>OX336376.1:38758718-39155421 GCA_946902895.1 Fragum fragum | reverse complement strand
CATATGGCATGGTAGTTCAAGTGAGATGTCACACTTTGAGTTGGTTGTAACATATACAGTCATTAGCATAAACAAGATGTGTTTGTGAAACACAAATGCCCCCAAAACAGCAAATGTTTCATTAGTTTGACCTTCACAGATAACCTTGACATTGTCACATGACCATGAACTTTGTACCAGCAGATACATATCATTGAGATCTATCATCATGCCAAATATGAGCATTGTATCTTGAATAGGCTGATAGTAATTGGCAATGTTAAGTTTTTTGGTTAAGTTTTGTGCAGACAGACGGACAACTGTAGAACAATATGCCCCCGATCTTTCGATGCTGGGGCATAAAAAAGGTAAATAATTTGTTGGAGACCTAGACGTCATAACTACAGATTGAAAAAGCTGTAGCGTTAGTTTCTAGTTAGAGAAAGAAAGTTGAGATAACGAAACTGCATTTAATAGTCTATTTTACCAATGCCATTTAATGGAGCTTGACCCAGTAAAGAATATCAATGTCCAGTTAGTAGTACTCTCAGCAATAATTCAATGAACAAATTCTCCACTGCGTAAGCGCACATGCAAATTTCTGACCTAAAGGTGATTGAATACAGGTGCAAAAGGCAACTATAATTTAACTTTTAGTTCAGTCTATCAAAAAGAGCATTCTGGTTGGTTGAAAAAATTTATTCATAACTCCATGAACAAAAATTAGAGCACGCAGCAATTTTGTATACTTCCGCACAAAATAGTCCAATACAAAAAGGTTTCAAAATTTGTAAAGCTTTTGTATTTTTCGCTCGATGCTTTTAAAATATAAGAAATGAAGTGAATATTTTTTGTTTTAATGGAGGTATGACCCAAAAAACCTAATCATTGAATGGATGAATTCGCTTCGCAAATTCATACAGTGTGATTAGTTTTTTCGGTTCATACCTACATGGAAACAAATTTTATTCTCTTCATCTCTTAAATAAATTATTCTGTTATTTGGCTACATAAGGAACCCTCAGTTTGAAAGAGTAAACATAATAAATATCACACTTATTTGCTATTTTTAACATTATATATTCATTTTTTGGGGTTTAAAAACATTGTGACAGTACAATGGAACAACATACATTACAAGAACTTATCAATGCTTGATGACTTTCTGATACATTGAATGATTGAACGGGATTTAAAACTGCTTCCAATTTCATTTCAGTAACATCAATCTGGCTGGAGCACTTAACCCATTACCAGACGGCAACATATTAGTCTGATCCAATTGAAAGGAGATGCAGATGACGGTTTAAAATTTATAAAATTCTAGATTTTTTCAACTTTTTCAATAATGAACATTTTGGAAAATGCTTGCCTCAAGCAATTTCTTCATTTTACACAATGTTTTCCCAATTGTTTTCTTGGGGGGGCATTAAGAAGAGTCCTTGTTCGGGATTGGGTTAACCATAGGCTCCTGATATTTCCCAAACCAGTTCTACAATTCGCTATCTTATCCTTCAACTGATTACCTCAATTAGGTGATTAGTCACCCAATCGTTGATTAGTCACTCATTGGTGAGAGACAAATGACTGTCTACTGCTTTGGGTGGAACCTATGACCTCTCAATTCACAGTCAGCAACATTATCAAATAGACTGAGGCAATGGCCAATTCTGATACAAGAATATTTCACTTTAATAAACAATTGCCTTTTTCAGCGACAATAATTTTAATGTCTTCATTTACACACTAATAAATATCTCCAAAATTTTAAATATTGCAAACAACTCTACACCAGTAAAATTTCCAGACAACAAAAATATCCATCCCAAATAAATTTGTCTTTTGGCAAAATAACGAGTTTTACTTTTGTTTATATTTCAATATATAAAAGACAAAAATCAATGTCTTTTAACCCCTTGATAAGACAAATCAAAGATTTAAATAAAATCCAGTTTACATAATTTCATTGAATGTTTAGAACTTACAATAACACTGTATTAACTTTTATATAATAAACTAGTTCTATCCTTCAACCTACCCCCACTCCCTCACCCTCTTTTCAGTACCCAAGAAAAGTAAGCTACTACATGTGAATGCCAACACTTAGCTGTTCAAGTGCTTGATGGTGGGTAAAATTTTTAACCCATTCCCACACAATAAAATTTTAGACCAGTCCAAATTCAAAGAAGTTGCAGACGACAGCTTAAAGTTGATGAAATCTTTAACCCTTTAACCCTTTACTGTTCAAACACGGGATTTGACGTTCCTGTGATTTTATACTTGTGAAAACATTGTGGAAAAAGAAGAAATTCCTTGGTACAAGCAATTTCTCCTTTTCCAACAATATTTTCAACCACATAGGATGTTCTCATTTCAAATGGCATCCAGTTTTCATTGTCGTCTGCAAGCTCTTTCAATTTGGACCAGTCTAAAAATTGGAAAAACAGGGATGGGTTAAGTAACAACACATATTTACATTACAACTAATGCGTAAGTATATCCCTGATATGACAGTGAGCTCCACACATATATGTGGACAAAGAAAATAAGAAAAAAACAACATTCAAAACATCTTTATTTCAGCTTGAAAAAAAGAGTCTTTGAGTAGCTGAAGTCTTTGGCAGGGTTTTAACTTTTAATGGACGCAGGTTTTGCCAGTATGCGACTCACAAATTAGTTTCTCAGGACTCACAATACTGTCTGATGCGAGTCCCATGGACCCTCTGGAACTCTACCTTAGCAAAGAATTGACCAATCGCTAGCTCCGCTCACTTACTCAGTTAGCCACGCCCATTGACTCCAACAGGAAGTCCCGCTTCAGTATTTTAAGTCATTATTTTGCAATATTTATAGCAACCAGCATGTAACAAGAAATTAAAATGGTTGTTTGGCGACCTAAATGTTGTAACTACAGCTTGAATGAGCTGTAGTTATGAAGCTTAAGTTGCAAAACCAACAAAAATGTTTAACAAAATGGCAGCCAATGTCGGAGTTCTAAGCTCAGATCTGGGCTGAATAAATAATTTGATTGGTCAGTTGATTACCTGATTGACAGCTGTGATTGATCAACTGAAGACTGTTTCAACAGTCTTTAATTCTTTTCTAAAGTTGAGCCCTAGAAGGTCAGACTTGACCAATAAATTTCTCTCGTAGTACTATACTAAAACTTAAATATTTATATGAAAACATGTCATTAGTAAAATAAAATAGTCAGTGTTTAAATCAGGGACTTCTAAACCTTAATCCATTACCAGACAGCACAATTTTAGACTGGTAAAGATTGAAAGGAGTTACAGAAGAAAATTAAAAGTTTATGAAATTTTTACTTTTTTTAACTTTGGGGTAGAAAACAATATGGATAAAGAAGAAATTGCTTGTAACAAGCAGTTTCTTCATTTTTCATATTTTTTCCAAAGCTTTATTTATTTGGAGGCGTCTAAAAGCATTATTGAGTGTGAATGGGTTAAACAAGGATGTTAATGGCATTGACGGCCGAGTCCCTGCGACACCGATTTGACGACGTCAGTCTAAAATCTTACTTTGGATATGAAGTCATTATTCCTGGTTATTTTCTCTTGCATACCACTGACCATTTTCTGGTAGAACAGTTATTCATTCACTCTTACAATACAATACAGAAATCTCACCGGTGAATTTCATTGGTCTCAACCCATTACCACACCATAAAATGTTAGACTGGTCCAAATTGAACGAAGTTGCAGACAACAATTTCAAGTTAAAGAAATTTTCAAAAATCTGTATTGTTGTTATTTCTTTTTACAAGCAATTTACTTATTTTCAACATTGTTCTCCTAGACCTTTTTATTTTAGTAAAAGTTAGGGTTGTGTGGAAATAATTTAATTGTTAGTTTCGTCTTTCAAAAACGAGCGTTCTGATTGGTCGAAAAATATAATTCATACCTCCATGAACACAATTTTGAGCACGCAGTGATTTTGTATGCTTCCGCACAAAATAGTCCCATACAAAAAGGTATCAAAAGATGTAGGGTTTTTGCTTTTTTCGCTCGATACTATTAAATTATAAGAGATGAAGAGAATATTTTTTGTTTTCATGGAGGTATGAACCGAAAAACCTAATCACACTGTATGAATCCGCTTCGCGTATTCATACAGTGTGATTAGGTTTTTCGGTTCATACCTCCATGAAAACAAAAAATATTCTCTTCATCTCTTAAATGGGTTAAATATAGGATTACTCTCATCCTTAGGCAAGAAAATCAAATATAGTATAACATTTGTATCATTTGACGGTCTCTCTATAGATACTCTCTATAGATATAAAGCAAGGTATTTTTCAAATGACACATGATTATCTAATATCTAAATATATGTACTTTTACCAACTTTGTATTGTCAGCTAACAAATATTAACCCATTCCAACACAGCAAAATTTTAGACTGGACCAAATTGAAAGAAGCTGCAGACGACAATTTCAAGTTGATGGAATTTTGAACTTTTTCGTCGTTTTGGATAGAAAACATAGTGGAAAATGAAGAAATTGCTTGATCCAAGCAATTTCTTCGTTTTCTACAATGTTTTCCAAAGCTTTTTTTTGAGGGGCGTAAAAAGGAGGGATTGAGTGGGAATGGGTTAGGCAAGAAAATCAAATATAGTATAACATTTGTATCATTTGAAGGTCTCTCTATAGATACTCTCTATAGATATAAAGCAAGGTATTTTTCAAATGACACGTGATTATCTAATATCTAAATATATGTACTATTTCCAACTTTGTATTGTCAGCTAACAAATATTAACCCATTCCAACACAGCAAAATTTTAGACTGGACCAAATTGAAAGAAGCTGCAGACGACAATTTCAAGTTGATGGAATTTTGAACTTTTTCGTCGTTTTGGATAGAAAACATAGTGGAAAATGAAGAAATTGCTTGATACAAGCAATTTCTTCATTTTCTACAATGTTTTCCAAAGCTTTTTTTTGAGGGGTGTAAAAAGGAGGGATTGAGTGGGAATGGGTTAGGCAAGAAAATCAAATATAGTATAACATTTGTATCATTTGACGGTCTCTCTATAGATACTCTCTATAGATATAAAGCAAGGTATTTTTCAAATGACACATGATTATCTAATATCTAAATACATGTACTATTTCCAACTTTGTATTGTCAGCTAACAAATATCAAAAACCACATGATAGATTGGACAATCAATATATTTTTCTACTGCTGGATCCTGCAGCACAAACAGGGATCTTTTCACACAGACCAGCAGCATTACACTACCTTTGTATCATTTCATTTAGCATGACAAAGAGAGACAAATCTACTAAGTTCAAGAGAAGCAAATCATTGTTGACTTACTTTTGGCCAATTTACCTCCCTTGCTTGTGCTTCTTCAGCTTGCAACAAGCAAATATTTTTATACCACTAGGTACATGTATTTATGAGTGGATATTTCACAACCTGAGAACAAGCCATATCTATTCATTGTCTGATTTAGACAGGTATCAGTAATATGTCCAGTAAAGACATGAAACATATTTTGGCTCAAGTATTATTTTCCTCACTGGTACTCGACTGTCTCTTTATCACTGCCTGTGCTGCCTGTTCTGGTACCCGGGCTGGGTCAGATAAAATACTGGTGGTTGTACTCAAGTGTCTCATTGCATTTGCTCCAACTGAAATGTACATTCAATAAGGGTTAAGTTAAACCAACACAAGTCAAATTAATAAGCTATCTTTTTGTTTGAATGGGGTTTAACACCATTTTAAACAGTATTTCAGTCATACCTCAGCTATTGAAGCACATAACCATTGATTAATGCTATTTCTCACACCAGTACTACCACTCCATCCATTCTGAGCCTCCAGCAGCTCATCCCGCTTAGATTTACAATTATTCATCCATTTGTGGGAGACAAATGTTGGAAAGATATTTGCAACAAATGTGGATCAAACCCTAGACCTCATTATTTAGAGTCTGGTGCACTACCAACTGGGCTAAGGCCTCAACTAAAGCTACCAACAAATAAATTAAACCAGTTTTCAAGAGGCTGAGAAAATTGGCAGACACAAAATTTGACGACAATGAATAATTTCATCAGTTCGTAGTTTTATCATACTTCCTTGAATGACTCAAGAGCTCAAGAGGTCAGACATAGTGTTGACAGTTGATGGATTGCAGCCGTCATCAAAGAATCAATAGACCAATCAAATAATTCATTCAGACCGGAAGTCAATTTTGAATTCCAACATTGTCTGACATTTAAGTGAGAAATTTTTGTTGGTGTGGAGATTTAAACAACACAACTACAGTGTATTAATCCCTTGCAAGACGGTAAGATTTTAGACCAGTTTGAATTGAAAGGAGTTGCAGACAACAATTTAAAGTTTATGAAATTCTGGATTTTTTCAATTTTCTGGATGGAAATCAAAGGACTGAAGGTCCTGAATGTTGCCATGGTGCTCCAACAAGCAATTATAACAAGCAATTACTTCATTTTCCACATTTTTCCTGAAGGTTTTTTTAATTTGACGGGGGTTCAGAATAACCCATTCCCACATAATGCTGGTTTTTGATGCTCCAAAGAAAAAAGCTTTGAAAAACATTGTGGAAAATAAAGAAATTGCTTGACCCAATAAATTTCTTAATAATCCACAATAATTTCTATCACTAAAGATGAATATTTCTAAATTCAATTAATTAACTAGATGCCTGTATCCCTTCACAGGCCTGAATATACTGTTGTTTTTCAGAAAATCAATATAAGCTGAATCATCTTAGCCATCTCTGGCAAATAAATCTAGACACTGAAATCTTTGAAATAGTTCTAGTGAAGCATATCAAACTTTCCACTGTTTTACAAAGTCAATTTGAGTTAAGTAAAATTCATATAATTAGACAGATGAAAAGGCATTTACAAAATTTTTACTGTATTCCATATCTGGACATAAGCCCCAACCATAAAAGCCATGTTTTTTGACCAACTAAAAATATAAGACGAAGTCTGACAAATAATCACCTGATGATCATTCCTTCAAAATTGGGTTGAAATCCATTGACAGGATTATGAGAAGAATTTCATAGTTCTCTTATAATTATGGAATTTAGCAACCCACCAAAAAGCAAATTTATTACCCAATCAAATTCATTACATAAGTCTTACAAGGATATTTCCTTTGAAATTTGGTTGAAGTCCATCCACAGGTTTTTGAAGATTTATAAAGTTTTTACTATATACCATACATATTTAAGTTATGTTTATCATTTGGTCAAAATTATTTGAAGGATCCAAGGATCATTCCTGTAAAAAGTTGGTTGAAATCCATCCACTGGTTTCTGAGAAAAAGGTTTTGACAGCCTTCACCATGTACGGAAATCAGCCATGATTTCATTGGATCAAAATGCTTTAAAGAAATCCAATAAAAGGTCACCCAAGAATTATTCCTGTAAAACTTGGTTGAAATCTGTCCACTCGTTTCTGAGAAGAATATTCTTACAGCTTTCACCATATATGGAAATAGCTCCGCCAATTCAAGCCATGATTTTTCATCCGATCAAAATTCATTGAAGCATTTTGTTAAAGGGACACCCAAGAATCATTTCTGTGAAATTTGATTGAAATCCATTTCATGGTTTCTGGCAGAAAAATTAAGCTTTTATTATATATGGAAATTAGTCCCTCCCATTAAAGCCATGATTTTCATCTGATCAAAATTCTTTGAAGGAATTTGATTAATGGGTACCCGAGGATCATTCCTGTAAAACTTGGTTGAAATCCATCCACTTATTTCTGAGAAGATTTTTAAAGCTTTCACTATATATGGAAACAGCCCCAACCATAAAAGCCATGTTTTTCATCCAATCAAAATTCTTTGAAGGAATCTGATAAAGGGTTCCCCAAGGATCATTTCTGTCAAATTTGGTTGAATTCTGTTCAGTACTCTCTGAGTAGAAGATTTTTAAAGAAATGGTTTACGGACAGACGGATGCTCAAAAGACACCATGCCATGACAATAGGCCCCATGGCTTACAGCCAGTGGAGCTAAAAATCACCACCTGCACTTTATTTTCGATTTGGACCAGTCTGAAATTTTGATGTATGTGAAAACATTAAGCCAATGTCGAGTGAATCAAGAATGACTTACTTGGCCGTAATGAGGGTAGTGAACAATGCTGATCAAGCCAGGCCAACACAGATCTACACAGTTCGTCCACACTGGCTGTTGATACCATAGTGTTGTAAGAATCAAACAGGTTACGTATGATCAACGAAAACTTCCATAGTTAAGGATAACATCATATTTATTTAATTTTATCCTTATCTTAATTCTCTTGACCATTGTCCTACTGAAATAAGTGCCGACCATGCAGGAATATTCTGTTATCAGCCAAGGACGGGGTGGGTTAGCCAATTGACCAATCGTGCCTGTCAACCAAATAACAAGTAGACGAATGAAATCATTCATTTTGATTAGCAATGATTTTTAAACTCCGACATTGGATGCCATTTTTGTTAACCTTTCAGTTGATTTGGTGACCCAAATGTCTTAACTACAGCTTTTCAAGCTGTAGTTAGTATGTTTGGGTCGCCGACCAACTATTCTTCCATTTTGTTACATTCTACTTCCTATAAATTTGAAAAATAAAGCCGTTTAAAATCTAAGTGTGACTTCCTGTCGGAGTCTATGGGCATGGCAAATGGAGTAAGTGGGCAGGGCCACGATTGGTCAATTACCACACGATTCCACAATCTTAGCCGCTGAGGAATGTAGATTTGGCATATTGTGAAAACACTTTTAAAAGTGGAATTGTGTGGGAATGGGTTAGCCCATTCCCACACAAGACTTTTTTTCATGCCCCTCCAGAATAAAGCTTTTGAAAACATTGTGGAATTTGAAACAATTTCTTCATTATACATATTTTTTTATATCCAAAAATTCAAAGTCTTTTAAAATTTTATCAACTTAAAATTGTCGGCTACAGTTTCTTTCAATTTGGACCAGTCTAAAATTTTGTTGCATGGGAATGGGTTAAGCATTGTACAGATTGATAGTCAATTACAAAGGATACAATCCAGAACTTCCAATTGGTCAGTGTTCTCTGTTTCACATATTCCTCAAACATCTCCTTCATCTGATCTGCTCGCTGTCTCGTTACTGGGACACCTGTTGCAGGTAACTGCTGCTGGCATACGCTGAAATCAACACAAGAGGCCCATAGGGACTTATCGGTCACCTGAGTCCAAAGAGCACAAAAACAAATAAAAGTCTACCAGATTATGCTACATGCTAAATATCAAAGCTCTAAGCCTTTTAGTTTGGGAGAAGAAGAGTTTCGAATTTTGTTAGAATTTTGTTATATAAGCCATATGTAAAATTTGTGACGTCCGAGAATGGGCTAAATATGACCCTAGGGCAATAATTCATACCATATTGATAGAGATCCACCTTATGATGCTACATACCCAATATCAAAGCCTTAGGCCTATCTATCTGAGAGAAGAAGATTTTTGAAATTTTTACTATATAAGCCTATGTTAAATTTGTGACATCCGGGAATGGGCTAATTTTAATCATGAGGCAATAATTTGTACCATCTTGATAGAGGTCCACAAGACAATGCTGTATTCCAAATATCTTAGCTCTAGGCCCTCCTGTTTGGGAGAAGAAGATTTTTAAAGTTTTCACTAAATAAGCCTATGTTAACTTTGTGACATCCAGGAATAGGCTAATTTTGACCCTGGGGTTATAATTCATACAATATTGATATAGGTCCACTAGATGATGCAACTTATCAAATATCAGAGCTGTAGGTCTTTTGGTTTGGTAGAATTTTTTTTTTCAAAGTTGTCTCTTTTTAAGCTTATGTACCCCACCCATCTTTGCCCCCTCCCCCCCCCCCTAGCACGGCCATTTATTGACAGATTTTTTTTCTTGTAAACACTTGATAGTCCTTGCCCTAAAGACTCTAAATACCAAATGTTAATCTAATCTGACAGCCGGTTCATGACAAGAAGATTTTTTAAGATGTACCCTTTTTGGCCCCTTATGGAGCCCCAAGGGGAGATAACTCCATGACGTGTACAAATCTGAAGCACCTTCCCATAAGGATGCTTCCTGCCAAGTTTGGTTGAAATCCGTCCAAGGGTTCTTTAGAAGAAGTCGAAAATGTAAAAAGTTAACGCACGACGCACAACGAAGGACAAAACATGATCGCAATAGGTCACCATGACCTTTGGTCAGGTGACCTAATAAAGAAAAATACAGACATATCAGAGGACAGTGCTGTAAATGCTGTAACAAACAGGTGTATCATTTTTCAGTTTGAAATTTTGTTATAATAAGGGTGGTTAGTCCAGATTTTCATGAATTTTCATCACATTTTGCAATATTTTGCGGTAAACATGAAACAAGAGCTTCACAGAACTGGAAGGTTGTGAAAAAAACACTGTATTTCAAGCTTTTTGCTAAGTCAAGAGCAGATAAATCTTAACCGACTTGAAGGATAAAAAAAAGAATTGTCTATTAGTTGAACTCTGCCACTCGTGATAGCATGGCTTCTGATGTTCATTCAAATAAAGATAATCCCTTTTTAATTCAAACAATCATCCTCTATTTATAGCTGGATTTGAAATAATATCTAACCCTTTCCTGTTCAATCCCTGGATTTTACGGCCCTGTGATTTCATAATTGAGAAAACATTGTAGAGAAAAGAAGAACTTGCTTGTAACAAGCAATTTCTTCTTTTTCCACAATACTTTCTACCCTACTGAATAGTTTTTTTTTTTCAAATTAAATACATATTTTCTTCTGCAAAACCTTTGAATTTGGAAAAGTCTAAAATTTTGCACAACAGGAAAGGGTTAAGGTCTTGATTCAATGAGGGTATATTTTTCTCAGATTAATCAGTTTATCTAGTCTTAGCCCATTACCACACAATGATGCCCCTCAAGTAAAACAATTTGGAAAGAGTTTTGTAAAATGAAGAAATTGCTTGAAACAAGAAATTTCTTCATTTTCCACAATAATTTCTACATGGACAGTAGAAAAAATCTAACATTTAGTAAACCTTTACCTTGTCTTCTGCAACTCCTTTGAATTTGGACCAGTCTTGAGTTTTGCAATCTGGTAATGGGTTAAGAAAAACATACCTTATAGCTTGATTCAATGAGGCGATTTCTTGTTTGAGTATATCAGCTTCATTCTGCATCTGTTTTCTTTCAGCCTTTAGCTTTCTACAATATTCAGCAGCTGAAAAATGAATTTTAAGGAAAACATAAATCTAGTATTAAACTGAGGCTATTTCTTATTTTACACGAGTTCTAACTAGTAGTCTACATTCTTTCAATTTGAACCAGTCCCAAACATTATAATCTGGTTATATCTTTAGGAATGAATCAAGAATAAGGTACAATGAACATTTCAGAGTCAAACAAAAGATAATTTTGTCACAAAACAAGTTTTCAATCACTTAATAAAAATCCGTTAAGAACTGTCCATGCATGATGCAGCCTTGAATAGCTGATATGTTCATATGAAGACAATAATCTGGCAAAATTTTAGACTGGTCCAATTTCAAGTTGATTGATTTTTACTTTTTTTTTGTTTTGATTGATTGAATTGGGTTTAACGCTGCTTCTAACAGTATTTCAGTCATATAGTGGTGGCTGGAGCACCTAACAATGGATTCCTAGTATTTCTCACACCAGTACTACCACTACATCCTTTCTTAGCCTCCAGCTGCTATCCCACTTAGGTTTACGATTATACACCCATTGGTGAGAGAAATAACTTTTTTTTGGAAAGAAAACATTGTGAATAATGAAAAATGTTCTACACAGGCAATTTCTTCTTTTTACACAATGTTTCTCCAAAGCTTGAGAGGTGTAAAAAGAAGGTATTGTGTTGAAATGGTCGAACTAGATTTCTCCTTGGAAAACCTGGTTGAAATCCAGCCTAAATGAAAAGATTTGGACCCTTGTCAGTCTGTACGAAAGGTGCGGAATGATCAGAGTCATTACTTTAGTCCTTTACTCTTTTTCAAAGTTATAGACTTGTCAAAATTCAAAGGGGTAGCAGACTACATTATAGAGTTAGTACTTTCCAAAAATAAACCATCTATAAGATGGAAAATGTTGTTGAACAAGAGGGCCGTTGGCCCTGGGGCGCTCACCTGAGATAAAGGCTCTTTTTCTTTCAACAGTCTAATTTCATGTTAAGGTTAGGATTATGAATCAAGTGGGCCACACTTACATATAAAGACTATGAACCTGGGGATCCAAAAGTGTAAATTACAAATTCCAAGGCGTTAGTGCTGATTTAAAAGAAAAAACTTTTTCCTCCCTCTGGATCCATGGGTTATAATTTCAGAAATAAGAAAGAAGTCTGTGAACTGATGCTTCATGCCTATACCCCCCCCCTCCCCCCTGGTTCTCCGCCCCTAGAGACCTGAGGATCATGATTTTTGCTATTTTGTAAGAGATCAATATACTGATATTTCATGTAAAATATTAAGGCTCTACGCCTTCTGGGTCAGGAGGAGGAGATTCTTAAAGATTATTTTAAAATTTCACTTTTGTTGCCATGGCAACCAGAGTTTTTAACGGATTTCAATTCTTTTAGCTATTATTAAGGGGACTACCTAAGCAACATTTCTGCCAAAATTGGTTCAAATCGGCCCAGTGGTTTGGTAGGAGATGTCATTTAAAAAATCGTTCATTATTTCTATATAAACACGACCCCCCTGGTTCTCCGCCCCTGGGGACCCGAGGATCATGATTTTAGCTATTCTGAAAGAGGTCAATATTTTGATGCTTCATGCAAAATATCAAGGCTCTACACCTTCTTAGTCAGGAGGAGAAGATTTTTAAAGATTATTTTAAAATTTCACTTTTGTTGCCATGGCAACCAGAGTTTTTAAACGGATATCAATTCCTTTAGCTATTTTTAAGGGGACCTCCTAAGCAACATTTCTGCCAAATTTGGTTCGAATCGGCCCAGTGGTTTTGGAGGTGAAGTCATTCAAAAAATCATTCTTAATTTCTATATAAACCCCACACCCCTTGGGCTCCGCCCCTGTGGACTTGAAGATCATGATTTTAGCTATTCTGAAAGAGGTCAATATACTGATGCTTCATGCAAAATATCAAGGCTCTACACCTTCTGGGTCAGGAGGAGAAGATTTTTAAAGATTATTTTAAAATTTCACTTTTGTTGCCATGGCAACCAGAGTTTTTAACGGATTTCAATAAATTTAGCAATTTTGAAGGGGACCACCTCAGGAACATTTCTGCCAAATTTGGTTCAAATTGGACCAGTGGTTTGGGAGGAGATGTCATTTAAAGAAATTGTTGACGCACAGACACCGGACAATAGGGGATCACAATAGCTCACTTGAGCACTACGTGCTCAGCCGAGCTAATAAGAAGGTATTGCTTGTTACAAGCAATTTCTTCTTTCTCTACAATGTTTTCTGAAGTATGACATCACAGGGACATAAAATTCAGCCATTGTACAGGAATGGGTTAAGCATTTCCTAAAGGGTCCTATTTTGCAATAAAAATTAACCCATAACTAGACAGAAAATTTTTAGACTGGTCCAAATTGAGATGATTTGCAGACAACAATTTTTAGTTAACAGAATTTTAAAAAAATTTGTCTTTTGGGGATAGAAAAATTGTAGATAATGAAGAAATTGCTTGTAACAAACAATTTCTTCATTTTCCACAATGTTTTCCAAAGCTTTTTTTCTTGGGGATTCAAAAAGCATCATTATATGGGACAGGTTAAAAAGTTACTTACTTTTTTGTAACATTGCTGCCTTGCTTACTTTAGCGTTGGGGTTGGAACTTAAGGACGGTATGAGAGAATGAAGCACATCAAATCCAGACTGAAAATAGAATATTCCAAAATGACAGGGTTTTCCAAAATCAACTCTATATCTAGGGATTTACTCAAATATGTTGTTGAAAATATGAAATATAGGGACTTAAAATCGTTTGCACCAAGCTCTTAATTTGGCACCATACCACTTTGCCTGTTTTCACACAATCTCACTTATGACACCCCCCCTCCCAAGAAAAAAAAGGCTTAAAAACATTGTGGAAAATGAAATTGCATGTCAAAAGTAATTTCTTCATTTCCACAATGTTTTCTACCCCAAAAGGCAAATATTTTTAAAATTTCATCAAAAAAAAAAAAACTGTCTGCAACTTCTTTGAATTTAGATCAATTTATAATTTTGTCATCTGATATGGGTAAAACTCTATGTAACTGATTGTAAAGAATTGTTATAAGATGGCACAGAAGAAAAGTGATAAAAATTGTAATTTCAATCAGAGACTAGAAAAGTGAAACAAGAGGGCCAGAATGGCCCTAAACTCGCTCACCTGACTAATGTAAGATGATTCAAATTTTGCCAACATCTTTTGAAAAGGTCATCAAAGGAATATTCATTTAAGTTTAGTTGAAATTGGCCCAATGGTTACTGAGGAGATGTTCAAAAATTTCAAAGTTAAAAAACTGCCCCAACCTGCCACGCCCATATTTGGGCGTCAATCAAAACTTTTGAAAAGGGTCACCCAAGGAACATTCATGCCAAGTTTGGTTGAAATTGGCCCAATGATTACTGAGGAGAAGATGTTTAAAGATTTCTAAATAAAACACGGCCACGCCCATATTTTGGCGTCAATCAAATTTCACAAACACAATTTGAAAAGGGTCACCCAAGGAACATTCTTGCCAAGTTTGGTTGAAATTTGCCCAATGGCTACTGAGAAGATGTTTAAAGACAAAGAATGCCCAACCCTGCCACGCCCTTATTTGGGCATCAATCAGTATTCCAGGAACAACTTTTGAAAAGGGTCACCCAAGGAACATATTTGCCAAGTTTGGTTGAAATTGGCCCAATGGTCATTGAGGAGAAGATGTTTAAAGATATCAAAGTCAAAAACTGCAAGGCTCTGCCATGCTCATATTTAGGTATGAATCAAAGTTCCGCAAACACCTTTTGAATAGGGTCACCAAAGGAACATTCATGTCAAGTTTTGTTGAAATTGGCCCAATAGTTACTGAGAAGAGGATGTTTAAAGATTTCAAAGTCAAAAACTGCACGACCCTGCCACGCCCATATTTAGGAATAAATCAAAAATCCATGAACAACTTTTTAAAAGGGTCATCAAAGGAACATTCATGCCAAGTTTGGTTGCAATTGGCCCAATGGTTACCGAGGAGAAGATGTTTAAAGATTTCAAAGTCAAAAACTGCCATGCCCTGCCATGCCCATAATTTGGCGTCAATCAAAATTCCGCGAACAACTTTTGAAAAGGGTCACCAAAGGAACATTAATACCAAATTTTGTTGAAATTGGCCCAATGGTTACTGAGGAGAAGATGTTGAAAGATTTCAAAGTAAAAAACTGCCACGCCCTGCCACGCCCATATTTGGGCGTGAATCAAAATTCCACCAACAACTTTTGAGAAGGGTCACACAAGGAACATTCATGCCAAGTTTGGTTGAAACTGCCCAGTGGTTACTGAGGAGAAGATGTTTAAAGAATTGTTGACGCCTTCGGACGCATGACACACTACGGACAAAAGGTGATACCAAAAGCTCACGTTGTGCTCAGGTGAGCTAAAAAAAAAAAATAATTTTATCCTTTTTAAACTAGAAAGGTGATAAAATTGTAATTTTCTTTAAAGACTAAAAGGGTGACAAAATTGTAATTTCATTTAGAGACTAAAAGGGTGACAAAATTGTAATTTCATTTTGAGTCTAGAAAGGTGACAAAATTGTAATTTGATTTTAGAGGCTACACAGGTGACAGAAGTAGTAATTTAAGTCAGACTGTAAATTAGCCAAGAATAGAAGCTGTATTTTCATCAAATGATGAAACAAATAGAAATTCTACAGTTGGGGTTGCATTTATACAGGAAATATTTATATTCGGTAAAATCACTTAAAGACAAAACCTTCATAGACATTCCAATATGAAACTCTGAGAAGAAAATAAATGGCTTTAGAAAATATCAATAATGGAAGGCAGAAGGTTAGATAAAGTCTCAAGGCATGTTTCCATTTTGGGTTTTACATGAACAAGGTTTATCTTTATATGGATATGTTTTTGGTGACTATGACAGTTTTATTTTTTTATGGACCAACCTCAGAATTGTTAGGAATTAAATGTACTCTTGAGTTGGCAATCCGTGCCAAATTTGAAATAGTAAGGTTATTTCTGTGTCTAGTTAGCATCCAAACAAAACATCTTCTACTAGTACATAAGTCTATAAATGAGTTTTTCAATTTAACCTTGACATACTGACCTACAATTCATGAGAGGTCATCTACACTATCTTCTAGTATATTTGTCTATTCCAAAATTTGAAAAGCCTATTTTGATTCAGTGTGTAGTTAACATTCACAAAAAATATTGAATATCTAAACATATTGAAGGTCACTGCGACCTTGACCTTTGACAGATTGACTTCTAGATCAATAGAAATCGTTAATATATACTCTGATACCATTATAAATACTAAACTCAGTGTTATCATGATGCTGACAAGGTCAATAATTTGTAGTGTATTTGTTTGTTTGAATGGGGTTTTACGCCGCTTTCAACAATCTTTCAGTTATATCGCAGCGGCTGGAGCACCTAACAACGGAATACTGGTATTTCTCACAACAGTACTACCATTACATCCTTTCCAAGCCTCCAGCTACTATCCCACATAGGTCTACGATTAAATTTGTAGTGTAATCTGCGACCAACACCTTTAATGGATTGACCTAAAATTTTTCACTGTACAATCAAATGTCCGAGCCGAAAACAAAGTGTCAAGGTATTGAATGTTAGACAAAGGTTATTCAATTTTATCTAGGTTTCATGTAGACTTGAAAAATAAACCATACATCAAATTTGAACAAGAAACACTGACAATGGAACTTAGATAGGATTTAATTCAAGGTAGAATATAATATCTGCTCAGGATTCGTAACATGTAGGACCTCTTAACCCATTCCAATACAATGACCCTTTTTGACACCCCTTTGAAAAAAAGCTTTGGAAAAAAAATAGTGGAAAATGAAGAAATTGCTTGTTACAAGCAATTTCTTCATTATCCACCATGTTTTCTACCCAAAAAGTAAGCAAGAGGACCATGATGGTCCTCAATTGCACACCTGAATCATCTAAGGTTAAAAAAAGGCAATTGGAGCCAAATGATTATAACCAGTTCCATGAAGATGGATCCAAAACTGTGGCCTCTAGTGTAGGGAAGGAAATTGTCATTAAGCCCCTTTTTCCAATGTTTTCAGATAGAACCTTCCCATAATCTATAGTGTAAATCCTTATGACCTGAACATTATTATGGCCAAGTTTCATGAAAATTAAGTCAAAACTGTGCCCTTTAAAGTGTAAACACTTCCATTATTGACGCCGCTAGTCGCTCGACAGACATTCAATGATCACAAAAGCTCACAATGAGAATGTTATGCTCAAGTGAGCTAAAAAGAACAAACTCAAAAATCATCAAATTAAATATATTATCTGCAACATCTTTAAATTTCGATCTATCTAAAATTTATTTATTTCAGATGGGTTACAAGCTAAAGAAAGACCTATATTAGCATGTGATTCCCAGGCCAGACCAAATTACAGATCCCTGGCCTTCAACAAGTCAGACTGACTGGGCCAGTAACCCGTTACCAGATGTTAAATTTCTACACTGGTTCAAATCGAAAGAAGTTACAGACAACAATAAACAGTTGATGAAATTTTAGAGTTCTTTAAATTTTGGAGTAGACAAAATTGTGGGTGATAAATTTCTTGTAACAAGCAATTTCTTAATTTTCCATAATGTTTTTTTTAAAGCCTTTTTACTTAAGAGGCATTAAAAACGTCTTTGTGTGTGAATGATTTAAACAATGTTTGTATTCATCAATTATGTTCAGATTTAAACAAAAGCAATTGGATTTTTGGGGGGGGGGGTTGCTAACTAATCATTCAAACTACAACTTTATGAAAGCTGTAATTACGGCATTTAAGTTGTCACCCTACAAAATGTTTTACATAAATGTCAGAGGCACCATCAATTTTCTTTTTCCTTTTCTTATTGGATTAACAGTATCAATCTGTAAGTTAAGCTTCATTTTCAGTATATAACCCATTCCCACACAACAAAATTTTAGACTAGTCCAAATTGAAAGAAGCTGCAGACGACAATTTCAAGTTGATGAAATCTTAAATTTTTTCGTCTTTTTGGATAGAAAACATCGTGGATAATGAAGAAATTGCTTCATATAAGCAATTTCTTCATTTTCCACGATGTTTTCCAAAGTTTTTTTCTTGAGGGACGTAAAAAAAAGGGATTGTATGGGAATGGGATGAAGAACTTCGGTGAAACCATCAATCAAGCCTTAGTCTTTCCATGGTTATCATTTTTGCCTTTCATGCTTCAGCGAAAACTGCAAAGCCAAGTAAGAATCTGCTCTTAATGTAAAATAGGAATGAAATTACTAGAAGAGGTAAAAGCCAATCAAACAACACGAAAGATATGTGTGTGTCACTTTATCTCTTAACCTATCCCCTGATTTATGCCCCTTAAGAAAAAGAACTTTGGAAAACATGTGGAAAAATTAAAAGTAATTTGCTCTTTATCTCCAATATTTTCAACCCCGAAATTCAAGGGGTTTTACAATTTCATCATCTTGAAATTGTTGTCTGCAATTTCTTTGAATTTGGACCAATCTAAACTTTTGTCATCTGGCAATTGGTTGATACTTCTTGTTATATGAATTTCTGACTGTGGCTTATCAATCGCAGGTATTCAAAAGATTAAATGTGACAAATTCTTACATTACAGTAACAATACCGCTGGCAGATGTTAAAGCAGTTACCTATTCATACCAAACTGTTAGGAAACAATTTTTGTGATTGACATTTCATATAGCTGGGTATGTTAAGACAGTTGTCTTACATTGTATACAATGTGATACTTTGAATGACAATTTTTTTTAGCACAGATATTTTGGGAAGTTAAATTTTCACAACTTCAAACAGGTGATGAAATGGGAAAAAATGAAGTCTTATTTTTCAAATTCGAAAAAAAAATAAATACCTTCACTTATGGTTTAACAGCCTAAAAACGTATATAACCCTCTAGAGGGAAAATATATATATATATGACTTGTAAAGCTAAGAAAGACATCTGGGGAATAATATAGAACTCACAGAGTTTTATAAAACATGAACATTTAACAAATTCAAATCTAATCAGCTTCATAGCTTAATACTAACTCTTTACTTTTTTCACTAGAAAAGGATATCTTTTGTAGCTTGACTAGTCAAATAGTGCAACTTATGTATCAAGTAATAAACATACCTTTTGCATCTGGCCAGCGGTCTAAAATGAAAATAAAATAAGCCAAAATACAGAATGTCATCAAATTCCCTCTACACCAATAAATATTTCACCACCAATGAATTATCTCACCATTTCAATAAAGTCAAAATATTTTCTAAGGATTAATGAGTCAATAGATACCTTCTTAAACACAAGAAAAGTTATTTGCGTAACTTAACAAAAATGTTTATTCACAAATCCACCTCATAAAGTCTTTGAACAGCTAAAACAAACCAGTTAACACATTCCCACACAATAATGCATTTTGAAAAGCTTTGGAAAACATGGTCAAATAATTTAATCTTTAGTTTCGTCTATCAAAATCGGGCATTCTGATTGGTCGAAAAAAATTATTCATAACTCCATGAACAAAATTTTGATCACGCAGTGATTTTGTATGCTTCCAAACAAATTAGTCCCATACGAAAAGGTATCAAAATTTGTAAAGCTTTTGTTTTTTTCACTCGATACTATTAAATTGTAAGAAATGAAGAGAATATCTTTTGTTTACATGGAGGTACGAACTGAAAAATCTAATCACACACTGTATGAATCTGCTTCGCGTATTTATACAGTGTGATTAGTTTTTTTTTCGGTTCATACCTCCATGAAAACAAAAAATATTTCATCTCTTAAATGAAGAAATTGCTTGTTACAAGCATTTGCTTCATTATCCTTGATGTTTTCTACACCCCCTAAAGAATCTCTAAAATTCCACCAACTTGAAATTGATATCTGTAACTACTTTGATTGACCAGTCTAAAATTAGTTGTCTGGTAATGGATTTAACAACCTATTATCAGATGACAAAATTTAAGAACGGTCCCAATTCAAAGAAGCTGTAAACAAAAATTCTTAGAATATAGGATTTTGATAATGTGTTGGTTTTTTTTGCGGTTTTTTTTTGGGGGGGGGTAGGTAGGAAACACGGATAATGAAGAAATTGTTAACATAAAACAAAATTTTCAATCTCCACAATGTTTTCCAAAGCTTTTTTTCTAGGAGGCATAAAAAGCTAGACTGTGTGGGACGAATGAGTTAAATGCATTATCTTAATAAAAATTTATCTTCAGGTAATTTTCATCATGCTTTTAGCTATACAGTTGGTATCTGTTAATTCAACCTTCCTAAGAGGGTATTTCAAAATGTATGAAATATTAGTCCAGTGTGCTACCTCATGGCGAGATTTGATTTGGCACAGCTTTCTTGTGCAGAAATATGTTCTTTAGGGATATAATTCTTGGTGTGAAAAATTTGAGCTATATGTCTTAGTGAACTTCATTATTCAATACATGTACATGTACTTCATTTCAGAACTTTTCAAACATTTTTAATAAAGAGAAAGCTATATTTTTCTTTTACCACCATTGCAATAAATAATTCTATTTTTTTCTGTTTTTTTTTTTTTTTTTTTTCTTTTTTTTTCTTATCCCTTATTAACAATAGTTTATGACTTGTGTTATGCATACAGACAAGTAGACAAAAGTGTTTTTTCTTTTTTTGCCCAGGGGGAGCATAGTGGAATAAAGAGGAAAAACGCTGTATCTTCTCAAATTCATATATATGATTTTCAAAATTCAAGTTAGTAAATGTTGCCATATTGATATATGGATAGAAGCTTGTAATTGTTAGTTCATAGTATCAAATCCAGAAGAATTTGGGGTAAAAATAATATGTGTAAAAAGTAACTTGTTCTCCATGATGAACAAGAATTAGGGCTAAGTGGATTCAAACAGCACATTGTCATTGAAGTAGGATGGTTGACCATTGACCTATATTAGCAAAGAAGTTCAATCATGACCTTCACCTTCTGGGGTCATGGACAACATCTGTTACAAGTTTCAAGGTTGTAGGTCAAATGGCTTATGAATAAAAGCACAGAAACAGTTTTCAACCCAAGTTCAACTGTAACCTTGACCTTTGACCTATGTGACCCCAAAACAAGAAGGCACTTCCTTGAGTCATGGGCAACAATTCAATGAAATTTTCAAGGTTGTAGGTAAATTAGTTATTTAGTTAGAGCACAGAAATGTCTTTCCACCAAAGTTCAATTGTGACCTTGACCTTTGAACAAAATGACCCCAAAACTAAAGGGTACTTCCTTTGGTCATAGGAAGCAATTTTAAGAAGTTTCAAGGTTATAGCTCAAATAGTTCTTGAGTTACAGCATGGAAACAGTTTTCAAAAAAAAGTTGAATTGTGATTGATTGAATGGGGTTTTACGCCTCTTTTGACATTATTTCTGTCATATTGTGGAGGATGGAGCACCTAATTGTGGATTTCTTTTATGCGATTATCCACTCATATGTGGGAGACTGATGTCAGAAAGGGATTTCCTCGCGCATGAGGATATTCATTTGTGCCCTTGACCTTTCACCTATAAGACCCCAAAATAATAGGGCACTTCCTTGGGTCATTGGCAACAATTGTGTGAAGTTTAAATGTTATAGAACAATTGGTTCTTGAGTTAGAGCATGGAAGCAAAGAAGTCTTAGGATAAACGGACTGACAGAAACCTTACCAAGAAGGAAGAATTCATGACAACATTCATACAAACACTCCTAAAGTCAAATGTCTTACTTGAGGTACAAAATAAAGAAAAATGATATATTGGTTATTCAGTATGGTGTGCAACTCTGACTAAAAAAGCGGTCTGATCAGTGTTGAATCTCAATATATTCATTTTAATAAATGTCAGATGGTTAATGACATTATCCTCTGACAATAGACATATGCATGATTTTAAAGCTTGTTACAATTCCAAGGCCAACTCCAAAAACACTGGTAATAAGAAAACAAAGGGATTTTCCAAATATAATGAATGACTTAACATTTAAAATCTCACTTTATATAGATGAATAAGTCAGGAGTGAGAAATTCCAATACCCTACTTGTCTGACGTGGGATTTTCTACTGGCAGATATTTACTTTTTCAAGGTCATTTGTCCAGGGATAAGTAAATACAAGGGCATGGTACATAATAGTGCTCAAAGATTTATCATCCTTATACATGTATTAATATTGAGAATGAGAAAATATTGTTGTTAATGAAGAAAATGCTGGGTTCCAGACATTTATATCATCAGTGATGTTGTTCTTTTCAAAATTTATCTATTATTTTTGCTAGACAAGTTCATTTTGATTCAGGGCAAATAGAAAATCATCTCTTACAAGTCCAGGATAAGTGGTGAGCATTTACATTTCCACATCCCTGAATAAGTACAGGGATTTTTTTAAAATTTTTCCAAACATTCCAATTAGTTTCTTGTAATTCGAAGAATATTTTTAAAACAAATTTTATAGATAAACAACTTGAAACAGACAAAATGGTCAAACAAGCAGCCTCCATTTCCTTTCGGAGAGCTACCGGTAAAAATAAATAAAATCAGTTTACAGAGTGTCCAACAAATCATACAGAAACAAAGGCAATAGAAATCAAAATATTCCTATTATAGCATTTAATACTTTCACAACATAATGAAACTTGATTATCACTAATGTGAATAATACTCATGTTTCCCTGTCATAGAGAATACTTTTTTTCTTATTTTCTACAGTAAAGCCTGTTTTGAACAAAAATTGTATTTTTTCACCAAGATAAAGCCTTTAGAGATAACTCAGAAAAAGTTAATGGCTGTAACCAAAATTGTACATTTTTAATCGATTCTGATTGCACATGTGTAATTTTAATCAAATCTATTCAACTACACGTTATTGAGATTCATTGTTGCAATTTTCAGATCATTCCATATGAAACAACAGAGAGTGTTGCGCTAACACAAAAATTGCCGACAGAAAGACGGACATACTGACTGATGTATGGACTGGGGTTAGAACATAACTTGACTGTTTGGGCACATAAAAATGAATGGAACGTAATCAAAATAGTATGTGCACATCTATTCTCAATACCAAGTGATTGTGTGACATTTGAATATAATCAGAACAGCAGTTTAGGAGAAAATAAGCAGACAAGAAAAAGCTACAATCCCACTTCTGGACAAATTGATGAGACTTCTATATACCCCCAATTCATGGTTTTAAAATAGACTGAAAGGTTTGCTTTTTTCGTTATAGAAATATGTAATTTTGCACTTAAATTACCACTATAAATAAAGCATACAATTACATGCACTACATGTAAGCCAAGATAACAGCTATTTTCAAGTATTTATTTATGATCTTTTAATTGAAACAATTCGTCATAACTGAAATATGATCACTAATTGCAGACGCCTGACACTCATCTGTAACATTCTTGATACAGATCAAATTTTCAAACTAGAAAAGTGACTTAATTCTTTCAAAAATGCACTTAGAATTATCTACCTTGAATTTATGAATTGCTTTTTAACCCATTCCCACATGCTTTTAAACGTCCCTCAAGAAAACAGCTTTAGAAAACATTATGGAAAATGAAGAAACTGCTTGTATCAAGCCCTTTCTTTATTATCCATGTATTCTATACAAAAAAACGAAAAAAAAAAAAAATTAAATCACCATGAATATGTCATCTGCAGTTTCTTCCAATTAGGACCAATCTTAAATTTAGTTGTACAAGTATGGGTTAAAAAGTAGATATATCAATACTTTTGAGTGAATGCCTTCTTCAATACTAGATGATGCAAACAAGTTTATCAACGCCATCAAAACTCATACAATCTCTTGCATTTCACCTCAAAAAAAGGCAATAAAAGTTGAGACAGAATTCAGCAAGTTGTGTTTGAGAAACATTAATGCCTAGTTAACAATATATTTTACACCTACTTTAAGACGTATAACCTTAGCCTAATCATAAATAAATGTGTGTTGATGAAAGGTAAATTTGAAGCAAATGTAAGCATTGTACCATGTCAGTTTGCAGATTTAGGACAGTATCAAGTTTCTGGGTAAAGTTCTTGAGTTCTTGATAGATAAACAATCAGAAATACAGACAGACAAGGATAAAACAATATGCCAATGATCCTTAATTGGTGAATAATAAACAAGAGGGTCGTTTGCCCTGGTTCGCTCACCTTTCTTTTAACATTGAAATTTAATGTTAAGACTAGGAGCATGATACAAGCGGGCCTTACCATACTATAGGATATATAGGCTTTGTACCTGGGAATCCAAAAGTCAAAGTTTTATCACTGTTCATCGGCCCTATGATCTCTTGTTTCTATATAGGCCCACTCTAGCTGGGGCTCAGTCACAGGGATCCGACGCTAATTATGTTTACAATTTAGAAAGATTTCAATTTGCTGATGATTCGTGCAAGATATCGAGGATTTACGCCTTCTGGCTTAGGAGAACAAGATAGTTAAAGGACTTTTTAAAATTTCACAAGATCTTTTTAAATTTAAACAGATTTTTACTTTTTAAGCTATTTGTTAAGGGGGGGCACCTAAGGAAGATTATTGCCATATTTGGTTGTAATTGGCCCAATGGTTTGATAAGAAATGTTGTTTAAAGAAATTGTTGCCGTACTACAGATGCCGGCCACACGTTGGATGGAGGGTGATCACAATAACACACCTTAGCAATTTGTGCTGAACACTTTGTGCGCAAGTGAGCTTATAATCTGTTAAGATCAATTTCTTCATTATCCACAATATTTCCACCTCCAAAGGCAAAAAAATAATAATTTCATCAACTAAATATTATTGTCTGCAAATATATTTGACTTGGACTAGTCTAAAATTTTGCTGCCAAGAAATTGGGTGAATACAGGCCATTCTTTTGTTAAGCAACTCGACCTAAACTATTTCAAAGTCAACTTAGAAACTTATACTTGTAAATAGCTGTCCCCAAGTGACCCAAAAGACTTCAGGCATGCATACACAAAGTGCTTATAATCAATTACCTTAATATTGTAGCGGCGTTTCTTCTCGGAGGACATATGAATTGTCTTTCTTGCATCATCTTCTTGTCTGTCAGCTATATGCATATCTGTGAAGCAAGGCTCAGGAGATTTCTGTAGGAATACATTTAACTATCTGAACTGGATAAAAGCTTATTTACAGATGTTTTTATGTAATGAAAATTCTATTTGCATATATAAGTGCATATAACCATAATTCATTAACCCATTCCGACACAGAGATGCTTCTTTTTGGTTTGGTGACGTAACCTTCATAACCACAGCTTATTCAAGCTGTGGTTACCATGTGTAGGTCTCCAACCAATCATTTTACTTTTTTGTTACATTTTACTGACCATAAATATTGCAAATTAAATGTGATTTATATCAAATTGGAACTTCCTGTCAAATTCAGTGGGAGTGGCTAGAAGTCAGTGGGCAGGGCCAGCAATTCATCAATTGTACATGTGCATTTTGTAAACCTAATTGTAAACATATGTTGGATAGCAGCTGGAGGCTAGGATAGGATAGGATAGGATGAAGTTGTAGCACTGGTGTGAGAAATACCAAGTATCCATTCCATTGTTAGGTGCTCGAGCTGCTGTGATATGACTGAAATACTATTAAAAGTGGCATTAAACCCCATTCAATCAATCAAGCATTTTGTAAAGATTTAGATCAACCTACGCATCCAATCAATGTTTTTACTATGCACTTTGCAGATAGATACTGACTAAAGGGTTCTTTCACCCATTCCCATACAGCCCTCCAGAATAAAGTTTTAAAACACTGTTGAAAAGAATAAATTGCTTATGACAATCAATTTTTTTCATTTTCCACAATGTTTGCAAGCTCCAAAGACAAAGAATTTTAAGATTATACCGACTTGACCAGTTTAAAATTTCGTGGGAATGAGGGTAACCAATCAGCAAATACTGAAACACAATCAGTGGTAGTCCAGAATGCCCCATGTCTGCACTTCACACATGTGAAATTGTTGGAAATGTCAGGCCTCAACATATTGCCACTCAATGACGCTTTTTAACCCATTCCAACACAGTGACGCCTTTGGACGCCCCTATGGAAAAACAATTTGGAAAACATTGTGAAAAATGAAGAAATTGCTTGAACCAAGCAATAGCTTCATTGCACACAATGTTTTCTACCTAGAAAAGCGAAAAAATCTAAAATTTCATAACTTTTAAATTGTCTTCTGCAACTTCTTTCAAATTGGACCATTCTAAAATATTGCCATCTGGTAATAGGTTATAGCCCAAAATAATATCAAAGGAACAATTGACAACTGTAACTTCTTTGAATTTAGACCAGTCTGAAATTTTGTTGTGTGGTAATGGATTAAGTTGAAACCAATTGAAAATTGTGTAAATCTATTAGTGGATTAATATCAGCTGTACATACAAGGGTGTACTGATATTCGTCCATAGAGGTAGAAGCTGGGGAACCCACATTTCTCGGGCTTGTTATGGATGATGGCGAAAAAATTGATGACGAAGACGGTGAAGGGCTTGGAGACATCAAATTTTCTGGTTTCACGGGACTAGAACTGGCAAGGATAACTGAGGTATTTGGTGAAGCTGAAATAGAAATAGATGCTGTTTGTCCAAATGAATCTGCATGCGCAGTAATTCTACTAATTCAAATTGTTCAAACTGACTATGTTATTTAGCATATAGTATACCCATTACTGTATGAAAACCTTTAAGACTGGTTTAAACTCAAAGAAGTTGTAGACGACAATTTTTGGTTCGTGGAACCTTTAAATCTTTGCAAGGGAGAATTTTGAGGTATAAAGGATAGTGGATATTGAAGAAATCGCTTGACACAAGCAATTACTTCATTGACCACTATGTTCCAAAAGCTTCTTTATGAGGGGCAGAATCGGGATTGTGTAAGAATGTGTTAAAAAACACCCTTTTAGGCCTTTTCTCTAATATTCATAAATAAGAATTAAAACAAGCGGACCATGATGGTCCTAGATCGCTCACCTGAACTGTCTGCTTTTTTAAAAAATGCAATTAGAGACAAATAACTATAATCAGTTTCATGAAGATAGAGGCAAAACTGTGACTTCTATATTGTAAACAAAGAAATTGTAATTATGGCCCCTTTTCCTGTGTTATCCTATAGAACCTTTGCATAATCTATAAAGCTTACAAGTATCCTGACCAAGTTACATGACCATGAGCCAAAATAATGACCTCTAGAGCGTTAATAAAGAAATTTTCATTAAGGCCCCTTTTCCTGTGTTTTCCAAAAGTACCTTCCTATAATCAATAGGGTTCATCCTTGTGACTAAAAAATTATTCTGGCCAATTTTCATGAAAATTGAGCCAAAATTGTGGTCTCTAGAGTGTAAACGAAGAAATTGTCATTAAGGCTCCTTTTCCTGTTTTTTCCAAAAGAACCTTCCCAAAATCAATAGGCTTCATCTTTATGCCCTAGGTATTATTCTGGCGTAGTTTCATGCAGATTGAGCCTAAATTGTGGCCTCTAGACTTTAAACAAAGACAATGTCATTAAGGCCCCTTTCCTGTGTTTTCTGATAAAACCTTTCCATTATCAATAGGGTTAATCCTTATGATCTAACAATTATTCTGACCAAGTTTCATGGAGATTGAGCCAAAATTTTGGCCACTATAGTGTAAACAAAGAAATGATCATTAAGGCCCCTTTTTCCTGTGTTTTCCAATAGAAACCTCCAATAATCGATAGGGTTCATCCTCATGTTCGAACAATTATTCTGACCAAGTTTCATGAAGATTGGGCCAAAATTGTGGCCTCTGAAATGTAAACAAAGAAATTGTTATTAAGGCCCCTTTTCCTGTGTTTTTGGAAAGATCCTTCTCATAATCCATAGGGTTCATCTCTATGACCTGAAAATTATTCTGGCAAAGTTTCATGAAGATAAAGCCATATTTGTGGCATCTAGAGTGTAAACAAAGAAATTGTCATTAAGGCCCCTTGTCCTGTGTTTTCAAATAGAACCCTCCCATAATCAACAGGGTTCATCCTCATGACCTAACAATTATTCTTACCAAGTTTCATGAAGATTGGGTCAAAACTGGGAGTCAACACTTCAATTGTTGACGCTGCACGACAGAGGACGCATGACAGACATTCAACGATCACAAAAGCTCACCATGAGCACGTTGTGCTCAGGTGAGCTAAAAAGTTCTTTTACTTTACTTTAATGAATAGCACTTAAATAGTTCTTTTACTGTACATGAATCGTATATAGCACTCACATGTTTTCATTTGTCTTTTGATGTAGTAAACATAGGAATGAAAAAGATGTCACTGTTTCCTACTTTTTTATATTAACCCTTTACCAGATGGCAAAGTTTTAGACCGATCCAAATTGAAAGGAGTTGCAGACGACAACTGAAAGCTTGTGAAATTTTGGATTTTTTTACCTTTGGGTTAGAAAACATTGTGGATAATGAAGTAATTGCTTGTAACAAGCAATTTCTTCATTTTCCACCACGTTTTCCAAAACTTTTTCTCTTGAAGGCGCCTAAAAGCGTTATTGAGTGGGAATGGGTTAACCCCACCAGACAGCTAGATTTAGACTGGTCCTAATTCATAGAAGTTGCAGACAACAATTTTTTGTCGAAATTTTTAAGTCTTTGTCTTTCAGGGCAGAAATCAATGTTGCAAATAAAGAAATTACTTGTAAGAAGCATTTTTTTCCCCTTTTTCACTACGTTTAAAGAGACACTTTTCTTGAGGGGATGTAAAAAGCTGCATTGTGTGGGAATGGGTTGAAGCACCATTACACTATTAATGTATTTGTTTGTTTGAATGGGGTTTTAAGCCGCTTTCAACAATCTTTCAGTTATATCGCAGTGGCTGGAGCACCTTACAATAGAATCCTGGTATTTCTCACACCAGTACTACCATTATATCCTTTCCTAGCCTCCAGCTGCTATCCCACATAGGTCTACGATTATTGACCCATCGGTGAGAGACAAATAGTCGGAAAGGATGAGTGCCGCCGTCTGGGATCAAATCCGGGACCTCTAGATTGACAGTCCGACGCACAACCAATTGCCCTATGACGGTGGCACTATTAATGTATTTTTTACACAAATTATTCCATTTCATTTCATATTCAATCTCTAAACTTTTAATTATAATTAATCCAAGCAGAGCACTGTTTTTACCACTTTAAAATAACCTGCTAACCCATTACCTTACAAGCCTCTTTTGGATGCCCCAAGAAAATAAGATCATGACAAACTTTTTGGGAAAAGGAGAAATTGTTGGTAACAAGTATTTTTTCCTTTTCTTACAATATTTTCTACCTTATTTGAAACTTATTTTTCCAATTTTAGCGCAAATTTAAATGACATAGATCTGCAATTTGTTTTGATTTGGACCAGTCTAAACTTTTGTTTTCAGGTAATGGGTTAATTAAAAGTATTAATACAAAAAAATGCTTAATATATCCTCTATTCATATTTACTGGGTGCAAGAAGGTATCTACAGTATAGATAGTAGTCTCCTTTTGTTTACCCTAGTCATGCTAAATGTTGAATATTCCTGTTATGGCAGGAGGTATAAACAAAGATTAGCCTGCACATATGTGCAGTCTAATCTTTGTCTACACCTACTGTTTGTCCTTTTCGAACTAGACTTATTTATAGTATCAATTTTCAAAAGAAATATATACCTGCAACTTGTATTCCAGTACTTTCAGCCCCTTGTTTTTAATGCAATTTTGATTAGGACTTAATTCAGCATGTCAAAGTTTCACACGTGCTCTGCTGAGTAAAATCCTTTACAGAATTGCACTAAATTCAAAGGGCTGATAGCACTGGTTTCACTTATTGTGGCTTAACATTTTTTGAAAATTCATTTTATAACAAATTCTTTCTTAACAAAGACAAGCAAAAGGTGTAGACTCTAATCTGACTGCACATATGAGCAGGCTGATCTTAGTCTATACCTCCTGCTATACCAGAAAAATCCCTGGATTAGTATGACAAGAGTTAATATCTTACCTTGTAATGTGACATTCTGTAAGACTTCCTTCACTGTTAATGAGTTTGAACTGAAGGCATGATTGGCTGCTGCTAACAATACACTGGTGGGGAAATCTGGGGCAATCTGTAATTGATTGAACATAGCTGTTAAGCAAAGAACAATAAAACAATCAAAAGATTAAATTAAACTGGAAGTGAACTTTGAACTCCTGCCTTAACCAACAAGCATATTTGCTGGTTTAGTGACAGAGAAGTAGTAAGTATGACTTAACCCATTCCCACACAGTGACACTTTTGGATGCACCTGAAGAAAAACAATTGGGAAAACATTGTAAAAACTCTACAAGACATTTTATATCAAAAAAGTTGGAATAAATATAAAATTTCATAAACTTAATATTGATGTCTGCAACTCCTTTCAATTCGGACCAGTCTAAGACTTTGTCATCTGGTAATGGATTAATCATGCTGCTGAGTTTAGGCTTCAAACCAACCATTTTACTCTGGATATAAATTTTGAAAAATAAGGCCTTTAACCCTTGTCGTGCTGAACCCAGAATATTCCGGTTTTGGCAGGAGTTGTAGACCAAGATCAGCCTGCACATAAGTGCAGTCTGATCTTAGTGTACACCTCCTGCTTGTACTTTCCCTGCCAGAGTTGTTTATGAAGTTGGTTTCTAAAAGAAATATTGATTTTTGAACAACAAGTTCTATCAGTGCTTTCAGGCCTTTGATTTTACAGCAATTTAGTAAAGTAATTTATCCAGCATGACAAGGGTTAAATTTTCAAGTGGAATTTCCTGTCTACTTGTGGATGGTCCAAGCCAAGTCAATCGGCAGGGCTAGGGATATGTCCATTAGAATTCTTTTAACAAAATACAATATTGTCTAAGTGCTGATTTTACACTTGGAAACAACTTTGTTAGCCTGAACAAATTTTCACTTTTTATTGCTCTTTTAGAATTTGATGAAAAGTAGGATCATTTGACAATGATTTGTTGTTTTATGCATTTGAGAAGTCTATATTTACCTGTTCCCACACAATGATGCTTTTTTATGCTCCTGAGGGGAAAAAGCTTTGGGAAACATTAGGTAAAATGAAGAAATTGCTTGTTACAAGCAATTTCTTCATTATCTACAATGTTTTCTACCCAAAACAAGAAAGATTTTTTGAATATCATTACATGATAATTGTCATCTGCAACTTCTTTGAATTTTGGACCAGCCTAAAATTTAATCAACTGGTAATGAGCTAACCCTTTTCCATTTTTGGAAATTTTAGACTAGTCCAAATTGAAAGAGGTTGCAGACAACAATGAAAAATGGATGCCATTTGAAATGAAAACATCCTACATGGTAGAAAATATTGTGGAAAAAGGAGAAATTGCTTGTTACAAGCAATTTCTTCTTTTCCCATAATGTTTTCTTGAGGAAAAATCACAGGAACGTAAAATCCTGTATTTGAACGGGAAAGGGTTAAAACAGAATAATGACATGAAAACCTCTTAAATTTCTTGCACTCTAAAATGTTGAATTTAGCAGAATTGTATCAATACTGACTAGATTCAAGAACATAATTCTGCAATCAATTCCTGACAATACACAGGCTTTACTGTTTAGCTTTGACAACTTACAGTTTGTAATGATACTGCAGCTACTGGTGATGACTGTGACTGAGCTATCGATGACTGCGGTGATGAAGGGGCCGGCTGTATTAACGGTAGACTGGAAATTCCTGCCTCGTCTTTCACGTTGACCAGGGCTCCAGGATATGTGCCTGTCAATAGATTAGAGCAACCCTCTGTCAAAAGAGGGTTTCCTACTTGTCATGTTGTGCCAACCTTCCATTCCCACTCAATCCTCACTTTTTATGACTCTCAAGAAAAACATTTAGTGCAATGAGAAAATTGCTTGTAACAAGCAATTTCTTCACCGTCCAAAATGTTGTCTAACCTAAAATACACATAAAATTATGAAATTCATCAATGTGATGCCTTTGTCTGCAACTGCTCAAAATTTTGACCAGTAACATTTTGTCTGATAACTCACCAATTGTTGCTGTCACTCAAAGAAACCAAGATGTGTTTGTGAAACACCATGCCCCCAAACAGGAATTCTTTAAAAATGGGTGATTTTTATTGTTTTTATTCTTTGTTTAAGGGAAAAGGGTTAAAAAAAATCCTTGACCTTGATGAAATTACCTTCAGCGGTTGCCTCTTGTTGAGACCTATAGTAACTTAATAAGGGAGGAAGTTATAGGAAAATGTTTAGTTGGCAGGTTAAGTTTTTGAGTAAAGTTTTAGGGAAAAGGGTTAAAATTTTGACCTTGACCTTGATGAAATGACCTTCCTCAGTTGTGCCTTGTTGAGACCTATATACATACCAAATACATGTATTAGCATTGTAACTTAATCAGGGTTGAAGTTATAGGTAAATGTTTAGTTGGCAGGTTAAGTTTTGCAGACGGACAGACAGACGGAAAGACGGACACCAGTAAAACAATATGCCCCCGATCTATTGATGCAGGGGCATAAAAATGGCCAATGAAATCATTCATTTTGATCGGAAATGGACTTTGAGCTCCAACATTAATTCAAGCTGTAGTTACAATGTTTAGGCCACCAACCTACCATTCTACTTTTTGTTACATGCTACTTTGCAAAAAAATTGAAAAACAAGATGTGGTTGTGAAACACCATGCCGCCGAAACAGGTATTCTTTAGAAACTGGTGATTTTTATTGTTTTTTTTTTTCTTCTTTGTTTTAGGGAAAAGGGTTGAAAAAATTTACCTTGACCTTGATGAAATGACCTTCCCCAGTTGTGGCTTGTTGAGACCTATCTTCATACCAAATATTAGCAATGTAACTTAATCAGGGTTGAAGTCAGGGCTCCAGAAATCTGATAAATTGCCAGTCTGGACCGAATTTTGAATTGCCAGACTGATTAAAATCCCCAAAAATTACACCAAAATCGGTCCGAAATTTTCATCAAATTTCACATTAAAATATTGATAAACTCGCCCACCATCTATCAAAAGCCACTTGAAACCGAAATAATTCAAGGGTTTCACCAATACCTGCAGAGTAAGAGATAAACAAAAGTGCCAAGAATCGATAATTGGTTTACCTGCCGGCCAGTCAAATGCCCATCCGCACGAGGACCTAATTTGCAGTTTCACACTTTACCGAACTTCGGGTATCGCTTTGATTTAAATTGCCGTCCGTTACGCATGAAATTAATTTTTTTTTAACTATAACATGGGATGTGTATATAAATCGAGACATGAACAGGCTTCAGTTGCCATTCGTTCAAAGTCGGAATAGCTCAGCACAACGCTTTTATGAATGAAATTTATCACAAGTAAGCACGTGAGACATTGTTTGAAATTTAGATAAAAAAAGTCACGTATAATAATATATGTTTTTTAGTTTTTCACTCACGGTAAGAAACATAGCCGATAGAATTCAAACAATAATTGGAAATCTGCAGAATACAGATAACTTAAATATAAACGAAAACGACAGTTCTGTCAATGAAATTAAATTTTACTTCAGGGGGGAAAAACGTCCGAATAATAAAGCATAAATCAACTACAATAAATAAATGACCGAAATTTGTGAACAAATAGTGCAACACGTGGGCGTCCCACTTGAGTTTGTCTCGTCGGTCTTTTTGACGTACGTCACGACTTTGTGATCCCATGGGGTAGAATGGACTGACCCGACATTTTTGTGACGTCAGCTGTGTTTTTCCATCAACAGATGCTCGTGTTGAGAGAAAATCCACATGACTGTGTTAAATTAACAGAACTTTGGATAACCAGCTTATGAAAATGAAAAAGTATATCTTTACTATAATTAAATTGGCAGTACTCTGTAAAACCCGGAAATTTCAATAATGTAATTTATTTGTCTATCTAATTTTACAACATATTAGAATTTCATGGACTGCCGTACTTTTCCGAAATTACAATTTATACTCAGCCGAATTTTCAAAAACAAAATGAAAGTAGGATTTGTCAGTTGTTTTCATCTATCTTCCACTCGTTGAAGATAATAATCATCTCCGGAACATTTGAAAAAGAAGGCAACTACTGAATGAATGATGAACCCTTTTACGTACAGGAAAGGTGAAAGAACGGGGGTATTTGTTTTTGCGGTATAGGGGGGGGGCAAAGTCCCGGACCAATTTAGATTTCCAAATTTCCGGAGCCCTGGTTGAAGCTATAGGAAAATGTTTAGTTGGCAGGTTAAGTTTTGCAGCCAGAAAGACAGACGGACAGACGGACACCAGTTAAACAATATGCCCCCTCTTTCGGTGCGGGGCATGAAAAAACTTGTTTAAAATCTAACTGGAACTTATTGTCAGAGTCAATGAGCAGGTTAACCGAGTAAGTGGGTGGGGCCAGCGATTGGTCAAGTGGTTTGAGCAGCTTGAGTAGATAATGTGGATCTACAATCATCCTGCTCAAATGTATAACATGATCCTCATCTATATTTTTAAGTCTCAATTTCTCATTGATATTTGATGATATATCAATCCATTACTAGACAACAACATTTTAGACAGGTCCAAATTAAAAGAAGTCAAAAGTGCCAATTTCACAAATTGATGAAATTTAACTTATATTTGTCTTTGAGTTCAAAAATCATTGTGGCAAATAAAGAATTTGCTTTTTATAAGTCCTTTCTTCTATTTTCACAATGTTTACCGTAGCTGTTTTCTGGGTGCACCTGGAGTTTAAAAAAGCTAGCTCTCTTTTGAAACTGATCGGAGTTAATATGTGTGGGAATGGGTTAAATGTATTTCACAATCCATATGAACTAAGTGCAACTAATAATTATTATAACCTTTACTCTTGCCATGATTAACACAAATGCATTTGATCAAAGAACTGAAAACACTGGAATCGCTAATTGTTGGTTAATATTCATTTAAAAAAAAACTTTTGAATAACTCTGGCCTAAACGGGACAAGTAGGTGGTGTAGACTGAGATCACGCTGCAGTACACGTATGTGCAGACTGATCTTAGTCTTTACCGCCTTTCAAAACAGGAATATAATGGGTTAAGCATGACAAGAGTTAAAATCACATCATGGAATTACTGATTCTCCATAATTTCAAAAGTAATTTATTGAAGCTCTTTTTCTGTCTATTTCTGATCATAAATTCCATCTTTAGAGCTAATGTAAAATAATCATTGAGAAACGTGACCTAAAGAGCTTTAATAAGGAGATTGTCATTACAGCCTAGGGACAATGATGGACATTCAAGTATCAGCAAACCTCACCATGACCTTGTAGTGTTCAGGTGAGTTTAAAGAGAAATTCATAAAGCTACCTGCAGAAAGAAGATAAAATATCAATCAAAAATACCTGTAGTGAGTAATTGGGCCAGGTATGAGTTTTGTTGCGAGAGAGAAGACTGAGAAGCCGAGGAAGCTGGTGGTGCTGGAGCGATATTTCGTGGTTTACCCTTCACACGGACAGGAACCTGTTAAAAAATTAAAGGTTCATATTACAAGCTAACCCATTACCACAAGAACATTTTAGACTCGATGAATTGACAGAAGTTGCAGAGGACAATTTAAACTTGGTGCAATTATAAAAATATTCCTCTATCTGTTTAGAAATCATTGTGGGAGATGAAGAAATCTCTTGTATCAAGCAATTTCATCATCTCCCACAATGATTTTTCAAGATTTTTTGCTGAGGGGACGTAAAAAAGTGGGAATGGATTTACACTGATCAATACATTTCCACACATAGCCCTAAAAGGCATTTCACCTTTGATAACAAACATGCAAACTTTGCATTAACACTTTTGTTCATTTAATTCAACAATATCCAGCCCTGAGAAAGCTTTAGAAAGTCGTATTTCTAACCCATTACCAAACGACAAAATTTTAGACTTTTCCAAATTAAAAGTTGCAGACAACAATTTCAAGGAGATGAAATTTAATACATCTCTGTCTTCCTGGGTAGGAAACAATGTGAAAAATAAATTACTTGTAACAAGCATTTTTTTTCATTTTCCACATTGTTTTCTCAAACTCTTTTCTTGGGAAGTGTAAAAAGGTGGGATTGTGTGGGAATGGGTTAAACATGATGATGTGAGTGTGAAATACATTTGACCAACCACAAATACAATTCATTTAACCCATTCCAACACAGCAAAATTTTAGACTGGTCCAAATTGAAAGAAGCTGCAGACGACAATTTCAATTGCATAATACTAGCAATTTCTTCATTTTCAACAATGTTTTCCAAAGTTTTTTTCTCGAGGGGCATAAAAAGGAGGGATTGAGTTGGAATGGGTTAAATAAATGTACATTTACTTTTGAAGACTAAATTTAAGACCGTCAATTACAAATAAGGATTTAAATTTGACCTTGATCAAATGATTGATAGCTAATGCCTATGGGCAAAATCTCCCGGCATACCAAGGTGGTAATTCAAATTAAAGTTAAACAAAATATCCCTTTTCCAGGCAAAGGTACAAGACTAACTTTAAGCTGAACCCATTCCCTAACAACAATTTTTAGACCAGTCCTAATGTAAATTTGGTTAAATATTTAATCTTTTGTACATATCGGATAGAAAACATTGTTAATATGAAGAAATCACTTGTAACAAGCTTTTTTTTCATTTACAATGTTTTCTGAAAAAAAAGTCTTCAGAGACATTAAAAGCAAGATTGTGTATTGGAATGGGTTAAGATCAAACTTTCAGTTGACATTAGGAGTTATAAACTTCATGAACTTCATAGTAAAAGAATATCAAGCTTAAGTATTATGCTTTAATGGTAAGGGTTGAAAAATTGAATTTGAAGGGCTCAAAACAATACAATGAGCATATAAAACATACAAATTTTCTTTCAAATTAAGATATGAAGATAGCCTGTTAAGAGAAATGATTTTCGAAAAATAGTTTTTGGACCAGTATAACACTTTCCTGTTTTTCAAAATTTCAGACCCGCCAAATTCGATTTTTTTGCAGAGGACAATTCAAAGTAGAATTCATTAGAAAAATGATCTTTCTGTAGGGTACAAAAAAAGAGAACCGCCTACGGGTGCCTATGCTCGGCTGTTAGGTGCTGGATAGTAGACAAAATGCTTCTAGAGTTATCCCCCTTGATAGTATAGGTTGCTCTTTTGATAGTAAACAGGTGTGCCAAGTTTCAAGTGAATGCCATTAGTAGAACCAGAGATATCACAAAATGTCAAAGTTTTTGAACACCGACGACGACGACACCAAGGCTATTGCAATACCACGGGTTTTCTCCAAAAACAGCCGAGCTAAAAATGTGGAAAAAAAAAGACATTGCTGGTCACTAGCAATGCCTTCTTTTTCCACAATGTTTTCTCAAGTATAAAATCCCCGGTTTGAACAGGAAAGGGTTAATACATAGTCATATGTTTATAGTTAAAGGACTGTAATTAACTCAAACTCACACTTGGAATGGTGAACCCGCTCAAGTCTTTCTTTGGTAGATTAGCACTTGACACTGTTCTAGTTTGTAGTTTACCCTGAGGTTGGATTGTAAGTTTATTTAAAGCAGTTTGTTTCTCATCAGCATTTAAAGCTGCAAGAATGCTGGTATTTCCAGCGTATTTTCCACTAGGTGAAGTCTGTTGTTTAACATTATTACTGTTATTCACTAACTGTATGGCAGATTTTTGCTGGGAAGTCTGTGAGTTCAACAGATTAGAGAGCATATTCACACTTGAATTTCCTGAATTTTGTCGTTGATGACCAGTTTGTATCGTATTGCTGTTTTGAGGTGTGGGTTTCGGTGAACCCTGCTGTACGCTAGACTGACTCGAACTCAGATTAGCACTTTGTTGATTCTGTGCTTGTTGGGCCTGCTGAGCTTGCAAACTCTTGGTCAACTCCTCCAGTAACGAAGGTGCATTTTCACCCATAGCATTTAAAATGTTTTTTAGTTGAGGATTTTGTAGAAGGACATGTAGCTGCTGGCCTTTTTGCTGCTGCTGCTGTTGCTGTTGTAATTGCTGTTGTTGTTTCTGCGCAAGAAGTTGCTGTTCTCGTTTTTGTTGTTCTTTGAGACGGTCTTGTTCCTCCTGTTGTTTCTTTTGCTGAAGCTCTAACTGTTTTTGATGCTGAAGTCGTTGTTGACGACCTCGCTCTTCTTGTTTTTGTTGCTGAAGAAGTTGTAACTGATTCAGAATAAAATTCTCAGTGTCGACTATCATTGGATCATGATCTGACAGCCCCGGTGAAGGGGTCAGAGCCGGGCTGTCCACCATCATCCTACTAGCTTGGCCCCCGATACTTGAGTGTGACAGCAGTTGTGGAGAGGAGATCATATCGACATCACTGTGTTTTAAATGGAGCCCACTCTGCAACAAATTATGAAAATTTACTATTTCTTCTCTAGGAACTAGAAATGCGTCCCATACATGGATGACCCTTAAATGCTTGTCAAATGACCTTCAGCTCTGACCTTGAACTTGGAAGTATCCAACATAACTTTACAAATGACACTAGTACTCATCAAGGGAAACAATTGTGCCAAATTAATTTGAAATCCACTAATTTATGTAGAAGATATGCTCTAGGAACTGACACCAACCCACACACTCACACAGACAGTTTGTTTGTTTGTTTGAATGGGGTTTTTCAGTCATATCAGGGCGCTGGAGCACCTAACAATGGAATCCTGGTATTTCTCACACCAGTACTACCATTACATCCCTTCCTAGCCTCCAGTTGCTATCCCACATAGGTCTACTATTATCGACCCATTGATGAGAGACAAATAGTCGGAAAGGATGAGTGCCGCCGATGGGGATCAAACCCGGGACATCTAGATAGACAGTCCGACACGCTACCAACTGCGTTTTGACGGCGGCTGACACAGACAGAGGTAACCCTATATGCCTGTCACCATTACATGGCAAAGGCATAACTAATATAAGCTCATAAAACATGGTTACCTGAGAATATGTGAGGCCTGTTGAAAAAGAAAGATGTGCTATCAATCAAAAGAGATTGACAATAAAATCATTCATCTGGACTGGAAATGAACTTTGAACTCCAACATTTATTCTAAACATTTTAATTTGTTTTGCGACATAAATATTGTAACTACCTCTTATTAAAGCTGTAGTCAGGATATCTAGATCGCCAGACATTTTATGGTAGTGTTACACATTACTGCCCATAACTTATGCAAAATTATGCCTCTTAAAATCAAAGTCAAACTTCCTGTCAGAAGCAGTGGGTGGGGCAAGTTATTGGTCAATTACAATCTTTTCAATAAGATACTGAAGAATGTATTACCTGACTGCTCTCAGGGAGATGGCCTGTGCTCTGTGACTTTACAGAACTCAACATATCTGAAACATTGACAGTTATCTTGAATTAATACTAATCAGGTTTGAGCATCTGAAAAACACACTTCAAACTTGATATTTGAGCCTATGCGTGACATTTCCAACCATTTCGCATGTGCGTGACTCTCACACATTGAGCACCCTGGATAGCCATACGGGGCAATAAGAATATTCGCTGATTGTTTAGAGAAGCTTTGGGTCAGTATCTATCTACAGAGCGCAGAGTGAAGACTCTGATCAGACTGTGTGGATGCACAGGCTGATCTGAGTCTTTACCTGGCGCATATGTGTAATGGTTGGAAATGTCATGCACGTTCTCATTTGTCAATTTCAAAAAGTTATACAGGTGTGGTTATGGTGTTGTACTACAATGGCATGTTGCCAGACTTGTGTTCAGAGAGCATAGCATTTTACCAATGAGTTAACCCTTTCCCGTTCAAATACAGGATTTTATGATCCTGTGATTTTATACTTGAGAAAACATTGTGGAAAAAGAAGAAATTGCTTGTAACAAGCAATTTCTCCTTTTTCCACAATATTTTCTACCACATAGGATGGTTTCATTTCAAATGGCATCCAGTTTTCATTGTCGTCTGCAAACTCTTTCAATTTGGACTAGTCTAAAATTTCCAGAAACGGGAAAGGGTTAAATGGGCTTGATCTCAAATTAATTAAAAGTAATACATCATAATGGATGAAATGGTAATTCTTTCTTTTTTCTAAATAATATCTTTATACGATAAATCATTATTTACTCCTTTGTCTAGTAACTTTAGTAATTTATTTAAGCCTTTTACCCATAATTACGTGTGCTTACAGTCCTCAAGGAGAGAGTTTGGGAAAGCAATGTTGTAAATGAAGAAATTTGCTTGTTACAAGAAATTTCTACCCAGAGAGACTTAGATAAAATTCTATCAATTTGAAATTGTTGTCTGTAACTTTTTTTTTAACTTGTGCCCGTCTAAAATTGTGTTGTCTGATGAAGAGGTAAGTGTATAGAGTACCTGTAAGGGGATCCAAATCCATAAAGTCATCTAAATTAGGCTGCAGCTGTACCAAACCAGGTTGAATGAAATCACCATATCCAAATCCAGCTGTAAAAAGGGAGAGAGATTAACCAAATCCATGAAGATTCTGCTTTATGTTTATTTACACAAATCAATTATAATAGCCCTAAGAAAAAATAGTCCGGGAAAACACATAGAGTAAAGGAGAAATTGCTTGTTAAAAGAAATTTCCCCTTTTCTCACTGTGTTTTCTACCCCATCTGCCACCTGTTCTATCATTCAAACAAGATTTAAATTGTCATCTTACACTTCTTTCAAATCAGACCCAGTCCCTATATTTTGTCATCTGGTAATGAATTAAATCATAAAATGAACAAATTAATCTTTTCTAAATTGGATATGAAGTAGTGAGGGCTGCTGCCATAGTACAGTTGGTAACGCATCAGCCTCTCAATCATGTGGTCCATGGTACAATCTGTACGATTTGTCCCACCAGTGGGTAGATAATCGTAAACCTAAGTGGTAAAAGCAGCTGGAGGCTCAGAAAGGATGTAGTGATAGTACAAGAGTGAGAAGTACCAGGAATCCAACACTAATAAAGTTTGTGAACTTATCAAAGTTAAGTAGCAATGTGAATCGAACATGAATTCAACAACAGATTGTTTACAAATACATAACAAGTACACCTCATGCTGGTGCCAATGCTTGGATGTTAAAGTGCTTGGTAGTCAGTTAAACTTCTATTAGACTTGTTCCCCTTAATTGTATAAATTGGCATTTTAACCCTTTCCTGTTTTATGAAATTTTAGACAGGTCCAATTTGAAAGAGGTTGCAGAAGACAATTAAAAATGCATCCAATTTGAAATCTGACCATCCTATGTCGTAGAAAATATTGTGGGAAAAGGAGAAATTGCTTGTCACAAGCAATTTATCCTTTTTCCACAATGTTTTCTCAAGTATAAAATCACTGTGACGTAAAATCTCGGGATTGTCCAGGAAAGGGTTAAAAGTGAACATACATTCCAAGGGTAAAGTGTGAATGTGTACAGTAATACCAGAGATATTACAAAATGTCAATATTTTCTGACAATGATAAGGCCAACCTGGCCATAGCAGCAATACCTCAGGTTATATCTCACAACAGCCAAGTTAACTAATGTCACAGAAAATATTTTGATGGAAATAAAAACGGCGTGATTTCCTCTTTTTTTAAGGTAAAAGTTTACGGACAGATACACATACATACGCACAGACCCTCAATAGACACAATGCCATGATAATAGCTCACTGGTTTTCAGACAGTGGAGCTAAAAAACCTAAAATTTCATAAACTTTAAATTTTTGCCTACAACTCCTTTCAATTAGACCAAATCTAAAATTGTGCCATCTGTTAAAATTGAGTTAAAAGGCAAGTCCAAAACAGCATTCACTTACACAATTCTCTAGGGTTTGGAAAAGCAAAGGGTTGATTGAGGTTAGAAAAGAGGCTATCTGAGAGGTCCATCATGTCCTGCAGATCTCGCGAGTTGAGAACTAGGTCAGTGTGGGATGTCTGTTGTTGTTTCGGAAAGTCTGACACTGAATGGATCTCTCCAACTTTCTCCAGCAATGCTGAATTGCTTGAATCCTGTGGAAAATCTTAAATTCTTATCAAAAGCTCTTAACACTTGTCATGCTGAACCCAGAATATTCTTTTTTTTTGTAGGATGTATAGACAACAATCAGCCTTTAAGTGCAATCTGATCTTGGTCTACACCTCCTAGTTGCTTCATTTAAGCCCAAGTTGTTTTTAAAACATAATTTTCAAAAGAAATACTGATCCTCATGAATGCCTTCCAGTGCTGTCAGTCCTTTAATTTCTATGCAATTCTGAATTGGATTTTGATTCAGCATGACAAGGGTTAACAGGGAATCAAAAAATACCAAAATGATTGTAAATGTTAATCTATGTTGCTTGTGTTCATTCCATTAACCTCATTGAAATACTTCTAATGCATACAAGCAAGAATGATTTAAAGTCAGAAAACTTTACATCTTCCTATATATCCTAAATTACAGCCACTTTCTCTATCTGTATCACTAGATACTGAAATGTTGTCAATTCCAAGAGTGCATGCTATAGTGGACAGATCGTAGTGTTCTCTGAGTACCCACACTATACTGTTGTCAACTATTAAGTGTACAGGCTATACTGTAGTCTACTCTTAAGTGTAAATGCTATACTGTAGTCTACTCTTAAGTGTACAGGCTATACTAAAGTCTACTCTTAAGTGTAAATGCTATACTGTAGTCTACTCTTAAGTGTACAGGCTATACTGAAGTCTACTCTTAAGTGTAAATGCTATACTGTAATCTACTCTTAAGTGTACAGGCTAAACTGTAGTCTACTCTTAAGTGTACAGGCTATACTAAAGTCTACTCTTAAGTGTACAGGCTATACTGTAGTCTACTCTTAAGTGTACAGGCTATACTGAAGTCTACTCTTAAGTGTAAATGCTATACTGTAATCTACTCTTAAGTGTACAGGCTATACTGAAGTCTACTCTTAAGTGTACAGGCTAAACTATAGTCTACTCTTAAGTGTACAGGTTATACTGAAGTCTACTCTTAAGTGTACAGGCTATACTGTAGTCTACTCTTAAGTGTACAGGCTATACTGAAGTCAACTCTTAAGTGTACAAACTAAACTGTAGTCTACTCTTAAGTGTACAGGCTATACTGTAGTCTACTCTTAAGTGTACAGGCTAAACTATAGTCTACTCTTAAGTGTACAGGCTATACTGAATTCTACTCTTCAGTGTACAGGCTATACTGAAGTCAACTCTTAAGTGTACAGGCTATACTGAAGTCAACTCTTAAGTGTACAGGCTAAACTATAGTCTACTCTTAAGTGTACAGGCTATACTAAAGTCAACTCTTAAGTGAACAGGCTATACTGAAGTCAACTCTTAAGTGTACAGGCTATACTGAAGTCAACTCTTAAGTGTACAGGCTATACTGAAGTCAACTCTTAAGTGTACAGGCTATACTGTAGTCTACTCTTAAGTGTACAGGCTAAACTATAGTCTTCTCTTAAGTGTACAGGCTATACTGAATTCTACTCTTCAGTGTACAGGCTATACTGAAGTCAACTCTTAAGTGTACAGGCTATACTGAAGTCAACTCTTAAGTGTACAGGCTAAACTATAGTCTACTCTTAAGTGTACAGGCTATACTGAAGTCAACTCTTAAGTGTACAGGCTATACTGAAGTCTACTCTTAAGTGTAGTCTACTCTTAAGTGTACAGGCTATACTGTAGTCAAATCTTAAGTGTACAGGCTATACTGAAGTGTACTCTTAAGTGTACAGGCTATCTGAATTCTACTCTTAAGTGTACAGGCTATACTGAAGTCTACTCTTAAGTGTACAGGCTATACTGTAGTCAAATCTTAAGAGTCAATTCAAAGTGCCCACACAATAGTCGAGTAAACTCTAAGTACACTTGGTAGATAGCATTCTAACACCATACAAATATTAACTTATTGGATAAATGATTTCTCATTGTTTTTCATCTTTTTTTCTCATCTTTTCAAGTCAGTATGTCTTATGTTTACAAAAATATAAGTTTTACCTTTGAATTAAACTACAAACTATTGAAAAAAGATGGACTCACCTCAAAAATATCCTGAAAAAGAAGGAAAAAATATAAAATTAATAAACAAAAACAAAATTTTGATGAGGCTTTAGTTCTATCATATAATCTAGTATATACAAGATTATCCTCTGATATTTTTCTCATGATTTTTTCCACAGTAAAAAGACACTTATATTTCAGGTAAACCCACTTTGAATTTTTGTCTGAAAAGTCATTTAACAAATACCCACAAAATCCCACTTTCTACGAACCATAGATATAATATTCAAGAAAATATAGTAGGTAAGGAAGAAATTGCTTTAAACAATGCCTTTTTCCAAGATTTTTTCACCTTATATGATGGCTATTTTTCAAATTACAACCATTTTCAATGTTCATCTTCTATCTCTTTCAATTTGGATCAGTCTGTAATTTTGTTATCTAGTAAAGGATTAATAAGGATATTCCATGTCAATGATGTTAAATTGTAAATAATGGAGCAAAGATGTAGTTTTTAACCCATTACCAGGCAACAAAATTTTAGACTAGTCCAAATTGAAAGGAGTTGCAGACGACAATTTCAAGTTAATGAAATTTTTGATTTCTTCAACTTTCTTGAGAGAAAACATTGTGTAAAATGAAGAAATTTCTTCATTTTACACAATGTTTTCCTAATACATTTTTCTTGAGGGGCGTCCAAAAGTGTCTCTGTGTGGGAATGGGTTAACTGTTATTAAGTTAAATTTTGATGAAGCTAAAATGACTGAATATTTGAGACAGAGTGTAATAGCAATAAATAATAATGAAATTTAAAGTCAACTGCCAAACTAGCATATGGCCAGATGCAGAAAGGAAGCAGACTGACAAAGCAAACGGTGACATCTCAACAAACACAAACCTCTGGAAAGCTAATTCATGCAAGCTATGTGGTTTTTTATGTGTATATTGATTAGAATTTTATTTCTGTATTTATCTGGTCTGTATATCAATGAAATAATTTTCTTTGCTTTACAAGAGTTCACTGTCTACATATAATTATTTACCCCATCATGCTGAACCTGGAATATTTCTGTTTTGGCAGAAGGTATAGACAGAGATCAGCTCGCATTTAAGTGAAGTCTGATCTTTGACTTCACCTCCTGCTTGTCCCTTTTAATTCAGGGCTATTTAAGAAATTTAATTTAAAAATAAATGTAGGCCTACAACTCTCTAAATGCGCTTAGTGCTTTCAGTCCCTTTATTTTCATGCTGTTTTAAAGGGATTTTATTCAGCAGGACCAGATATTTCCAGGAATGTCCCAAGTCGAGCGAGACAACTTTTCGCAATCTACTAGTGGCTATAATGATTATACGCCATTACTCTTTTTTGTAAAATTCTCAATTGAAGTTAATAATTCCTAGGTAACAGCTACAATATGTCGGTGCTCAAGCAAAAATTTGTAACTGCAGCTTAAGTTACAGCATTTTGCTTTCACACTGACAAATCACTGCCCTGATGAGTCTTTCCAGCATAGAACCTTTCTATTTTAACCCTTTCCTGTTTTTTGAAATTTTAGACTGGTCCAAATTGAAAGAGGTTGCAGACAACAATGAAAATTTGATGCAATCTGTAAAGAATTTAGTTTATGTGGTAGAAAACATTGTTGAAAAAGAAGAAATTGCTTGTGACAAGCAATTTCTTCTTTTTCCACAATGTTTTCTCAAATAAAAAATCACAGCAACGTAAAATCCCGGGTTTGTACAGGAAAGGGTTAAGTTTAAATGAAATAATGAACATAACCCTTACTTACATCAAGTGACAATCGTTTAGTTCTCTGTTGCTGGAAGAACTTACGAAACCGTTTATACTCATTTGTGATCGTATCCAGCCTACGCTTCCAGTAGTAACCTTCTAGAACTATTGCCTGAAATAATTATAACCATTCTTGAGAGGTTGAGAGGTCATTTCAAAATTCAGACCTTAACTATAGAATGGACTGTTAACCCTCAAGAAAAACAATTAAGAAAACATTGTTTAAAATGAAGAAATTTCTTGTAAAAAGCTATTTCTTCATTTTAGACAATGTTTTCTACCCACTAAAGTGAAAAAAACTAAACTTCCATAAACTTTAAATTGTCTTCTGCAACTCTTTTCTATTTGGACCAGTCTAAAATTTTCCATCTAGGAACAGGTTATTTATAAGCAGTGGTGTGGCAATATAAACTTTCTTCACCTGTCCCGGACAAGTTAAGACATGACTATCTACAGGTCCTAAATTAAAGTGAACTTGTCAGCAAAATAAGTGGAAAAATAAGTTTTCATGAAACATTGTTGTTAATGAAGAAACTGGTGGAAGCCAGCATTTTTTTCATTAATCATAATAATTTCTACCCTTCACTATAAATAAAATGTATTATGTCCATTTTTCAAATAAACAATAAGTTATAATTGAGATCTAATTTGTACTATTCTATGATTTACCCAGTTATTTACTGGTCCCTGGACAAGTGGTCTTGGAAAATGTACTTGTCTACAAGTAGAAAAGCCCATCTCGGACAAGTCAGGCAATGGGAATTCCACGCACCTGACAGGACTTCATTCAAGACAGGTTATTACATCATCACATAAAGAACAGACAAAACAGATAGATAGGGTATCATGGATTATAGATGTAATTTTTTAGAAAAGCTGTAGTCATGCCAGTAGCTAGAATATCCAGTAAGACTATTTTTCTTTGTTTTGAACTAGCCGCCCAAGAAAAAAGATTTGGAAACATTGTGCAGCATGTTACAAGTAATTTCTTTATTATCCATGTTTTCTACCTCAGAAAATATTCAAATTAAGAATTTTTCAAATCTTATCATGTAAAAGTTGTTGTCGGAACTTTCTTTCAATTAGGACCAGTCTAAAATTTTATCAAGTAATTGGGTTACTAGCTATTGTAGGAGGATAACTGGCCTTGATTACAGGTATACAAAGCCCATTCCAAAAACAAACATTGAAGCACAAACAAGCAATAAGCTCAACTGGAGGTTTTGAGTTTTTGCATGACATAACTAACATTTCGGCATGAGAAGAAAATGAATGGACCAGGACAAGAAAACAAATGGACCGCATTTCAAATGAGCCTGATGTGTGGAAAAACAGCTTTCTCCATTGTTGTAATGAAGAAAATACTGGGATTCTAGAATTTTCTTCATTTACAACAAAGTTTTTTACTCTTCAGTATAAGCCCTTCATTATACTCCCTTCAATGTGCATTTTTAAAATATAAAAAGTTATTTTTGAAATCTATTTTGAATCATTCCAAGATTTGCTCTGGTATTTAATGAAAAATGAACTGCAAGTAGAAAAACCATGCCTAACAAGTCTGGCAAAAGAATTCAATTCCCTTTCTACTGTGCAAAAGTCACATGAAACTGAGTCAGTACCGTGAGGTAGAGCTCTACGTATCAGGTAAATTTTCATCAGACCATATAGAGGTATATCTAATTGATCTCAAGTCACGCCAACTGACCTTCAACAACCTAATTAAAGTGAATGCCATTTGAGGCTAATTTACTTTTCACAACAATGAAATATTTCTCAAGTTCATCATGTTTTGAAAATACATGTTACTCTTGAAAACCTTGCAAAATAACTGTTGAAATGAAGGGATCTCACAAATTATAAGCGTTTTAGCTAGGTAAGCACATGCAAACGGTCTTTATCACAAAGGAAATAACGTCTGTAGGCATTCAGAATCCACTTAAATACTAGCTCATCCAACCCATCCATGCAATTTTTCATAACTTGATTAGATGATATCTCGAATGCAGATGGTCTTCTGAGATGAGAACGATCCCATTGGTTGTTCAAGAAAGATTTGAATTTATCCAAAATGGTTACAAGCTTGAAAAAGAGAAGTGATTTTGATATTGAAAAGTATATTTGACTGTGTGCATGATATTTCAAAATATTCAAATACCAGTTAAGTAACGACTAAGATCAGCCTATGCAAACACACAGTCTGATCTAAGTCTTCACTTTGAGCTCTGTAAATGGGTGTTAATCAAATTTACTATCAAAAATGAGTATTCTAAATGCAGTGTGGTCTTACAAGCTACCAAGTGTCTGTACTTCCTTCACATGTGAAATTGTTGGAAATGTCACCTACAAATTCATTTCACATTTTCGTTAATCAAGTCCAAAGTAGTGGGTACTCATTAGGTGTTCTCAGTGACCTACCAAGGTTCTGTAACCAAGGGGACAGTGTCTACAATGTGTTAACACATTACCAGACAACAGAATTTGGACTGGTCCAAAATGAAAGAAGTTGCATTTGACAATCTAAATTTATGAAATTTTAGATTTTTTTCACTTTTCTGGGTAGAAATAATTGTGGAAAATGAAGAAATTGCTTGTTTAAAGCAATTTCTTCATTTTCCACAATGTTTTAAAGCATTGTTCTTGAAAGCCATCAATAAGCTTCAATGAGTGCCAATTGGTTAAAATACTAGAAACATTTATGTTCTAAAGTTGATGTCATTCCCTGTTTAATACCCACCACATAATGTTTTGGTGGTGCAGCAATAGTAAGCTATGAGCACTCTATCTTACCTAGAGCTCTATCAAACCACCCTGATTGTTGAAGGTACTCACCTCAGGTTTTGTATGCACATCATCATGGAGGGGAGTAGCAAAGTGACACACCAGCGGCCGCTTCCCAAACACGTCTGTAAAAAAGACAAATAGAATGTAAGTCGGGAATTCAAGTCTGAGATCTAAAGACATGTTGCAGTGGTGTGGCATTTCCATACGCGATATGTCTGACATGGGCTTTTCTACTTATCATCAAGTTCATTTTTCAAGGCTACTAAGTCTTGTCCAAGGACAGGTAGATGCGACGGCAAATCTTTGGTACAAAATAGATCTCAAAGATAACTCATAAATATATTGGAAAAATTATGATAATGTTTATATTGAAGGGTGGAAAATGTTGTGGTTAATCAAGAAAGTTCTACGTTCAGCATTTTGTTCATTAACTAGAATGTTCTCTTAAACATTTTTGTTTCACTTTTTATTGCCAACAAGTTCATTTTAATTCTGGATAAGTATTACTTGTCCAGGAACAAGTGGAAAAAATCCATATTTCCACACCACTGCATGTCGTGTTTGGCTTTTGTTTCTCAAGACAATCTTTCAGGAATATATACTAGATCTCATATACTTGATGCAAAGTTCTGGTAATCTCTGGTTTTTGAACCTATCACACTGGAATACAGATCTGGTGAGAAGGAAGTCTGCCTTCTATGTACACACTTGCAATAAAACACTGTACTGTTGGTATCCATTACAACTATCTCACAATCATTAATAAATACCAGTGATTTGCTCATTAGTATGTATATAGCCACTTATTTAAATTTGTACTTCATTATGTTTCTGTATTACAAGTGTGAAAATAAAAGTAAAATTCCTGCAATAAAATTCAAGCATAGTGTATTACTGTATGAAGGTTTTTCATCAAGCCTCATTATACATATACCAGGGCTTGTACCTAAGTCATTGACCTATGATATATCTTTATATATAAGATATCTTTATTTTGCCGTCTTCCTGGGTGTTTTCTTTTCATGAAAAGTTCGAAATTGTGAGCTTGATCAATTGCTTTGGCTCACATAGAGAGAATACATTTTGGATTAGACTGAAATAATGAAGGATTACTTTACGAAAATGTATTTGACCCTACTTGATCCATCCTTTTTACATGTGTAAAAAAAAACATTTTGGAAAACATTGTGAAAAATGAAGAAATTGCTTCTATCACAATGTTTTCTATCCAAAAGGACAAAAAAAAAATTAACAAGAGCCATGTCGGACATGGCAATCCCCCGCCGTAAAAGCTAAATAGTAAACTGAAGCCAGTTACATTTAGGCTTTTTGTGCACTGCATTTCTTCTCAATCAGTTCGATAATAGCTATTATACTTTCAGAGATATGCTCAGGATAAAATCTAAGTCTTTAAAACAACAAAGGGCAATAACTCCAAAACTTTGCAAGCAAGAGTTGTGGTTCTTGTGCACTGCACTTCTCCTCAATGAGATCTATCGACCAATGAAGTTTCAAGTTGATAGCAATTATATTTTCAGAGATATGCCCCAGACAAGTTTAGTGACGGAAGGACAGAATGACTGAAGGATGGACGGAGACCATTACTATATCCTCTTCGCCGAAACAGCAGGGGATAATAATTCCTTCATCTTTATATTATAGTCTTCAGCTTCTTTCAAATTGGACCAGTCCACAATTTTGCTATCTGGTAATGGGTTAATCTTACATTGCATGTGCCATTCTCTCCATATAATGTTGTTTAACCGTATCTTGTCCTTCACTCTCAGATGCATTCCTCGAAATGGTTTCCATTTTGGAGAAGTTATTTTTCCACTGAAATTTAGAAACAAATACTGATGAGATATCTTTCATACATTACAAAGAATACTATAAACAGCATTGCTATCACATTAAAATTTAGAAAGACATCAGCTTGAGTCATCCCTTTCCCACATAGCCCCACTTTATTATCATATTTAATTCTCCCGGGCTTCAGGCAAGTGAGTTATTTTGAAGACTGAAAACTTTCTTTCTGTTCATTGATAACTTTCCTAAAATGGCTACCAAAATATTGTAACTCAGTCTTTTTCAATATTGTGGTCATCTCAGCGCAGTCTGTAGTGCGCCAGACTCCTAATCTTCAATCATGGGATGTCATGGGTTGGATCCCCAGCGGCGTCACATATTCTTTCTGACATTTGTCTCTCACCAATGAGTGGATAATCTTAAACCAAAGTGGGATAGCAGCTGGAGGCTAGGAAAGGATGTAGTGGTAGTCCTGGTGTGGGAAATACCAGGGTGCTCCAGCCCCCGCAATATGACTGAAACACTGTTAAAAGCGTCGTCAAACCCAATTCAATCAATCAATCTTTTTCAGTACTATAGCTTCAATGTTTCCAGTAGCATGTCCACAAGCTGCTTTTCCTTTTATGATAAGTTTAAATACCCAATAAACAGTTTTTCTTTGATACGTTCATAATCTAGTCCAGGTCACAGGTCATATCTCACTGGCATTTGACATGCATGATGCATGTTCTGCTTGAAAAATCCGATGAAAACTGTGGACTCTAGAGTGTTAACAAGGAAAAGTTTAACGGACGGACAGGAAAAAGCCATCACAATAGCACTGATGGCCTTCGCCCTGTAGAGCTAAAAATTACAAGTCTTTTGGCATATTAACATCATTCCTTAAGTGGGCATCTGTCTTTGCTTCAACACCTTAAGCCATTCCCACACAGCAAAATTTTAGACTGGTCCAAATTCAAAGCAGTTGCAAACAACAATTTAAAGTTTATGAAATCCTGGATTTTTTCCACTTTCTTGGTAAAAGCATTGTGGAAAATGAAGAAATTGCTTGCAACAAGCAATTTCTTCATTTTTCACAATGTTTTCCAATGCTGTTTTTCTTGAAGGGCGTCAAAAGGCGTCACTGTGTGGGAATGGGTTAAACTTGTCTGCAAGTTTGTCAAAAAATCCCAATCTTGAGGGTCTACACAATTAAGAGCAAGACTTCGCTGAGCCTAATCATCAGCAACTCTTTCAACTACTTTCTGTAGTATTTACCTTTTTCTTGTCATTGTATAGGTATAATTTTCTCATTCTAGCAACATTGTTTAGGTGAATTTGGTTGTTCAAAGATGTGTACGTGAAAACCTGTTAAGGGTATGTTCTGAGTAATGCACTGATTACCTATTTGCTGTTTTCCCTTTAAGCATAAATCACACTTTTAGCAAAAAATAACAATGCTGTAGTTTAAAACCAATGTCAGAATAGTTTAGCACAACAAATTCAGTAATTAATTCATATGAAAGTCAGAAATAAAGTTCAATTAATTCTATTTTCAACAAATCGTCTTGGACCATTTTGTTCCTGGCTTCACAAAGCTAGAATCAATAGAGTAGGAAAACAAAGCCTGGTAACCGACCATTTTACTGAAAGGGTTCATAATTGTTGTCTGCACATGTCATATTAAAGAAGGAAAAAAGCCCTGGTGACTTCGGAGGGTGATGAAGCCATCCTCATTAGCAGGACTAAGGAGATTCTATGTCATCATTCACCTTCGCTTTTATTGCCAAGGACCCAGTAAAAAATTTTAAAAAAAGGCTCAAGTTATCCTTTGCTTATAAAATGTTAATAAAGAGGAATGGTATCAAAAGCATTTAATTTCCAATAATAAAACAATGATTTACATAGTATAACAAAGGGAACCATATTAATTCTATTTTTGGATTAGGCTAAAATGGTACTAGTATGTCGCAGTAGTCAGATTCAGACTGAGGTCATATTTCAAAACATATTAATGGCAGCCCTTGGGCGCACCCATTTGATTTTTTCTGTGCCATCTGTTATTTATTAGAGCCATAGCGCAAGGGTGCATCCTGGGCAGAAGCCTGGACATAGTTCAGGATGTTGATCTGACATGCCATTCAGGACAGTACCCTATTTTCAAAGTCTGTCCCAGCATCCCGCATTCTTTAAGGATGAGAAAAGAAATCCATTACTTTCGGCAGTGAAATTCCTGTTACAGGTGTAAGGTAAAGTTAAAGCATCAGTCCAAAAAATGATGAAATTATCGAGTATTAGTTCCATCTAACACCCGTCAATCACCAGTTTGACGACGACCTTCACACCTTTACAGATATTAGACTATCATTGGTGACACACGCAAGGTCCTTATTATGACTGGCTCATGTAGTAAATGCCGTCTGCAATTGTCAAATGGGATAACTATTGCTGCGATTATTTACCATTAAATACATATCAGCTAGACTAGCCATTTTCTCACTCGCCAGATGACCAGACATCGGAGAATATTAATTATTCTTATTTTAGTTGTTGATCATTTGTTTGACCTGCACATAGACTGTCATTTGGATACCAAAATGTAATTTTAGCTCAGTTTAGCTGTAGTTAGGGTAATTCTAAAATCCAGCTTATTTCTGTAATCTGGGGCGCTACAGACTGCGCTATGACGGGGGCCTAGATTTATATGTGAATTACGCACTGTAATACGTGAATATTAACAAGTGACCGACTTTTGTGCACGATACTGCTCTGAGAAAAACTTTGGGAAAGTTTCTCAAGTTTGTCTTGTCGTTTGCTCACATGTATGTCACGTCCCTAGGCTCCTGTAGGGTAGAATGGAAAGACCCGAGATTTGGGTGACAGCAGCAGTGTTGAAAGAAAACCAATGTGACTGTGATCTTTGTTAATGTTAAAATTACTGATCTTAAAAAAGTTAGTTACAACTAAAATTAAATCCATTCAGGCTCTATTAAAATCGCTTTCTAAATTTTTGAAATTCGTTGGCTGAAGCATGTAAATGAGAGTTGGGGTGTTTTTTTTTGTTGTTGTTGTTTAGGGGGGGTGTACTCGACTGGCGGTTCGTACTGGGAATTTTCTTTAAATCCTGGAAAGTTTAGTCCAATGACCAGGAATTGCTTGAAAAAATATTTCGCATATCACTTTGCTGTCTTCTGTTGAATTTTGGACATATACAATGAGGTCATCCAGTCTTAACAACTGAATGCTGGGATCTTTTTTAAAAAAAGAGGATTTCCGTGGAACAATTCCCTACATAACCACAAAAAAGGCATTTTGGGCCTCTCAGATTACCAAGAAGACAATATATGAGTCACAATTGGTCTATTTCATTGGGATATAAAATTTGTTCAAAAGTATGTAATTCATTGACATAGATATTGTAGTTTTGCTCTTTTTGTAGAATTTGTTGGATTTGCAAAGACTTTCTGTTTGATTATTTCATAGACATATTCTAATAGGTTAAATAAACTGAAAGATATAATATATGATTTTGATTTTATAAAAGTTTGTAAATAAATAAATGAAAATACATTTCTGAAAAAGTATTTCAGAAGAAATGGGACTTTATCGTTGTCGGGTTTTTAGATGAAATGAGAATTTGACTTATTCTTAGACTAAATGACTTTAGACAATGTGAGAAATCACTGTAGGTAGGGAAGTTCAAACCCATCAAGGAAAGCCCTTCGAATAGTTAAAGAAGCAGGGGTCGACACTAACTTTGCTTCAATGGGATCCCACAGGAATCCCTGCCACTTACTTCAGGGTTTACTCCAGATAACCAGAGATCCCTCCTTGATATACATTAACTCATTAACACTCAATCCTGCCCTTCTAAGCCCAACTTGAAAAAAGGCTTTAGAAAACATTGTGTAAAATGAAGAAATTGCTTGTTACAAGCAATTTCTTCATTATCCACAATGTTTTCTTCAAAAACAAGCAAACAAAAAAAACAGATGCATTAGTTGATACATTAAATTCATTTGTTCTGGAGGAATATTGAAGGATCCTGACGGAATCCCTAGACTGAGATTCGGACCCTGGGTCCCTTCAAATTTTCAGGGATCCTCGGGATCCCGGGACACTGTTAGTGTCGACCCCTGAGAAGGTAGCTGTTTTGTTAAAAATTCATACCTGTAAGCCAATGTCATGTGTTCAAACAACCTCGAGAGTGAAGCATCAATGGCCAGTGTTTGTGTGGACTTGGGTCCGAAAGAGTAGGTCCTGTATGTGTCCTTTCTGGCATCCTCAAAGTTGTAACCAGTGTTTGTCTTGTCGATGTATAGTGGAATCACATCGTCTTCGTCCTCAGATAGATAGTCCCCAGCAGATTTATCATGTAACCTACTTAACATGAACTGACCACTGTGGATTGTTTTTCCCGTCTGATCGTCAGGCGATTCTCGCGAACCTGCCCTTCTAACAAGGTTCGCGAACTGGCTTTGCACCGTCGTCTTCATCGCGTGGGATGATTGAATCGTATGGGCACGAAGAGTACTCATTTTTTTGCCTGACAGCAAAGCATTCGGGCTCAATTCTTTATCAACAAGTTTCCGTAAATATTTTCTTTCTATACTCCGCCATATTAAGCAAAAGTCATGCCTAAAGAACGTGATAGCAAATACTGACCAATCAAAGGGCAACAAAGTTTCGTAGCGGGTGAAGGTCGCGTTAAAGTCGATATGCTTCGGTCTACTTCGTTGTGTAACTACGATATCATAGTGCACCGAGTATTTTGGTCACAAACATATCGTGGTTAAAGGAGAACCCTTTTGTTAAGTTACAACATTTAAAACACCAAACCCAGATTTTTTAAGCGGCATTGATATAATACGTCATATCATGCAGAAAATTGGGTTCTTCTTACTAGCTAATGGGGCGAAGGGCATGGAGCGGGGGGGGGGGGGGCGTTTTACCCTCACACAGACAAGGCCGTTTGATTTCCCCCCTCAAATGATTTCATAATGACGAAATTGCGAAATCCGTAATATGACTCAAAAACACTTTGAAATTTTGTTGCGGCCTGCAGCGTCTGAGTCCGTTGACCTTCTCAGTTAGGCTGACAAGCCCGACCCTGAATGAAGTTTTCCGAAGTTATAGACAATGCCTTCGCTTTCGTAATCATGAGGTTGTGAGTTCTTTAGTAACTCTAACACAATGACGCCTTTGACTCAATTTGAAAAAGCATTTAGGAAAAAATGCGTATAATGAAAAAATTGCTTGTCGAAGCAATGCCTTCATTTTCCTCTGCCGGTGTTTTCAACCAAGAATCTAGAATTCCAAAAACTTTCAAACGAGAACGTCTACAACTCCTTTCAATTAGGACCAGTTCAAAATTTTGTCGTCTGGCGATGGGTTAACATGGTTCACCAAACTTAGGTTTGAATACATTTTGTTTTCACCTGCAATGAGCTTCTGTGCCCGTGCACGGTCTGACTTTGTCCGCCCGGGACTGAATCGGATGCCGCCGGCCGGGGTTAGCCAGTGGCAAATATAAATTGTTGCAATTATTGTAATTCCTCGTAAACACAGACAAGTCCAGTCTACAGGTTCAGTTAACCAATACCCACACAAAACGATTCCTCCTTTTTCAGTACGCCCCCATAGAAAAAAAAGTTTTGGAAAACATTGTGGATAATGAAGAAATTGCTTAATTGTATCAAGCAATTTCTTCATTACCTATAATGTGTTCTATCCAAAAAAAGGAAAAACATTTAGAATTCCATCAACTTGAAATTGCCGTCTATAATTCCCTTCAATTTTGACCAGCCTGAAATTTTGTTGCCGGGAATGGGTTTATAGCTCCATTTTACATCATACAAGGAGCCAATATTTGACGAGATTCGTGTCTCTTAAAATCAAACCCCTGAGAGCTCTCGCTTTGAAGTTGAAACTCTTGACCGTCGCGTTGATTAACTTGAGACTGACTGGTGAAATCTACGGCCCATCCCAGTGGTCGCCGACATCATGTCGGCTCAGATTCGGCCGCGTAGACTAATTATTTCTAAATTCGTAGGGAAATTAAATATTTAAGAGATGAAGAGAATATTTTTTGTTTTCATGGAGGTATGAACCGAAAAACCTAATCACACTGTATGAATACGCGAAGCGGATTCATACATTGTGTGATTAGGTTTTTCGGTTCATACCTCCATGAAAACAAAAAAATATTCTCTTCATTTCTTATAATTTAATAGCAAGGAGCGAACAAAGCAAAAACCCTACATCTTTGATACCTTTTTGTGGGACTATTTTGTGCGGAAGCATACAAAATAAATGCGTGCTCAAAATTTTGTTCATGGAGTTATGAATTATTTTTTTCGACCAATCAGAACGCTTGTTTTTGATAGACGAAACTAAATCTCAAAATATATGATAATACAGTCGATCTTGCTCGAGCGACCACGTCCATTAAGCTATTGAGAAGTAAAGGCATTTTGCTAAAAAGTAAAATCTCAACTAGATGCAATGCTTTTGCAAGACTTCTGTAATAATTTATGTATGCAATCGAATCAATCCTTCAGATCCCTGACAAAAAGTGTATTAAGCGATTATTCTCTTACGTGATCACCTTTAGGTCATCCTAGAGTGGTCGCACGAAGTATTTACTGAGATAGGAAAATGCCCCCCCCCCCCGCCGCCCCCGGGTATTATTGGTAAGTTTGAATCCCCTCTACAAAAATTCCCGGATCCGCCAATCGCGGCTATCAATCAAAACAACATGACCAATGAAATCATTCATTTAGACCTGAACTTAGCATTGGACTTCGACATTGGCCGCCATTTTGTTAACCTTTTCTAGTTGGTTTGGCGACTTAAACGTTGAAACTACAGCCTTTAAAGCAGTAGTTACTACGTTTAAGTCGCTAACCAACCATTTTACGTCTGTTTCATGCTACTTTTCATAAATTTGTACAAAATAACACCGTTTAAAATTGAAGCGGAACTTCCTGTTGGAGTCAATGGGCGGGGCAAAGGAAGCCTTCAGTGGGCGGGGCAAGCGATTGGTCTATTGCCGAGGCCGAAGAGCACTACTCATGGTGTACCTGTAAGTCAGTCCGCATGACTTTCAAAATAATATAAAGTCCACGATGTGTCTCTAATTAGGGATCATTTATCACGTGACTCAGGTCTCGAAGATATCATCAGGTAAAGGGTTTCAAGTTATTTCAACTAGTAAATCTATGGCAACATATTCATTTCTTTTCACCCCGTGAATAGTTTAACCGACTAAGCTATAATGGGAAAGTCACAACTGAATGAATTCCTTTATGATATTAAATGTCATGTTCACCTAGACTGGTACCACTGTCGACTTAAACAAAAAAGGCTTTGGTAAAGTCGACGGCGGTACCGGTCTAATGTTCACCGCGACCGTGGCTAACTATGCCAAGGACCACAGAAGGTGTCGCATACAGTGGTATTGTAGCGTCAGTTTTCTGTTACCGAAATAAAAAAATAGCCCCTTATCGGAATATTCGAAACCCAGTTTGTGTATGTGTGTGTGTTTGTGTGTGAGCGTGAGAGAGAGAGGGGGGAAGGGGGTAGAGATATTGACATAAACGGAAAAAAGAAGATGTAGAGAGAGAGGAGAGGCTGAACCGGACAGATAGCGGACTATACTGGCAGTGAGATAGATGCAGGCCGGTAGAGGCTTACGAACAGCAAAACAAACAGACAGACATACGGACGGACGTACCAAAAGAAAGAAGAATTTTGTTTATGACTGACAGATGAAGAGACGGACTAGGCTATAGGGGACGGACTTGGTCGATTAAAAAGGGTGAAAGGAAGGTATAGATTGCATCAAATTCCATCACATGGCAGAATGATATGTTTGAATGGGATTTGACGCCACTTTAACAGTATTTCAGTCACATCTCGGCGGCTGTAGCACCTAACCATATATTCATAGCATTTTTCACACCGCTACTACTACATATTTTCAGAGCCTCCAGCTACTTATCCCATTAAGGTTTACTATTATCCAACCATTGGTGGGAGACGTATGTTAAAAAGGATATTCGCCGCGGCAGGAAATCGAACCCGGGGCCCCATGACTAGGAGTCCTACGCGCTACCATTGCGCTATGACCGCCAGACCCTTTTCAAATCTAAGTGGAACAAGTAAACAAAGACACGTTTTGTACCAGTGACCTTATTTTACTTCATAGTACAAAAGGGTCGTAGCACAAAAAAGGGTACTAACACTTTACAAGACAACAAACTTCACACTGAACCAAATAGACAGAAGATGTAGATTCGAATAGAAAAGTACGGTACGGGAAAAAATGTTTGGCATTGGGAAATATCTCATCCCCGTTCTAAATTATGAAAATGAAAACTAAGCACAGTCTAACTAGATTAGAATTCGTTCTTCCAGCACTGATGATAAATCGAAAATGGAGATTATTCGCCCTATCTGAAAATGCTTCATAAGCCCTTTGAAAAAGATAATGAAATAAAATTTATGTTTTACCAAAAGCGTGAGTCATTTGACCTAATACGTTATTAATGGCTCTTTGACAACAATCCAAGTACTATTGTTTCCTTCAAAAGTACATTTGTCATATACCTATGACCGAAAAAGTCACGTGATTTTCAATATTATAAAGGCCTATTCAGTGATTGGTATCTCCTGTCAAATGATGAGGGTGTGTGAATATGTTCATTCTGTGTACGTTTGTCCGTCTGTCGTTCGACAGCACTAATTTATTTCAAGCCTTGATAGAATTGACCGATCAAGGTTGTCAATCAAGGAATATATCGACCAATCAAATAATTCATTCAGCCCTGAATTGAGATTTGGACTACGACAATCGCCGCCATTTGTGTGAAACATTTTTGTAGGTTTGGCGACTTAAACGTCGTAACTACAGCTTTTTCAAGCTGTAGTTGCGACGTTTAGGGCGCCAACCAACCATTCTATTTTTTGTGGCATGCTTCTGGACATAAATTTTGCAAAATAAACGCCGTTAACAATCAAAGCGGGACTTCCTGTTGGGGTCAATGGGCATGGCCAAAGGATTAAGTAGGCGGGGCCACTGATCGGTCAATTCCAACGATGACAAAGTTTGTCATGGGTGTTTGCGTTATTAGTTGTCTTTATCTGTAGACACACCGATCTGTGTCTGTATGTGCTAATCTCAATACTTGACGGATCGCTAGGCCAGTACACTGACTCCGCTAGCCACGCCCAGTGACTCCGACAGGAGGTTCAAAGGCGATATTTCACGATGCAAAAGTCATGGCCAGTAATAGGTTACGAAACAAGTAGAATGAAAGGTTGGCGACCTAAACGTCGTGACTACAGCTTGAACAAGCTGTAGTTACGACGTTTTAAGTCGCCAAAGCAACAAAAGTGCTTCTTTCAAATGTCGGCTTATATCGTAGTTCAAAGATCACTTTCGGCCTAATTGAATATTTTGATTGGCCGATTGATTCTTTGATTGGCAGCAACGATTGGTCAATTGAATCGTGGATATAGTCCCGTTCGCTGGCCCTCGACATCATACGACATGGTAGTTTTAGTGAGATATTTGATAACATTTTTGTTAGGAAGATGAAACTAAAGTCATATCGTTAGTCGGCGACAGTTGTAACTACAGCGTAAAGAAGCTGTAGTTAGAAAGTCTTAGCTGCAAAACAACAAAATTACTGAGCATAAATATCGGAGGTCAACAATCACTTCCGATATACACGAATCACTTGATTGGTCAGACGATCCGATCCGTCGACTAGACATGCAACGAGCAAAGTAACAAAATCAAATGTGCAGTCTCTACTCGGAGTTTTCACTATGCACACTACGGATAATAATTGACTCAAAGATTATATATCGATTATCAGTGAAAATCCTATACAGCCTAAGCAATTAGGCCCGATTGCGCAGCGCAGTCGAAACTTGAACGTCATGCTTTTAGCAATTTTCATAGGAGCTCATGAGCTTATGCTCAATGCCAAAATACCACGCATATAGGCCGTCTATTGTTGCAATGTTAGCCAGAGTAATAAACAGTTTTTATTTCTTTTAGTAACATTTTAAAGTTACAATCTAAGAAACATCCCTGCCAAATTTAGTCGAAATTAGTCTGGCGGTGAAGAGGGAGGTGCCGTTTAATGAAACCTTTCTTCGTTTATCTAAAGTCCTTACTCTCGGACTCTCCCTGGAAACAACAGGGTCATGGTTTTAACATTTTTTTTTATAGAAGTCCATGCCCTAATGCTCCATGCCGGATATAAAGGTTATACGTCCGCTGGATCGGGGGAAGCGGATTTTCAAATATGTATTCAAATTTTTTTATTGCCATGTCAACAAGATTTTTAATGGAATTGATTTCTTTCCATAATCTTTGAAAGAGACCAGCCTTGGAAAATTCCGGCTAAATTTAGTTATAATTGGACATTGGTTTGTGAGAGGTGTCATTAAAAAAGACCCTTCTTTATGTGTATTTAGGCCTGAAAAAAGTTTTTTTAATATTAATATCAATCAAGTTTTGACAATTGTTGCCATGACAACCAACGTTTTTTTCCTTTAATTTGATTTCAATTCCTTTAGCTTTTTTAAGGGGGCCACTTTAGGAGCACTCTTGCCAAATATATTTGAAATTGACTAAGCGTTTTGGGAGGTGGAGCCGTTAAGATGAATTGAATACAGACATAGGACGACGAACGATGCATGGCACATGACGGTTGGTTACCGAACGAAGGGTTAACACAATAGCTCACACTAGCACTTGGTGCTCAGGTATGCTTAAAGGGAGATTTTTCATTTAAGAGATGAAGAGAATATTTTTTGTTTTCATGGAGGTATGAACCGTAAAACCTAATCACACTGTATGAATACGCGAAGCGGATTCATACATTGTGTGATTAGGTTTTTCGGTTCATACCTCCATGAAAACAAAAAATATTCTCTTCATTTCTTATAATTTAATAGCATCGAGCAAAAAATGCAACAACTTAACACATTTTGATACCTTTTTGTAGTGAACTATTTTGTGCGGAAGCATTCAAAATGGCTGCGTACTCAAAATTTTGTTCATGGAGGTATGAATTAAATTTTTCGACCAATCAGATCGCTCCTTTTGATAGACGAAACTAACAATTAAATTATCAGAGCTTAAATGAGGCAATTTCAGAAAAAAGGCGCAAGGGCAGGCTGAAAGCTGAATCGACTTTTGGAGGCTTTATTTGCACGAGATTGGTCATTCATTCGTTTGTCGATCGTTTTCTGTGCATTGTTACGGACCACATTCGCAGGTTTTAAGCTCATTGTGAACACAGCCTTACGTCGCTACGTTACATTTAAGCACTTGCGTAGTAACCATTGGTATAGGGTTAAAGTAAGACAATCACATTTATACACCTATCAGCTTACAGCTGGCAAATTTCGGCATTTACACGATTCGGATGAGTGTCTTTTCCAACAGGAATTGAACCCTGCCTGATCCACTTTTCCTTTAATATGACTCGTTAACCCTTTACTCAATTACAATATTTAGTTCTGTCCAAATTGAAAGATTTTGCAGAGGGCAATTTTGCACTTAAAGGAGGTTCCCCATTTTTCTGTAACGAATAGTTAACTGAATTTCCATTTTGTCCCCTCCTCTTGGCGGAACTCTTATGAGATTAAATGAACGTTATCATTCACCCACTTTAAAATGTATTTTCGAACTTTGGCCCGAATCATTGAAAATAGCAATAGAACAATCACACAAGAACAACCATTCTCTAGATGTACAAGTTATAATGAGCGATCAAAGTTCAATTTTGTATGTTTCCTGTAAAAACAAAATTTACCTTTAATCACTCACTTTAACATGTACATCTATAACACAATTCATGACAAAACATTACGTTACATTCAGACAGGTTATATTCTTTAAAAGGGCCGAGGACATAGTGCAGTGGTAGTGCGTAGGACTCCTTGTCCCGGGCTCGATCCCCGCGGCCGCGGCAAATATCAATTCGAACATTTGTATCCCACCAATGGGTGGATAATCGTAAACCTAAGTCGGTGAGCAGTTGAAGGCTGGGAAAGCAAGTAGTGGTAGTACTGTTGAGAGAAAATGCCAGGAATCCATTCCTAGGTGCTCCAGCGGCCGAGATATTACGAAATACTGTTAAAAGTGACGTTAAACCCAAATCAATCAATCAATCAATATATACTGTTAAGGACCGAAAATCACGTGAGCTTTCCTTAACATGGAGGAATTTAATAAGTGGTGTTAAACGGTAAAATTCGTAACCATCTGCCGCTGTATTAACGGATGACTTAGCTGTCGAAAATCTTTAAGGAAAACTTACAAACAGATGAAAAAAATACGCTTTTCATTGACTTAGTTGATTGAATGGGGTTTAACGCCACTTTTAACAGTCATATCTCGGCGGCTGGAGCACCTAACAATAGATTCCCCGGTATTTCTCACACCAGTACTATCACTACATCCTTTCCTAGCCTCTATCTGCTATCCCACTTAGGTTCACGATTATCCACCCATTGGTGAGAGACAAATGTCGAATTTTCTACCAACCATAAACTGCAAACTATCTTGGTCTAGTAGCTCAGCAAGCTGCCCTATCGAAGAGTTTGTTTTTCTCTTTGTGGTGGGCCAAACCAAGGACTTGTTGAGAGCAAAGTGCCACTTATCTGCGTGACCGTTTCCGGTCAAATGTTGGACAGAATGTCGACCAAGCAGGAATTGGATTGTGACTGCCGTTTTCAAATAGAGCTTATACTCAATTAATGCCATAAACAAAAAGCAGAAATCGTGACCAAAGAAACTAAACGGAGGACAGCACAGTTTATAAAGTCCAGGCTTTCAAAGTACAGTACGAGTACACGTGGTATTACCAAAATGGTTCATATTTTCATATACAAATAAGACCTAAAACCATGTAAAAGCGCGTGTAAAACACTGGTCAATAGCCACGCCGTCTGGCCTCTGACCATACAGTTCGATATTGTGTGTGTAATTTACAACCAGCAATACAAACCAACAGGCAAATATTTGTCGGTTTGTCCACCCAAACGTCGTAACTACTGATTCCATAAGCTGTAGTAAGGGCGGTTTATTGGCCAAACCAACAAAGATGCATGGCAAAGAAGTTAATCAGTTCGTCGATTATGAAATCAACTTATAAAATCAAAGTACTGAAAGTACTGTAAGCTGGCAAAACATTGTTTTGATGTGTAATCTTCTTTACCATTTGTAGGATAGAAAACATTGTGGACACTGAAGAAATTTCTTGTTACAAGCAATTTCTTCTGTGTCCACAATGCTTTCCAAAGCTTTTTAGGGGGATTCTTCAAAAGCGGGATTGAATGGGAATGGGTTGTTTAGCATTCTTTTGAAGGTGTTCTCTACAATTTGAATAAAGTTTATTCATGTTGCCAGTCATTTTGAACACAATATGATAGAGTATACACAAGAACTACTTTTTTGGCGTAGACATTTAGTGGCTTTAGTGGTTAAGCCTCCGGTGGCAGTTTGCACTCGCTTGAACTTTGAGAAGACCTCAAAATTTTGTCTGTTAACTTAATATATCAAAACCGACGCTTTGCTAACTAAAAAGGTTCTATTTTCATAATTTTGTTATTACCCAAAAGTATTCGTTTAAAGCATATCAAAGTTGTATTTCCTATATATGGTCTATAAACAGAAAGACACTAAACGACAATCATTTTGTATTTCCTATCTATGGTCTATAAACAGAAATACACTAAACGACTATCATTTTGTATTTCCTATCTATGGTCTATAAACAGAAATACACTTAACGACTATCATTTTTTTATTTCCTATCCATGGTCTATACTAGTAAACAGAAATAAATTAAACGATTTTCCTATCCATGGTCTATACTAGTAAACAGAAATAAATTAAACGATTTTCCTATCTATAGTCTATAAACAGAAATACACTAAACGATTTTCCTATCTATGGTCTATAAACAGAAATACACTAAACGACTATCATTTTGTATTTCCTATCTATGGTCTATAAACAGAAATAAATTAAACGACAATCATTTTGTATTTCTTATCTATGGTCTATAAACAGAAATACACTTAAAGACTATCAATTTGTATTTCTTATCCATGATCTATAAACAGAAATACACTAAACGACTATCATTTTGTATTTCCTATCTATGGTCTATAAACAGAAATACACTAAACGACTATCATTTTGTATTTCCTATCTATAGTCTATAAACAGAAATAAAGTAATGTATTTCCTATCTATAGTCTATAAACAGAAATAAACTAAACGACTGTCATTTTGAATGCGGGTACACAATGATACTCGGGTGTGCACAATCTACTTTTATTACACGTAGCCGGAGAGGAGTTCTAAGAGAGATAAATACTCCCGTCCCAATTATTGTACCAGATACACATTTCTCCCCCTTCTTTTGCGATACAACAAATTATACTGTTCACGTCGTCGGTGCGCGATTAATACATCGTATCTACAGATTTAAAAACGTTGTTGTTACGACATTTTACTCGAGTACCTACGACATGACATTCAGAGTAAAGTTTTGAGAATGAATGGAAGTTTGCAGCAATCTTGCTCAGTTTAAGTTTCGAGTCGTTGCAGAGCAGTGTACCTTAAAAAGTACAGACGATGAGAGGGCTATCAACAAATCCCGATTTATCGAATCACACTCGCAAAAAGTACTTAAACATCTCGGGAATGGATCAGATAGGTTTTTACTTTTCATTGAATATTTAGGGAGCAATGGTTTCAATCAAAGAATAGTCGACAATTTAAATCATTCAGTTAGACCGGGGATGAGCTTTGATTTCCGACATTGGCCGACATTTTTGTTGGTTTGGCGACTTAAAATCGCCATTCAAGCTGTTATTACGACGATTGGGTCGACATACATCAATTTTACTCTTTAGTCACATGTCACTGGGCATAAATTATAAAATTGAAGCCGATCAGTATCGAAGTGGAACTCGGTAGGAACTCAGTTGGCTTGGCCAGAGACTACCCTACTTTTGTTTTCGTAAAAGAAATCCTAATTGAACTGTGACAGAGTCGATCTCTTTTAAAAAACTTGTTTGTAAATCATTCATAAATGACCCCTTTTTGCTCGACAGATCATTTGTAATCCGTCAGGGTAAAACGATCTTTTGGGAATTAAATAAATATCAATCGTTGTCAATGAGCACGGACAGCAAACACTTTGCACAGTCGAAAATTTTCGCCCTTTGTGGATGTTTTCAATCTAGAATGACAGTTCTTACCTTTGAATATTTTTTATTCTCAATACTAAATCTTCGGTGTTCGAGCAAATTGTCGTAACTACAGCTTGAATAAAGCTGTAGTTACGACATTTTTCTCGCTCACCAACAATATTGTACTAAAGTCTTCTTGATCCGATCGATCTCTTTTTCAGATGTTTGTCTTGCGGGGTTCCTGAGAGGGTGACTTTTGCTTGAGGCATCACCGTTATTTAGAAATATCTGACATAATACTTATGTACGAATGAACCGTTTAGCTTTGCATTCACAATAGAAATTATAATTATACATGCAATCGTGTAAAGAAGAAGTAAAAAACATCCTTCTAAATGGGCATCATTCCATCAAATTATGAAATACACACTACAGTACTTGAAAATTTGACCTGGCCCCGCGATCGGAAAACTGTGTTCGGAATGTCATTTTGGTTGACGTCTGTAGGATCAATCGTCTGTTCAAGTATCTGCACATTGGACCCAAAATGTCTACTTTTGCCTAACAGGTGACAAATGGTTTTATGTGAAAAAGAAAACAACATTTGAACTTGAAATTACATTAGTAAGTGCATGGTCTTAACCCATTACCGGACAACAAAATTTTAGACTGATCAAGATTCAAAGAAGATGCATGTATCAATATTTCTTACTGAGATTTCAAAACCCTTTATCTCGTGGATAGAAAACATTATCGACAATTAAAAAATGCATGTTACAAGCAAATTCTTCATTTTTCACAATATTTTCCAAAGCATTTTACTTGAGCGGCGTGAATAACTGATAGGGAATTTGTTAAAGGATATTTTGACTCAATTAATGACTTTATTTCTCAGATCATATGATATCAAACGATACCGTTTTCGATCAGATCGACTAATTGAAAATCTTTTCCCTACAATTCCCTTGTGACTACAATCATTTTTCCATAACAAAGGATGAATTGCGCAGAAAATTCAACCCGACTTTTCTCTATGCTAGACCAATAGAGGGTTGAGACTAATTTGTAGGGGTCATTAATGTTCGATATATCTCCAAACAATATCGGGGGTTAATCACATTGTTTTGTCGTCTGCATGAGCCATTGGAGAATTCGATGAGTACTTTTTGGAATCCGTTTAACATGGTTTAATATTCATTGTAAATTGGGATAAAATTAGGTCACACTAACAAGTCATTTCTTCTACTAACTTACAAATTTACTTCAAGCGGCTTTGGCTTGCGCACCTTTATATGCTTAACACATTCCCACACAACGACGCTTTTAAACGCTGCTCAATATAAAGACTTTGAAAAACATCGGGGAGAATGAAGAAATTACTTGTTACAAGCAATTTCTTCATTATCCATATTGTTTTCTACCCCAAATGACAAAGATTCTATAAATTTCGTCAACTTAAAATTGTCGTCTGCAACTTCTTTGGTTTCGGACTGGTCTAAAATTGTATCGTCTGGTAATGGATTAAGTATGCTCGTATATGTCGTCTATATATAACTACTGGCTTTAAATTTTGTATAAGTTGAAACCATGTTGTGTATCACTCTCTTCAGTCAATAAAGAAAACTAGAAAATTGTCGCAACGCCGATACAACGAGCCAACAGAAAAAGCCATCGCATGAAATGACAGCGGAATTAAAACCAGACATATTCAAAACCAACGCCAGAGAAAAGCACAATCAATTTTGAGTCAGTAGGAATTACTGATCAAAATTATGCACATACGGAGTTTGCATGAAATCAGCTACGAAAAATTGACAAAGCATGTAAAAAAAATACATGTGTATAGATCAGAGAACGTGTTTTTTTTGTTTTGTTTTTTTTCAAAAATAAATGAATATATACCAGATAAAAATACCAAAATCGCGAATTCTAAGTTGTATGAAACATGTAATAGAAAGAAGCACAAATAAAATGATATTGATTTCTTCTAAAACTGAAAAGTAACTAGGTGTAAAAGAATTATCATTTAACCTATTTCAACACAACGCCGCTTTTTGACGCCCCAATGAAAAATAATTGGGAAAAATGTGTAGAAATGAAGAATTACTTTATGCGAAGAAATTTCTTCACTTTCCACAAGGCTCTCTACCCAGAAAAGTGAATAAATCTTAAATTCCATATACCTTTATTTGTCGTTAGCAGCTCTATCCGATTTGGACCAGTCCGAAATATTACCATCAGATTATAGGCTAAGTAATAGCCATTTTAGACCATCTTGGACGATTCAAACTTCACACTTCAAACTTTCGACTTCACGATTCAAACTTTAAACTTCAAACTTCCGACTTCAGACTTAATTTTCAAATTTCACACTTCAAACTTCTGCCTTATTTCAAATGTCAATTCAAATTTTTGACTTCCCTCTTCGAAATTCTGACTTCACACTTCAAACTATTCGCCTTCACACTTCAAACTTCATACTTAAAACATCGGGCTTTACACTTCACACTTCAAGCTTCTTACTTCACACTTTTGACTACACATTTCAATCTTCAGACTTAATGCTTAAAATTTTCGACTTCTCACTTTCGACTTCAAGCTTCACACTGCCGACTTCACACTTCAAACTGTACATTTCACATTTCTGACTCCACACTTAAATCTTCACCGTTCAACCTTCAGATTCAATACTTCAAACATCGCCCTTCAAACTTCACAGCTCACACTTCAGGCTTCAAACTTCGCACTTCAAACTTCACACTTCACATTTTACACTTCTGTATGAATTTTACAGAGTAAACTGTGAATAAGTGAAATCCCCTCTGGCCTGAAACAATCTTTGAACAAACATAGTCACTTCAGCTTAATAATTATGGTCAGTAGCGTGTATCAAAAAGTAGAATCGTTGGTTGGCGACCTAAACGTCGTAACTACATTTTGAATAAGCTGTAGTAACGACGTTTAAGTCGCCAAAACAACAAAAAATTTAGACACCAAATGGCGGGAAATGTTGGGAGTATAAATCGCAATTCCAGGCTGAAGAAATAATTTGAATGGTCGACATATTCCTTGATTAACAACCGCGGTTGGTCAATTTAGCCTATACCTGTAGTTCCGGTAAACTTTTACGTTCCTCCTTGTACACGTTTCTTCGATGGTTATTGTGTTCAACGTAATTTTGTCGAAAGTTAATCCGGAATGGTTTCATTTCCCTAGTATGTGCTTCAAGACCGACGAACTTCCTACAAGACGACCCAATTTTTAGATCTGAATGAAGCTTGTGAAAAGAGCTACACAATGCCGAAATTGGTCTTTTTCACCCTTCTTTTAAATAGTAAAAGACTGATTAGAGTGGATACCTTTTGCAGTTCTCATAATCTTGTCGTGAATCTTAGTCCAAAAGAACTCACAGTACCAGTCTAACCCTAAAATAGACGGATCATGATGAAATAAAAACAACGACCAGTCAATTCATTCATTTAAACCGGAAGTAAACTGTGGATTCCGACATCAGTGTTAAGCACTTTTGATGTTTTGGTAACCTAAACGTCGTAACAACATATTATTCATGTTGAAAATCGACATTTGGGTCGCCAAGCAATCCTTTTCTCTTTTGTTGCAGGATGTTGACCATATTTTTTTGCATTATAACGCCATTTGATATCTAAGATGAACTTCCTATCGAAGTCAGTGGACGGGGCTACCGATCCGTTAATTGTACTGATAGTCTATGAGTGTTTCTTGGGATATTCTTTGACAACACGGTCAACCTTGCTCAAGCGACCACCTCTATTAAGCGACCACTTTCATTAATTGACCAGTATCAAATTTCCCTTTCCAAAAAGCAGAAGATCTTCATAATTGGACGTTTTTGCTAATCTAATTATTAAAGCGAAATCCTACTTTGGTGGAACTCATTGGAATCGTCTCAATGATACGATTCTAATAAGTTCCATCAAGATAGGATTTAGTGTTAATCCTGCAATAATTTAACGACGCCATTAAACCGATCCCTCATATATATCATAAAAATGTATTAAGCGAACACTCTCTTAAACGACTACATTTTGGCATTCCCTCGAGTGGTCGCCGTATACAAGTTTAACTGTACTTTTCTTTCTGACAATGTTTCCTAATTTTCTTCGTAGCTTTCTTAAGCTTTACAATTACCCTAGTATATTGATCTGGGAATCGTTTAGGGACAAAATACAGCGGACTTGATTTTTATTGCCGGAATCTGATCCAATCCAATTACTTGAGGCAAACGAAGTTGGACCGGTTGAACGTCATTTTCAATTATCCGAGAAAAAATATTAGGAATGTTTGGTTTATGATGTTTTATTGTAGGAATCAATACTGAAGTTATGGTTCGGGCTTCACGGACTGTGCCTTCTTGAGATTTTTTGATATGTTTGAAAAGAAAAGAATTTTGTATATTTTTTTTAAATTTAGAATCCTTATATTTTATATCAAACGTCTTTTTGATTCCATGCAAGGTATTAGTTCAAAATGTGTGCTATTTCAATGAAAAGTTATGAAATTGACCCCTATGATGTTATCTTTTCCCATTCTAGTTCTAATTGAACGTCAAACCGACAAATGCGAGGACAGAGCAATACGTTTATAGAATTTATTTTATCAAAACTTAACTTCTAGTGAGTTCAAATAAAAATCCACACATGTTGAAGAAATATATTTGAGAAGAACTGAAAAGGTATCAAGCAAATTGACCAATTCTTGGCCCCCCGCCCTCCTACACCGTTATACCCCTCCCGTTGACTCCGACAGGAAGTTCCGCATCGATTTTAAACGGCGTTATTGTGCTAAATTCTTAGATTCTAGCATAAAAACAAACATTTAGAATAGTGTGCTGGCGACCTAAACGGTGTAAATACAGCTTGATTAAGATGTAGTTACGACGTTTAAGTAGCCAAACCGACAAAAATGACTAACAAAAATGGCGCCCAATGGCCTAGTTCAAAACACATTTCTGGTCTAAATGGATGATTTAATTGGTAAACTGGTCATTTGATTGAAAGACGCGACTGGTCAATTGGTTGCAAACAGAGCAAATATCCCTGGAAGATGAGGGCGACCTCGGGGCACATCGAAACGTAACGTCATTAACTTTCATAAATTGAACAACAGTGCCATCTGGTGGCAGTGAGTTTAAAACTCACCGAATATGTCTTCTTCGACACCTACTTTCTTTTATATTTATATTGCCCATAAATGTTACCTGTTCCCTGTAATAAGAAACTCATCACTTTGATATGGATTGTTGTAATTTATTGTATTTTTTTGTATTTCAAAGGTGTAACAAAGCCGATTTGAGAAGATAAGGTAGTTAAATTGATTAACAAGAAAAGGTAGACAGCGAATAATAAATACTTACTACATGTACTTGTAAAACTTTCTTGATTTTTTGATTGATTTCTTTTAATAGTACGTACTATTTTTATCAACTGTCAGACATACTATTCAAAGTGTGCTGACTCAAGGTGGGGAGCGAAATCGGGGAGAACTACTAATTTCTTCAGCTCTCTTTCTGTCAAAAATCACACAAATCTCACAAATAATCAATTCGAATTCAATAACGACATGATGAAATGCTCAGCACCGAATTCTAGTACTCAAGTACAAATATTCCAAACTGTAGTTACGACATTGATGTCGCCAACCAACTTTTTTACATTTTTGGCACAAGTTACTGAACATAAATGTTGTAAAATGACGGCGTTCAATGCCTACATTGAACATCCTGTTCGAGCTGAGTGGGCGGGGCCAGCTATCCGTCAGTTGTGTCAATTAACCCCCCCCCTTTTTTCTTGTGCAATTTTAGACCTGTCAAAATTCCTAAGTTTTGCGGGCGAAAATTTAAAGTGGGTTTGAATTGAAAAAAAAGGTGTTCAGTAGGGTAGAAAATATTGTGTAAAAAGAAGAAATTGCTTGTGACAAGCAATTTCTTCTTTTTCTGCACTATTTTCACAATAATAAAATCACAGGGACGTAAAAAGCAGTGATTGAACAGAAAAGGGTTATAAGTAGATACTACCCTTGTTAAATGCAAATGCCTATATACAGAACAACGGCGAGTAAGGTTTCATCATGCACCAATTATAAAAACATGTTTTTTTAAATTTCATCAAAGCAAATATTTCTTTTAAAGTACATTCGTTTACTTCAGAAATTGTTTTATTCACAGTTCTTCAAATTCATTTATATTTGTCAATTCATGAGGTCAATAAATTTCATCTATTTCACACATTATGTATGAGAAGGGGGGTTCTGAATATGGAAAAGGCTCGTCAGTCTCGGAGCCGGAACAAGGGTCAATAATTCAGCAATAAATATTGGACGATATTACAGCATAACAGAGCCAATATTTTGCAGAAGACTCCTCGGCGCCAAATGTCGTCTGCGGAAAACTTCGTCAATAAATATCTTTAATAAGAAGTTACAGTCGGGGCGCGGTTTCCCCGGGCAACGTGTCGTGATCCAGAAAGAAGATATTTAAATGCCTTTTAACAATTAATTACTGGTGGTATTCCTGCCGCTATGCTGGTGTCCCGGGAGGTTCGTGCCAACGGTTACAGATCACTATTGGTGATATAGACAACTTGACGGAGTTTCTGGAAGACTCGGGATGGAGAGTAACGGGAAAACGATGAGAAAGGACGGAATTCTGGTGGTATCTTTTCAAGAAAAACGGAGGTAAGATTTTTGATTTTACTGATACTTAGATTCGCTTTTAATCATTACGTTGTTAGATGGGGCATATTTGATAAGAATAAAGGAATTTTAGAATAATTCTATTTGTTTTAATTCTATATACATTTCTGTTGGTTAGATTGCCCAATGTACTTTTAGTTATAAAACAGCTATTTCCTAGTTTTTAGGAATACATTCGATTTTTGTTTATAAAAATGAGGTTGTGTGTGACATTTCATAAAAATCTACACACGTGCGCAAAGTAAAGACTTCACCATGCACTATTCGCTATGCTCTTTGCACTATTCGCTATGCTCTTTGCAATATTTGCTATGCTTTTTGCACTATTCAATATGAATATAGCTACTGACTCATTGATTCTTTACACGATCGGCTGATAATATTAATTTACCTAAGGGCTGTCTAGGCTGCTAAATGAAAATCACGCCCACGCACACAGGCTACGCAGAGAAACTAATAGAGTGCGTTGTTCGTATTTTAGATTTAAATATTTCAACAATATTGACACAAACCCTATGTTGTAGGTACTAAATGAGTACCAACAACTTAGGGTTTCATTGAGAAATAAGGATTCTAGAATGATGTTACCCCCATATTATCTAGACCTCTGCCGCTACAATAACAAAATTTCAAAAGAAGAATTGACCATCATTAAGACCTTCCAGTGCTGTCAGCTCTTTGATTAAAAAGCAAGGCTATATAGGATTTTAATTCAGCATGACAAGGGTCAAGTCCGACCAGCTTAGAAATTCTGCAGCTCTTTAAAAAGTTAAACGAGCCAGGGGTGTTTTTTTTTTCGAAAGTGTTGTTGCGAATTCATTCATTCTGTCTTCTTTCTTTTATCAGAAAAAGAGAAGAACTCTAAAGGTTTCCAGTATCTTTGTGAATTTATATTTTTTATTTTGAAAGGTAATTCGGTCTTGGTAAATATAGGATTCAAAGGAAAAATTAATGTTTCGTGAATTGGCTTTCATCACAGTGTGATATGCATGTTAAATAAGGTTAAATGACTAGCGAAAATCGGAGTTGTAAACATTGAAATATAAACGAATGTCTTTCTTTCTGGTAATTGCAAGTCGGAATATAATTTGCCGAGATATAGAATACCTCTCTTGTGGTTAGTACAACATATTCTTTAACCTGTTAGTAGAAGATTGAATTTGCAGACTGTTCCGATTGAAAAGAGGTTGTAGACGACAATTTAAACTGCAATTATATTTTTAAAAAAAGTGCCAAATAGGACGGAAATTATATTGTGAGAGAAGGGGAAATTCCGAATGGATGATTGCTTGTTTCAAGCGATTTCTTGATTTCACACGATATTTTCACGATATTTTCAAATCGTTTTTCTTGATGGGCTTCAAAAAGCGTCAGTGTGTAGGAAAGGTTATAAAAATGCCCTAGACCAGTATGAAGCTAGTTGGCATGGTATCATGTTACAATCAGATGCCGACCTACAACATCCTTTAGCTCATTCCCACACAATCTCCCTTTTTTGACACCCCAAGAGAAAAAAAATCTGGAAAAAGTTCGTGGACTATGAGGAAATTGCTTGTAACAAACAATTCCTTCAATGACCACGATGTTTTCTGCCTTATAAGGCAAAGCTTCAATAAATGAAATAATCGCCTGCAACTTCTTTCGATTTTGGTCAGTCTAAAGTTTGGTTGTGTGGGAACGTCTAAATTTAATATTGGTGTAAAAGTTTTTATATAATGTTCTTTGACCAACGCGTTTGAATCTTAACAATGAATTCTCTGAATTGGTTACATTTAGCCTGTGTTTTCCAATTTTCTTTAACCCTTTACTAAACGACAAAATTTTAGACTAGTCCAAATTGAAAAATGCTGTAGACAACAAGTTGATGAAAATTAAGATTTTTTTTTCAACTTTCTGGATATAAAACATTTTGGAAAAAGAAGAAGAAATTACATGTACTTGCAACAAGCGATTTCTTCATTCAACACCAAGTTTTCCCAATTGTTTTTCTTGGTGGGCGTCAAAAAGTGTTATAGTGTGGGAATGGTTTAAAATGCACAACTAGAGATATCTTTTGTGTAATCATTATCCTTAACCCATATCAGACGGCAAAATTTTAGACTTTTCCAAATTGAAAGGAGTTGCAGATGGTAATCTAAAGTTTATGAAATTTGAGACCATTTCAACTCTCTGGTAAGAAAACATTCTGTAAAATGCAGAAATTGTTTGTTACAAGCAATTTATTCATTTCACACAATGATTTTGCAAGTGTTTTTCTTGGGGGGTGTTCAAAAGCGTCACTGTGTGGAAATCGGTTCATATAAACAAGGGACTTAGCATGTGGATAAAACATCCTACGTCCAGTGATTGACATTCTGACATTGTTTGCCCGTATTAAAGGGAGATTGCTGACAAAATTTGTAGGCATTTATTTGTTATCATGCCAGGCTCATGCATTATTCAAAAGTAATGGAGTTATGTATTCGCGTTGTTTCATCTCGGGTAATGAACATGGATCAAACAATTTCCATAATAAAACAATATACCAGAATATATTCCTCTTGAAATAGAGTACAAATGGCGTATCGATACAGCAAGTCCCCGTCTTTGACTGCGCAAACTGATACTTAATCTGTAAAATCGGTACATGATATTGCACTCTAACACGAACACACTGCCTTTTTCTTTTTCCCCAAAGGAAATCCCGCTTTTCATCTGGATGCTAATGGATGTTAAATTCATTCCCACACAATGACACTTCTTGACGCCACTAAAGAAAACTTATTTAGGAAAACATTGTGTAAAATGAAGAAATTGCTTGGAACAAGCAATTTCTTCATTTTCCACATTTTTTTTCAACCCAGAAAGTTTGAAAAAAATATAAAATTTAATAACCTTAAATTTATCGTCTGCAACTCTTTTGGATTTAGACCAGTCTAAGATTTTGTCGTCTGGTAATGGGTTAAAGATATAAAAGTACGGAGTGATCACAACTGACGGATCGCCTCTGTCCATAAACAATCGATTGACCAATTAAATCATTTACTCAGACCGGAAGTGAGTAATGAACTCCAACATCTATGTCAAGATTTTTTTTCTTTGGCGACTAAAATGCCGTTACTACAGCTCATTCAAGCTGTAGATACGACGTTTATGTCGCCAACTAAAGCTTTCATACCCCTGTCCATTTAAGAGACGAAGAGAATATTTTTTGTTTTCATGGAGGTATGAACCGAAAAAACTAACCACACTGTATGAATACGCGAAGCGGATTCATACATTGTGTGATTAGGTTTTTCGGTTCATACCTCCATGAAAACAAAAAATATTCTCTTCATTTCTTATAATTTAATAGTATCGAGAGAAAAAGGCAAAAACTTTACACTTTTGATACCTTTTTCTAGGGGACTTTTTTTGTGCGGAAGCTATAACAAAAATGCTGCGTACTCAAAATTTTGGAGTTATGAATAATATTTTTCGACCAATCATAACGCCGGATTTCGATAGACGAAACTAAAGATTAAATTATATACTGTTATGTTCTAAATAAACGTAGTTTATTATCTCAGTTGAGATGTCTTGCCAGAGGTCAGTGGGCGTGGCCAGCGAACTGCAAATTGACAACATCGTACATTGCATTTGAATTTCATTCACCGAATGCGGAAACAGTATCGTAATCTACGAGGTGCAGATGTACAAGTTATCGTGAGTGATCAATGGTCAATTTTGTCTATACCTGTATAGACAAAATTGACCTTCGATCACTCACTCACTATAACTTGTACTTCTATACAGCCCAACATACTTGATTCGCTACCTGCACAAATATCCCGCATACATTTTACATAATGAATATTGTTTTTGTTTAACTATTATCGTTACATGTTTATAATCATGAGTCCACATTTTTAACGCAGTAAGCTGGCATATATGGTGACGAAAACTGCACATGTATTGTTCGTTAAATTTTGTGATTTGTAATTTTGTAATATCTTCGCGCGAACTAACAAAGACGGACTATACGACAACAGTACGACTTGCATATCGTTTGGAAATGATAAGCATTTATCATTTTCGTCATATTTTATGAGCGAAAGTGATGGTCTAAGGACAATTCGTGTCGATTTATCAAAATTCGATCTTCAAGAGTGACCTTGATCCCCCCTTAGAACAAGTATTCCACATAGCACATCTACTCTTGTAGAATAAACAAGTGCAAATTTATATTGAAATCTATACATAAATCAAGGAATTATTGTTCGGACAAAATATGTGACATTGACCTTGAAACTACATTGAAACATTGTTAATAAATGACACATCTACTCATAATAAGGTATGGAACAATTGTGCAAATTTACCAAGAAATGCAGAAGTCGTGACCCGGGCAATCTGGACGGTCTGAGGTACGGAAATAAGCGAGTACTCGTACACCAAAGACTAATTGTGATAAAACTGTTTCTCTTGTAGCAAGCGGGGTTGACAAAAGAAGTTTATTCTAAAAACAGTTTACTCCGATCATGACAATGTCATAAATAACATATCGAAAATGGACTTTGTAAAATGCACGCTTCAGGGTATAAACATGTTCTTTTTATAATTTGGCTAAATCCATGTAACAGCATTTAGAAGAGTATCTTTTTTTTAAAATTTGTTTTCACGATAACGTACATAATGCTTTAGTTATATGTACACATACCTGCACGGATATAGTAACCCTCTTTTTATAGTATCCTATCGACCTATTAAAAAAGGCTACGCCATTGCCGCTAATGTAAAAAAGGCTAGGTTTTGTTATTTACGTTTTTCCAACATGTGTGTCACAAGAACTAATCAATAGGGGCCTGAGATTACTCGCCCCACCACATGTTTTAGTTGTAAGGCATTTGCCCACCATGGATCGACTACAATTCATTGATCATCTTCTCCTGAACAAGTTGGCTAGTGTTGGTGAAACGTAGCAAGGATATTCCTTTGAAAAAACAATAGTAAGACAGACGAAATTCTTGACTAGGATTGATAGGCCAACTAAACAGTAGAAGCTTTTCAAAAGCAATTTCTTCATTATCCACAATGTTTTCTATCCTAAAAGACGAAGCTTTTAAAGATTTCGTCAGCTCAAAATTGTCGTCTAAAGCTTCTTTGAATTCGGACTGGTCTAAAATTATGTCGCGTAGTAATGGGTTAGAGCCTTTTTGTGACATAACTCAGATCTTTTGTATGATCGATATACAGAGATTCACTGCGAAAGGCTATTTCAATGATGCCTTTAGGGTCTCAATAGGCCTTCTGCCTGGCACACGCGATTTTACATAGAAATAAAACGGAAAATGTCTAGATATCTTATTATTATCAAATGTCATGATGCTAAATGACACCGAATAATCAAAGAATGAAAAGTCTCTCTTTTTTTAATTGTTCGTTGACTTTCGTAGTTACTATAAATGGCCGTTTTGTATTGGTAAATGTTGTTTGGCCTTGTTCAATAGGCTTTGGTTAACACTGTGTTTTTAGGCTTTTTAAAACCATTTGTTCATTCTGTTTAAAAATGGCAGAATGGGAGAACGGATCTTTCGAAACCAGGCTTTTAATCGATTATAGCATTTTATATGGAGTGTCGAAAAGGCCGAAAGATATTATTTGTACAGATAGACATTATAAAGCAGCCAGGCCTAGCAAACTAATTCAAAACGCTTTTCACTCATTTTGATTATTTTATAATTTAGCTAACATATTGTTTCAAAGTTAGGTTTTAACCCTTGTCATGCTGAATCCGGAATATTACGGTTTGGCAGGAGGTGTAGACTAAGATAAGACTGCACTTATGTGCAGGCTGATCTTAGTCTATACCTCCTGCTAGTACTTTTCCTGCCATAGTTGTGTATGAAGTTGTTTTCTAAAAGAAATGTTGATTTTTTTAACAACATGTTCTATAAGTGCTTTCAGCCCTTTGATTTGACAGCAATTCAATAAGATAATCTATACAGCATAACAAGGGTTAACACAAGTCCACATTGCGTTTTAAACAATTAAGCAGTGTGTCTAAAAACGCATAACTCCATTGATTTGTAAAGAAAATACCCCCACCAAAAATGTGGTCATTCTGCAATTCTGAAACTGGGGAAAAACAACATGGAAAATAGTAAGATCCGGATGATTTTTGTAAAGCAGTGTAAAACAAACCATAAACAAAAGCGATTGAATGTTTTTTTCTTAACCTTTTTATCATAATTATCATTATCATCATCAGTGCTATCATTATTATCATTCAGTTCTTTACTTAGCCAGGATTGTCTAACGCTATATTTGCCTTAGCCAAGTATTTATACTTACAGTATCACTGACTTTATTTAAGTGTTCATTTCCTGTCGTTTCTTTTTATTGGGTGCAAGAAACATTACGTCGTTGGGCGAGCAAAATGTCGTAACTACAGTTTTATTCAAGCTGTGGTTACGACATTTTGCATGCCCAACGACTAATAGTAATAATGAACTGCCGGCAAGACTCTACCGAATGCACAACATGATTCCCGCCATCCTTCAAATATCTCTCTGAAATATCGCCCCGATCCAAAAATGTTCTTTGACAGCCCAGTCATCAACAACGCAAATGTAATCAGCCGATGTCAAAAGGCGCCTGATTCGGTTAGAAATGATCAGGCGACTTATAGAAATTCTATCTCAGAAAACATTACAAATTTCCAAGATTAATGATAAAACAATTGATTAGATGTACGGTCTTTTACATCGGTAAAAGGCATGCTCTGTTTCCGGATGGATTTCTTTTTTTAATTTAAGCAATATGACTCCCAACGACTATACCAATTTAAATGACTAGTGTTGACTGTCGGCTTTACTTTTTTACATTTTTTTTATTTATTTATTTATTATTATTATTATTTTATCTTTTTTACTTTCATAATTTATTTTTACTTTTCTTAAATCGTTGTTAATCTTTTGCGACTGCAAAATATCATTATCGGAACATTCTATTCAATATTTAAATAAATCAAAGTTTTCTGTTTATTTTGAAGTTTAAAATGTCCAGCTTTGATAGCAGTAGACCGGTACCGCCGTCGACTTTAACAAAGCTTAATTACTATTGTCGACAGTGGTACCAGTCTATAATAGCAGCGATCGTCTATGACGTAGGCAATATATGTGTTGCGTAAAACGTAGTACACAGATCTTAAAAGGTAGGACAAACGATTCAGCATATCTTGTCTTGGAAATGACTTTAGCTCGTTCATAATCATGAATGATAAAACAGCGATGGCATATGACGTAGGCAATATATGCGTTGCGTAAAACGTAGTACACATATCTTAAATGATTGGACAAACAATTCAGCATATCTTGTCTAGGACTCTCGAACATAATCATAAGGAGCAAATTGAACCCATTTCCAATTCGGTTTTAGATATATTTTTGACTTGAGTTTCCACATCTTTTATAATAATCATATGGTAGAACATTCTTTGTCCAACCTTTTGGAAAGCGAGGCACACGTGCAAACTATGAGCTTGTTTCTAATATTAGTAACAAATGTCTTTTAAAAACGATCGCTGCTAGATTAATTATGAGCGAAACTCACCACCCAGCCATAACAGCGATGACCCCAAACTAGAACAAGAATTTACTGGTGATAGCGATGCAAATATTGACGGGATTTTTAAACCATATTTAATAGTTTTGGTTATAGACTAACAAGAGCTGGCCGCTTATAGTCAACCCCGTCGGCGGCACATATCCTTTCCGACATTTGTATTTCACCAAAGGGTGGATAATCGTAGACCCAAGTGGGATAGGAGCTGGAGACTAGGAAAGGATGTAGTGACAATACTGGTGTGAGAAATACCAGGAAACCATTGTTGGGTGCCCCGATCGCCGCGATATGACTGAAATACTGTTAAAAGTAGTGTTAAACCCAATTCAATCTATAAATCAATCATAAAGTCAAAACAAAAATGCAGAATGGCTCGCCAAAATATTAAATATAAACAATTACTCTACTCGATATGCGACTGCCGACCTGAATCAAAATTGGTATAAAACTAATGTTTGTTTCTGGTTTATTTTTACGTGTCAATGTTGGAGTTCAAAGATTTGATTGGTCGATTGTTTATTTGATTGACAGCCGTGATCGTACAATTGATCTGAGAATTGTATTGACACTTTTTGTAATAGATGTACATACAGAGATAAACCAATTTCCAAACGACATATAAGTAGACTGGCCAAAATTGAAAGAAGTTGCAGACGAAAATTTCAGATTGATAAAAAATCAATTTATTTAGCCTTTTTTTGGATTGAAACTAATGTGGGAAATGAAGAAATTGATTATTTCAAGCAATTTCTTTATTTACAGCAATGTTTCCTACGCTCTTTTCTCGGCGTCTTTGGCGATATAAAAAAGTAATTATGTTGGAACGTGCTAAAATCTTTATAGAAGAATTGCGTTAAAGAAAATAAGTCTATCTAACTCCGACTTTGAAAAAAAAACTCCAAGATAACCGCAGATTTTCGAATAAGAATATTGAACAAAACTTATGTAAGATATAGTTTAAGAAAGCATTTGGGTATCGTATTTTTGTTTAAACAAAATTACTGCTACTGCAGTCTGTTGTCGGCATTATAACAAAAGGTCTCTTGCAAAATTGCAGAAACTTTTCGATAAATCAAATCGGTCTATGCACACTTGTCACGAAATAACAAATTCTAGACTGTAAGAAACGATCTTTCTATATTTGTTCAATCCAACCCCCAGTCATTCTTCAAGATAGTATTGACAGTTTTACCAAGGACCGTAGAAATGTAATCAGCCAATGTCAAAATTCGCCAGTTCTTGTTAGGGTGATATGACGACTTATAGGATTTGTTTCCTCTAAAATATAACAACTTTCCGTGATTAATGATGGGGCTAGGACGGGGAAATATTCCTGGAAGTTTAATCAACGTAATCAAGCGAATTGAGTTGCACTTGAACTAATCTTTCTCCTTTAGCTGAACAACCATCCAATACAAGACGATTATTTCTTGTAAAACGACCTGTAGCTAAACGATTTTCTTTCATTTAAACGATGATATCATAGCATTTTTACGGAATTCCATTAGGGCCATTGCAAAAAAGTTTTGTTAATTTTTAATACGAGGATCGACAGTACGATGGCGATAACGCGCAAGTAGTGCTACGAGATTATGACGCCGTGATCTCACCGTCATACTCGTGATATCACTTTCCGACGATGGTAATATCACGAGAGTACTATATCGATAATGCGGGGTGCAAGAGTGCGACGGTGATACATGATGGTGAGATCACGTGAATATCTCACGTTCTCATCATCGTGCCCTAGCAAACTCATCACCGTACTTGTAATATTGCTTAATCATCATCGCGCTGTCGTAATTGACCAATCGCGACTGTCAATCAAATATCTAGTCGATCAATAAAATAATTCATTAAGACAAGGACTTGATTTTGAACTCCAGCATGTGCTGTCATTTTTTGTTAAACTTTTTTGTTGAATTGGCGACTCAAAAGTCGTAACTACAGCTTATTCAAGCTGTAGTTACGACGTTTGACTCGCAAACAAACTATTTTGCCAAAAACCCCGAAGAATCCTGTCGGAGTCAATGAGCGGGACCAACGGAGTAAGTGGGCGGGGCCAACGATTGGTCAATCGCGATATCACCATCGTATTCGCCATTGAATTCATCAATTTGTTTTGCAATAGCTCTTATTGCACAGTATGTTGTACATAAACGAACAATCTATTTGGACATTAAAGTAACAGCGTTGCAAAGTATATGGCAATTAATTTGTAACAACAACAACAACAAACGGTTGATTGAAAGCTGTAGTTACGGTTTAAGACGCCAAACAAATAAAATGCTCATTATGAATGTCGGCCAACCACAGAGTTCTAAGTACACTGCCTGTAGATTTTTTTTTCTTTTCATTTTCATATTTTAGAAGTGTAGAACTTGTGGCTGTTTCTGATACAGGTTCAGTACTTGACGATATATGAGGGTTTGGCTTAGAATTGTTGAGTTGGCAATGAAAAATAATGCGAGGATAACAATTTGGTTAAACATCGTTTGTACCCTTTCCCAAATAACAAAATTTTAGACTGGTCAAAATTGAAAGAATCTGCAGACGACAATTTCAAGTTTATTTATTTATTTTTATTTTTCTTTTGTCTACTTGGATAGAAAACATTGTGGATAATGAAGAAATTGCTTGTATCATTTTAGACTGGTCCAAATTGAAAGAAGCTTCAAATTTACGGAATTTTTATTTTTTTATTTATTTATTTTTTATCTATTTTTTTTTTTTTTTTTTTTTTTGTCTATTTGAAAAGAAAACATTGTGCTTGTCAAACACTTTCTTCATTTTCCAAAATATTTTCTAAAGCTTTTTTCTTGATGGGCATAAAAAGGAGGGCTTTTGTGGGAATGGGTTAAGCCTGTATGGTTGGGACGTTTCTTGAACCTCTCAGAACATTTCACTTTACAAGAGCAATATTCTATGCTCCTTTTAGCAACAATACTCGATGTAGAGATGAAGTTTGTATATTGTTTGTTTATGCGTTTGTTTGGTTTTTTTTTTATTGAGGTATGAAACTTAAAACTCAACCCTTTTCTGTACAATCACTGGTTTTTACGTCCCTGGTTTTTATACCTTTGAAAACATTGTGGTAAAAAGTAGAAATTGCTTGTGACGAGCAACATTTACTTTTTCCACAATATTTTCTACCTTACTAAATGGGTTTTTTTTTTAAATAAAATCAACTTAGAATTGTCGTCTGCAAATAATGCACTGCGTCGTTGGGTGTGCAAAATGTCGTGACTTCAGCTTGAAAAAAACTGTAGTTACGACATTTCACACTCCCAATTACGTTTGGATCAAAAGAAAGTACTTTGAACATATCATGAGCCTGTGACATTTCAAACTATTTAGATGTGCGTAGACTCCGACATTGAGAAATCTTGACAGCCACTCAGGGCATTGAGAATATTCGCTGATCGTCGAAAGAAGCCTCGAGTTAGTATCTACCTACAGAGAGCATAGTGAAGACTCTGATAAGACTGTGTACATGCACAGGCTGATCTGAGTCTTTACTTAGCGCACGTGTGTATTGGTTGGATTTGTCACGCCAAGACTCTTATATTCTCTCCAAAGGAAGAGAAGAAATCCATACAAAAAACAAAAAAGAAAAGCATGCATCCTGAATTTCGGTGTAGCAAATGCATTTGGCTCCGAACGAATTCTATTTATTTGCACTCTTTTATTAACTTTGTTGTGTTTTTCCCAAAAATAGTTTTAGCTTAATTCAAACATAATAACCATTTATGACTTTAGATTGAAGTTTTGGGTTTTATGATTAGATGTTGATATAACAAATGCAAAGAACATTCAGATTGTTGCGAAGAAAGAGACCTGTTTGCAGACATTTAATGCATAATGGCGCGCAATGAAACCTGCCTCTAACAACCTTAATGAATTCAAATTTTATTCAGATGTATGCTTTTATGGTTCGGCTAATGTCCCGTCGGATTCAGACGGAAGCTCTCTCCATCCATTTCCCGGACACCAGAGATGGAGTAGATCTTTTGTTACCACAGCGACTGGGAATCGAGCTATGTCCTGTGAAAAGGGGCCCTAAAATCACACTTAGTCTGTCTAGGGCGGTGGTCTAATTCTAAAATTGTAGTTTGTCATTAAAAATCCATAGCTTGAGAAATAGAATCATTTATTTCGTAAAGACATATTCAAACTTTTTTCCTTAGTTATTGATCCATTACCACTTAGTGACGCTTTCTGAAGCTCTGAAGACATACAATGATGAAAAACTTTGTGGAAAGAGGAGAAATTGTGTGCAAGCAATTTTTCCTTTTCTCACAATGTTTTCCGCCCTATTTGGCACTTATTTTTCCAATTTTCAGGGCGATTTCAAATTTTGTCTGCAACTTCTTTGAGTTTGGACCAGTTTAATTTTTGTCGTCGTGTGATGGAAAAGATAAAATATATATGGCCCTTTGACGGATTTATCACAAACCCCCGTTTTCAGACGGCCTATATTTCCTATGTAGCCGCCTCTCAAATGGAATTAAAGATGATCTCCGTCCTTTGATACTTAGACAGTCCTCACAAAAGACTCTAATCTGTCTAATGAAATGTGTCAGACAAAATGGTGCGGAATTCTCTACAGCCTATCAACACTTCACCGACACAGTATTTTCTTGTTTCTTTAACCCATTCCCACATGACAACATTTAAGACCAGTCCAAATTCAAAGAAGACGACAATTTTAAGTTGGTGCGATTTTTAAAATCTTTGTCTTTTAGGGTTGAAAACACTGTGGATAATGAAGAAATTGCTTGTAACAAGCAATTTCTTCATTGTCCACAATGTTTTCCAAAGCTTTTATATTGAGGGGCGTTTAAAAGCGCCATCGTGTGGGAATGGGTTAAGGTAAGTCGATTGTGAGGCAAGGTATTTACATATATCTATAAACTTTAATTTGGGTTAATAGGCGCTTTCAGAAGTTGAGACCATAGCTCGTTTTCAATCGGTCGTAGACTAATGAGGTAGGTTAATTGATTGATTGAATGGGGTTTAACGCCGCTTTTACCAGTATTTCAGTCATATCGCGGCGTCTGGAGCACCTAACAATGGATTCCTGGTATTTCTCACACCAGTACTACCACTACAACCTTTCCTAGCCTCCAGCTGCTACCCCACTTAGGTTTACGATTATCCACCCATTGGTGAGAGACAAACGTCGGAAAGAATATGTGCCGCCGGGGATCGAACCCATGACGTCCCTTGATTGAAGATTAGGAGTCTGACGCGCTACCGACTGCGCTATGACGCCGGCAGATTAATAAGAGAAGTACATGTCCAAAAAGCTTCTTGACCCAGTTTACGCACCGATCCTTACATAACCAGTGTAGTAGCAAGTTGGCTCTTTTTAGTATTTTCTTTCTTCATTTGACCTATCTAAATGATCTAAATTGAACAAAGTTGCCTACCAATTTTTAGGGATGACATTTTAAAAAAAATCTGTGTCTTTTGAGTAGAATACAGAAATTACATTTTCACAATGTTTTTCAAAGCCTTTATTTTCAGGGGCATCAAAAACCGGGACTGTGTTGGAATGTATTAAAGGGGTAGCAATTTCTTATTTCATACCGTGTTATAAAAATTGGGACTGAAAGGTGTGTTTACTTGGTGGATATTTCTGTAACTGCTCGGTAGAAATGACAGATCGCCCATGTCAATCAAGGTTAATTCAACTTAATTGACCAATCAAATCATTCATTTTGAACCGGAAGTAACTTTTGAACTCTGACTTATGTTCAGCTTTTGCGTTGATTTGGATATCTAAACGCCGAAACTACACTTAGTACGAGCCTCTACAACCTTTATGCCACCAACCAACGGTATGCATTTTTTTTTATGTCCCGGGCAAAATATTTCACAAAAATAGCGATATTTAACATCTCAGTCGAACTGCCATGTTGGAGAATTTGAGGCGTTGCTAGCGATCTGGTGATTCCATGCCTTTCCATATCCTTGACCCAATTCTCACTCAGTTACGCTTTTAGACGCCCTCAAGGAAAAAGGCTTTGGAAAACATTGTGGAAAATAAAAAAAAAGTTTGTTACAAGCAATTTCTTCATTCTCAACAATGTTATCTACCCGGAAAGTTGAAAAAATCCAAAATTTCATAAACTTTGAATTGTCGTCTTCAACTTCATTCAATTTTGGCCAGTTTAAAATTAAGCCGTCTTGTAATGGGTAAAAGTATATCAGTACGTAATGACAGAACATTCTTTGCGTCAACTAATTACTTTGTCTTGTAAAATTGTGGAAAATGACCTTTTTTTATCGACTTAACTAGGAAATTATACACACGAAATTTGCTTATTCCATTCTTGACATTGAAATCGAGGTTATTCTAGATTTGATACAAAAATTAAGTAAAAAAATATCTGTGATTGGACGATTTACAATCTGTCTATAAGAGTTATGCTGTAAATCGGGGCTAACGTCAGTATCTCTTTTGAATAAGCTACCCTATTGTGATATGCCTTATCTTCGTCGGTTGTGCCATGGAAACTTTTAAAATCTGTACAAGAAAATAGTTCCGTAAAATGAATGCAAGAATAAATCATTCTGCCGGAGCAAGACATCGCAATACACGATCATATAGCGCGTTTAATTGACGCTACAAAAATCGACCGTAAAAAGCAATCAGCCGATGTCAAAAGGCGAACGTTATTGTCGAACTGATATGAATACTTCTGAGAAATCGTTTTCTGGAAAAATGTAGCAAATTATCTAGATTAATCATACTGCCTGAAACTTTCTCCTCGACCGCTTAGTCAATTCAATCGGAAAGCTAGGAACGGTTGGACCGTTTAGCGTACAAACCAATAGTTTATATTGATGTCTTTGAAACATTATATTTTATGGCTTGCGTTCCCATCAAAAGACAAGTCTATTGGGGGTTTGCACGAGAATGCTGCGGGTAAATTAGGGACAGATCGTTCCATATTGGAACAATTTCTATAAACGTTTTTCGGATTATTGGCAAGTGTTTTTATTTTGAATGGGATTTTACGCCATTTTGAACAATATTTCGATTATACGTGTAGAAGTTCATGGTCAACTTATTCATGTGCTTCCCTAGAATAACCAGTGCTCGGCTAGGCTCTAAATCCCTTACCCAAGATATAATCGAACCTGCAACACTTTACTTCTCTAAGATAACGAGTCATTCTCCCGACCCACTCGTGACAATTTAACCCTGTCCCACACAATCACGCCTTTTGCGCAACTCAAGAAAAAAGCGTAAGAAACATTGTAGAAAAAGAAAAAATTCCTGTCACAAGAAATTTCTCTATTATCCACAAAGTTGTCTACCCTTAAAAAAAGACAAAGAATGTTTACATTCTGCCAACTTGACTGGACGCCAAAATTATCGTCCGATGCTTCTTTCAATTTTGACCAGTGTGAAATTTCATTGTGTCGGAATGGATTCAGTAGACTTGTGCTTCTTCATCTGAAAAAGAGAGATGTCCAATGGAATGGGCGAAAAGTATCGACCCTGGTCAGACTGTGAGAACAGCGAAGGCTTGGCAGGTTTAAAAGTTTTCGTTCTCTTGCTATTATCTAAATCTAGCCCTTTCTTTTCAATCCCTGGTTTTTACGTTCTTATGATTTTATAATTGAGAAGATATTGTAAAAAAGAAGGAATTGCTTGTAACAAGCAAGGTAGAAATTTTGTGGAAAAGATGAAATTGCTAGAAAACATAGGTAGAAAATATTGTGGAAAAGAAATTGCTTTCTTTTTTCCACTATATTTTCTATCCTACTGAATCGTTATTTTTAAACCAGACAGGTCTAAAATTTTGTAGAAAACAGGAAAAGGTTAAAGTAATCTTATTATCATTTTCTGGATGCGACTTCTGGTTGACTTACGTCGCATTCACTCTCTTTTTAGGTAGTTGTCTTAAGGAACACACGGGGGGGGGGGGGGGTTCACCTGACGGGTTACATATGTTTTAACCGTACCTTCAAACCACAGGGCATTTTTAGCGTTTTTTTTATGTCTTACATGTATATATAATAACAAGGGGTGCAACTGACAAATTCAGAAAAATCTACCCGTCCCCACAAAAACACTCGTTACTCCGTTATTTCTAAAGATAATTACACGAGATCTTCTTTGACTAACTCCTTACATATTTATCTAGCGAAAAACAAAGTGTTTTTCCAACAAAGTGTTTGGGGATTCTCGCTAGAGAAGCTGGTTTTGCAATATTTGGGTCGAAATTGCTTGGTCCAACTCGGGTCCGTCCATGGCGCTTGTAAGACTAAATATACTATTTGGTACCAGATACCGGTCAAAACACTTACCGATATCATAAAATAAATTATTATCTTTCACCAACCTCAATCGTTTAATTTGAACATCGAGAATACAGCTTCAAATCGTTCGAAATTTTGCCGATTCACTCAATTTTGAAGGATTCAGCCATCTTCATCGTCACGTGACCATCATGTATCATGGTATTTCATTGGTCAGGAACCAAAATCTGACCAATGAAATACCTTGATACATGGTGGTCACGTGACGATGATGATGGCTGAATCCTTCTAAATTGAGTGAATCGGCAAAATTTCGAACGATTTGAAGTTGTATTCTCGGTGTTAACATTAAACGATTGAGGTTGGTGAAAGATAATAATTTATTTTATGAGATCGATGTTTGTTTTGGCCGGTATCTGGTACCAAATAGTATATTTAGTCTTACAAGCGCCCTGGACGTACCAGAGTTGGACCAAGCAATTTCAAACTTCAAACTTTCAAACTTTGAATATACGAAAATAAAATTCAGTGTCTATGATAAAATATTCACCAGATTTTCAAGAAAATAAAAGAAGCGGAACGCAATTTAGAATGGTTTGTTTTCAATCTAACTTACAGTAATATGTTTCACAACGTTTGTTTTAATATTTTAGGAACATAGACCCAAAGCCCTAGTACTTTGAATTAATTAGGCGTTGATATTTATTATACATCCATAAACACAGTTTATACTGGGAACATTCTCTTAGTTGGTCGGTCTGTCCACAAACAGTTGTCCACTCAACTCCTCCTCTGGACGTGCAAGATGCAACTTTCATGAATATTTCACCAAGACTTATTGAGTAATTGCCCATGAATTGACTTGAAACACTTGTAAAAATCTTGTCCGGACAACTACTCCTTTGGTTTGAGTCTGATTCGATTCATACTTGGTGGAAGTGTTAGTTAGGAGCTATACATTTTTTGTGAAAATTTGGTATAGATATACATATTGTGTTATTGCTCCTGATTTGACTAAAGAACGATCGTCCAGACAACTCTTCCCACAGGCAGAGACTGATTTGCTTTAACCCTTTCCTGTTTTGTAAAATTTTAGACCTGTCCAAATTCAAAGGTTTTGCAGACGACAATTTAAATTGGATTTGATTTGAAAAACAACCATTCAGTAGGGTAGAAAATATTGTGGAAAAAGAAGAAATTGCTTGTTACAAGCAATTTCTTCTTTTTCTGCAATATTTTCTCGATTATAAATTCACAGGAACGTAAAAACCAGGGATTGAACGGGAAAGGGTTAAACTAGGCAAAAGTGTGCATTAGGTGTTGTAGATGTGCAAGAGGCCACTTTTGTGAAACTTCCAATAAGAATAATTGAGTTATTGCCCCTGATATGGCTTAGAAATGCTGGTTCAGTCATATCCTCCAGTGGTTTCCGTTTGATTCGCTTAATCCTTGGCAGATGTTTTCTTAAAGAGCTTTAGATTTGCAAGAGGCGACTTTTGTGAAAATCCATCATGATTTTTTGAATTATTGACCCTGATTTGACGAAATAAAAAAAACGCTATTAAAACAATTGAAGATTCGCGACTGTCAATCAAGGAATAAACCGACCAATCAAATCATTCATTCAGCCCGGATCTGACACAGCCATTTTATTTTTTTGTTTCATGCTCCTGGCAATAAATTTTGCAAAATAACGCTTTCATAAATAGAAGCAAAACTTCCTGTTTGAGTTAATGGTCGTGGTCTTGGGAGTCAATGGGCGGGGCCAGCGATTGGTAAATTATTTTCGAGTTCTTTCAGAGCATCATACTACTTGTACTTATATCCGTACAACAAAGCGTCATGCTTAGGTGTTTTTGGAATGAGAAATAGCAGCCGAGTCCATATTTTGTTCAGCAGTTTAAGTGATGTCTAATACAGCAACAATACTGCCTCTGTTTTGAACGCTGCTCCTAAATTGGTCGAAATTTTCGCAGGTTGTTCCTGGTCATGTGTCTGTTTCGTATGCCATATAATAATATGTCCATTGATAACGGCTCATTGCGAACCTCGACGGCGGCACATATACTTTCCGACATTTGTCTCTCACCAATGGGTGCATAATCGTAAACCTAAAGGGATGGCAGCTGAGGGCTAGGAATGGATGTAGTGGTAGAACTGGTACCAGGAATCCAATGTTAGGAGCTTCAGCAGCCGCGATATGACCTAAAAAGTGTTAAAAACGGCGTTAAACAGGAAAAAACAAAACAAGCAAACCTCCCCTAACCCCGATTCATTCGTGTAAATGGCCTCCTTTATGTCGCGGAAAAAGGAAATGTAATTCATTAGTTCATTTCAAAGTAATTCAGCTATATCTGTTATTCTAAGGGGTTTCCAAACTTAGCTTGGTCACGGAAGAAAAATTTTTGTTGGCCTGTAACCTTTTGAATATTACTAGGTTTTTCGTAATTGGGGTATCAGGACTTCACGCAAAAATTCACGTAAAAACCTTTTCTCTTGTATTTCTTATTTGATTTGGATAAAATGTTTACAATTTTCTATACATATAGCCATACCGCCAACTTTTACATATTGATTGGAAGATGTTGATATCGAGAATTTATAGCAAAAAACATACATGTATCTATAAATTGTATAGTCATTTACTATGTTTTCGTTCTAAGCCCTGACAACAAGGACCAAATGGAAAAGTCCTTTTGAACGCAGCCCCTGCTTCCTTTAGTAGAAATTGGAGGATGGCCAATGGCAATCGAAAGATTGATTGGCCAATCAAATCATTTAAATAGATCAGAATTGAACTTTGAACTCCGACGTTTATTTTAAGTATATTTGTTGGTTTGATTTCTCGGTTTAACCCATTACCAGATGATAAATTTTTAGACCAGCCAAAATTCAAAGAAGTTGCAGACGACAATTTTAAGCTGATGAAATCCTCAAAACTTTTGACTTTTTGGATGGAAAACATTGTGGAGAATGAAGAAATTGCTTGTAACAAGCAATTTCTTCATTTTCTACATTGTTTTCCAATGTTTTATATTGAGGGGGGGGGCGTTTAAAAGCGTCACTGTGTGGTAATGGGTTAATTACATTTTTATTTGGTACAAAACTGTATTTACATCATATATTTCTCAAATTTTATTACAATCTAATGAATACAATCATTTCATTTCAAACAACGAATATTTTTATAAGTATTTGCCATTCGTGTTTTAAAATGAATTATGGCATCGGAAATAGATTGCTTTTTAAATGATTATGTTTGATGCAATATACCGGTAGTTCTGAGCTATTATCCCCGAGGGAGATCAATGAATGCAATCTAACCATGGCTTTAATGTAGAAAAAACTGAGCTCATTTTGACAGAATTACTCGCTATGAAGTTGACATTGTGAAAATTAAACTTCGATTCCTGCCCAATAAATAATCGCTGAAATGCAATTCGCATCAACAATCTTTCTGTGTATTTTTAACCGTTTCTAAGAAAATGGGGATTTAGTTTTTAACGATTTTCTTGGCAATCGCCGATAAGCACGGCCTTTTTCCACATGTATTTCCTTGAGGTAAATAGAATTCTTCAATGTGTCCTTCGTTCCACAACCAAGATTTCAAGTAATTGACCATGATTGTATTATAAGGGTTTTTTTACATACATTTCAACTACTAAGGTCATATGGTGACGGGGCCTCGGTTTAAAGCCCAATCCGAATATTTTCAGAGTCGAACTAGGGCTCCCTTTCACTGGTGCGTTACCAGAGGATTGAAATCTTACCTTAACCAATTATCAGACGACACAATTTTAGACAAGTCAAAATTGAAAGAGGTTACAGACGTTGGTGAGATTTGAAAATATTCTGTCTTCGATGATTCAAAAAAAAAATGTTGACAGTGAAAACTTTGCTTGTTACAAGCAATTTATGTACTTGCCAGAATGTTTTCTTAATGATTTTTTTTTTCGTCCGGGCGCAAAAATGCGGGACTATGTGGGAATGTGTCTGTTGTACCTAAGTGTCGGATACGAAGATATAATCTCAAGTTGGAATGTCTTATTTGACTGGCATGTTTATCAACACCAGCAATCGCTGGTCCCGGCCAAATACACAGAATTTCCCGCCCATTGACTCAAACAGGGAGTCCTATTTCGATTTTAAACGGCGTTTTTGCACACTTTACGGCAATTAGCATATAACAAAAAGTAGAATGGTTGGTCGGCGATCTGAACGTCGTAACTACAGCTTGGATAAGCTGTAGTTACGAAATTAAAGTCGCCAAAAAAAAAAAAAAAATCAAAAAAACCCCCAAAAGTTCTTCACATAAATGGCGGCCAATGCTGGAGTTCAAACTTCACTCCCGGTCTAAATGAATGATAATGATTGGTATATTTTTTTTCGATTGACAGCCGCGATCGGTCAATTCGTCACCAGATCAATCTCTTAATGACCGCCACTCATGAAGTGAATAGAGACACTCTACCGTCTTGGTAGGTTTCCTGTATCTAAAATTGACATTCTACCTCACTAAAAGTTCATTTATTCCCGAAATACTTTATCGAGTGACCTCTGTTAGATCCGGTCTCTTTTTCAAATAGTCTAGTTACAGATTTCAGTGAGTGTCCCGTTATCTTGTTTTTCAGGTATTTTCAAGAAAGTTACAGGTAAGATTTTGTAGTTGTGATGAGAATTTTTTCCCTAAACTCTCACCAAAGAAGCATGTATTTCAAGACAGACGCCCAATAAACAAGTCGGAAAAAGTCTGTGCACACGATAGTTTTTACGACTCCAACACTGATATTGTAGCAAGCAAAACAGGGTCGAAAAAGAAGAAATTGTGTTATTGTTTTCTCAAATTCCTTATGTTATCTTTAACAGAATGGTGTTTGAACCCATAAAATATCGAGATAATACTTTTTTTAGATTCGCACTTACCTTAATCTTAGCCATCAGTGTTTTTTTAGATTCGCACTTACCTTAATCTTAGCCATCAGTGTTTTTTTAGATTCGCACTTACCTTAATCTTAGCCATCAGTGTTTTTTTAGATTCGCACTTACCTTAATCTTAGCCATCAGTGTTTTTTTAGATTCGCACTTACCTTAATCTTAGCCATCAGTGTGTTTGTATTTTGGAGGAGTAAAATTGCTTTTTCAGTCGATCCAAGAACGACAATCATGCATGATAGTATAGTATGTTTTAGCTAGAGTTACTTTTCTTGTACATGGCTCGAAGCACGCGCATGAAATCAATACCGTTAACGGTTAACGGTTCAGTGATTATGTGACGGCAGATGTTCGTCCTGCTGATTCACCAAGCCACACCTTACAAACAATATAGTGAGAAAATCGATCTTAATTACCATTCAATGTTGGGGGAAATAAAACTTGCTCATTGTATTTGCCTTGCTCATATAGGTTGATGTCGCCTCAATAAAGCATCAATGTTCTTTTAACCAATCTCCAAACAATCGACGTTTTGACACCGCCAAATAAATGAAAATGGAAAACATCATGGATACTGAAGAAATTGTTTGTTACATGCTATTTCTTCAAAAAAGTTTTTAAAAAAAATCACTAACTAACAATGTCGTCTGCAACATTTTTAAATTTGGACCCGTATAAAATTTCGTCGTCTGGCAAATCTTCAGTAGTTTGCTGTCTCACGAATTAACTTTTAGAAGCGATTAAATCATGAGCAACTTTACATTATATTTCAACTTTATTTAACTAATTACCACATTACAAAATGTTAGACCAGTCCTATTAAAAAAAAGGCAGACGACAGTTTCAAGTTGGTGAAATTTTCAGAAATCTTTTCATCTTAGAATAGCATTTAGAATAGCATTAAAAACATTCTGTACATCGAAGAAATTGCCTATTACCAGCAATTTCTTCGTCGCCCCCAATATTTTCCAATGCATCTCCTTTAGGGTCGTTAAACAGCGGAATCGTGTGGGAATGGGTTGAGATTGCTCTTTAAATCGTACGTTTCCTTGGAGCTTTAGACTAGTCAGAATTGACGAGGTTCTTTGAAAGTGAATTGACCTAAAGGTAAAACATCTTAAATGGTAGAAAATAGTGTGGTTAATCGAGAAAATTTATGGTTCTCCCACATTGCTGGCCAAAGATAGATTATCCACAATCAATGGAAATCATTCATTTAGACGAGAAAATGTTTAGATTGTTATTATTTATTTTCTTTTTTTCATATATATATTTTCTCTCACTATTGACATGACGTAATACTCTACTGAATACGTAATTCATGAGATGATCTGTTTTGTTCCCAAAACACTTCATACTATAGTGGTCAGCAGTTACTCAACTTGGGTCATTGACCAATTGTACAGGACTTAAACCCCCACTGATGTATGACCCGTCTCGCGACAGAGGATTTCCGTAACCCTTTGCCATGCTGTATAAATTACCTTACCGAATCGCTGTAAAATCAAAGGGCTAAAAGTGCTGATAGAACTTGCTGTTCAAAAATCCGTATTGCTTATAGAAATCAATTTCATTAACAACTCTGGCATGAAAAGTACAAGCAGGAGTTGTAGACCAAGATCAGACTGCATGAGTCAATCTGGATTGAACTTAAAAACAATAATAACATCAAAATCTAAATGTATATCTATCAAAGATTTTTGTATTTTTTCTATTTGCATTTATTCTATAATTATTTTATGATAGTCACTTTGGCTAATTTTCGGATCCACCACTTCCACTTCGGTTCATTCCCTATTCACCTCTGGTTTGACAAGAATCTTGTCATTTTGCACATCGCTGAGGTGCTTGGTGGGTGTAACGAGCGACAACGGTCAAAAGTGCATCTGATCTTGGTCTACACCTCCTGTTTGTGCTTTTTCTACAGTTTCCATTAGTTTATGGAATTGATTTTCAAAAGAGATGTTGATTATTGAACAACAAGTACTATCAGTGCTCTCAGCCCTTTGATCGCAGGGGATTTTATAAAGCATGGCAAGGGTTAAGATGTTCCAAGAAATTCTCTGTCGTCAGAATCAGAAGCTCGAGCAAAATTATCAAAGACTTAAGATAAATAGCAGAACCGAACAGAACAAAACAGAACTTTAATTGCAAATTTGTACACTAGGTACATTGTCAAACATGTATATACAAATATATAATATAAACACGTAAAGCAATTAATATAAGCGACAAATCTAACCGAGGAATATATATTCAAAGAATGAGAAAAATCACAATTTCAATGTTTTCAAAGATAATTTATTCGTGAAAAAGTACTGTTTAATCCTTTCCTGTTCAATCCCTGGATTTTACGTCCCTGTGACCGTGACCTTATAATTGAGAAAATATTAAAGAAAAAGAAGAAATTGCTTGTAACATTTCTACTGTCCGCAAAAAAGCTCCATCGATCTTAAAACTAATTTTCTGTTTCCACAATTTTTAAGTATAGATATAAATGAAAAATAAAAAAATATTCTGAAACTTCCTACAGCAAACCGTTTGTTGCAATTAACTTGCTTTTTAGTTCTGGGGGTATTGTATAAGATTCTGTAGAGAGGGTGCCTTCACTTGTCTTCAAAAGTTATACAGACTGAAGACAGACAAGGGTTCCGTGATATTCGTGATAGATGCCAATTTAGCTAAGAGCAACATCTTACATCGATCTTCCCAGAGAGAAATAAAACATCATTGAATATGGAGAGATAGACCACCAGACCACAATAAATCATACCTAGTTTATTCTGACTACGTCTTAACGCTTTCCCTTACAATCTTTGATATTTACGTTCCTGTGATATTATATACTTGAGAAAACGTTGAGAAAGAACAAATTGTATCTCCTTCTTTTTCACCAAAATTTTCTATTATTTAGAATGGTTACTTTTTAAATTTTACTTACTTTGTAATGTGGTCTGCTTCCCTTTGAATTTTGGACAAGTCTAAAATTTTAAATCGTTCCCGTACAAGTCCTGAATTTTACGCCCCCACATGTAATATTATACTTGAGAAAATATTCGGAAAGAAGTTATTGTTAGTAACAAGCGTTTTCTTTTTTTTTCCCGACATTATTTTCTATTATATAGCAAAAAATTTAAATAAGAAAATACTTACTTTGTAATATTTTCTGCTACCGCTTTCAATTTTCTAAAATTTGGAATTACAGGTAAGGTTTAACCCATTCCCACACAGTGACGCTTTTGGACGCTCCTTAAGAAAAACATTTGGGAAAACATTGTGTAAAACGAAGACATTTTCCACAATGTTTTCTACTTAGTAAGTGGAAAAGATCTGAAATTCCATAAACTTTAAATTGTCGTCTGTAGCTCCTTTCAGTTGTGCCGTCTTGGAATGGATTAACCCTTTCCCATACAACAAAATTTTAGACCTCTCCAATTTGGAAGAGGCTGCAGACGACAAATCAAAGTGCATTTAAATTGAAAAATAACCACTGTAAAGGGTAGAAAACATTGTAGGGAAAGAAGAAATTGCTTGTAACAAGCAATTTCTTCTTTCCCTGCAATGTTTTCCCCAATACAAAACCTATGGGTCGTGAAAACAAGTGATTGTACAGGAAAGGGTTAAATGGTGGACGCAATACACACGTGTACCTAGGAGCAGCTGAAAGGGGTCATAAGAAATTTTGTTTAATAACAAGGTCAAGGACGTTTCATTTGCACATCATTATCTAGAGTGGGTTTCTATATAAGCCATTTCCAGACGACAGAATTTGGTAGAGCACTTGACCTCAAACCTGAAAATCACAGGTTCGAACCCTGGGCTGAACATACCAACTAACAAACTAATTGTCTTTCGGATGAGACATTAAACCGAGTCCCCGTGTGACGATGCCTACCACCGAGCACGTTGCAGAACTAGGCGGAGCTCTCAGCAGTTTCGTCATGTATCCTTGCACTATCCCCCGTAACATCTAATCATCTTCTGGGGGTGTCGCTCATATGGACATGTGCTACGGTAGCGACGATAATAAACGGAAACACACACACACTATTTTAGACTGGTCAAAATTCAACGAAGTTGCAGACCACAATTTTTAGTTGACCAATTTGAAAAAAATATGAATCTTTTGTGGTAGAAAACATTGTTCATAACGAAGAAATTGCTTGTAACAAGCAATTTCTTGTAACAAGCAATTTCTTCATTTTACACAATGTTTTATTTTCTTGGAGGCTTCATAAGTGAGATTGTTTTAGAAAGCCTTTAGTATACATATAGTTTTAAAATACAGACAATGAATTTGCCTACCTTGGGTCTAATTAATCCCATATGAATTTATTACACAGCCCCATCCCCTCTCAAAGAAAAGAGTTTGAAAAAAGAAAATGAAAAAAGAAGAAATTGCTTATATAAGCAATTCCTTTGTGCTACACTTTGATTTCTACCGAGAAAGGCTGAGATATTCAAAATCCCATCAACTTGAAATTATCGTGTGCAACTTCTTTGAACCCGGACAAGTCTAAAAATTTCTCAGCTGAATTTAGGTTATACGAGAGAAATGGTTTTCTAAAATTAGATTTTGAGTCTCTCAACTTTCTGAAAACAAACATGATAATACAAACAAACAATGACAACAACAAATAGAAATATACGATGTTAAAGACTTAATAAGTGCAGAATCGAAAATCTTGAAATTTGGGGTTGTTTTGATCTGAGAAAATCAGTTCGACTTATTCAGAGTGACAAGAGTCGTTCTTTTCTTGAGGGATTCACAGATATTTGATATTCTAGCTATTTTGTAATGTTGGTTTTAACCCTTTCCTGTTCAATCTCTGTTTTTTACGTCCCTGTGATTAAATAATTGAGAAAACATTTGTAGAAAAAGAAGAAATTGATTGAAACAAGCAATTTCTTCTTTTTCTACAATATTTTCTACCCTACTGAACGGTTATTTTTTTCAAATTGAATCTACATTAAATATTCGTCTGCAAAACCTTTGTATTTGGACAGGTCTAAAAATTTTGCAAAACATGAAAGGGTTATAGTAAAGACCATTTTGTGACACATAGGCGTCAATCCCCTTTTTTATGTTCAATTTCGTAAGTGGGCGGCTAAAATGTCCTAAATGCAACTTGAATCAAACTGTAGTTACGATATTGTGGTCGCCCATTGACTATTTCGAGGATTAATTGCGATACGGCTCTAAGTGTCTATACAACGTATAGACACTTAAAACAGTATTGCAATTAACTCTCGATTTTCTTCACGGAAATCTTATATTTTTCTGAGACGGTTTACATGTAAAAGAGGGCAATCCGTCATATTTATGGTTACAAATTACTTGTCTGGGTCCAGGTTAAGTCTGTCAAGTTGATTTATTTTTTGTTTAAGAATCATTTGCATTATTGATGTGTTACTATCAGTTCTAGTTAATCACAACATGTTCACCGAACAAAAATTCAAAGTACTGAAAGTACTGTAAGCTAGCAAAGCATGTTTCTATTGAGTAATCATCTTTGTCAAAGGTTATAATGATTGTTGGGATTAAGAAAGTATTTGCTCTGTAGGGTAGAAAACAGTGTGGACAATAAAGATATTGCTTACAAGCAATTTTTTCATTGTCCACAATGTTTTCCAAAGCTATATTCTTGAGATGATTCAAAAGCAGGATTGGATGGGATTGAGTTAAAAAGCATGCTTTTGAAGGAGTTGTCTATGTTTTACATTAAGTTAATTCATGTGGCCATAAAAAGCAGTGGCAGAGTTTGCAATATTCCTGAGATAAGAACTACTTGTTGTGGCCTAGGCATTTAGTGGTTAAGCCTCCAGCGGCACTTTGCAATCGTGGAACTCTGCGAAGACCTCGAAATTTTGTCTGTTAATTTGAGCTATCAAAGCTGACGCTTTGCTAGCTAAAAATGCATATTGTCGTTCTAAGAACATTAGTTTTACATACTATCATTTATGAAGAGAATTCAAACAACGATGTTTTATCAGTAATCTTTTAACCAGCCGAAGTACTCGCAGACTATGATGCTGTTGGTTTCATTGAACGAATACAGTTGTCAAGCTGTAGTTACGGGGTTTCGGTCGTCCCTCGACGATATTTCTGACGATTGCCACTCATTGTTGAAAAATGGTACCCAGATCACACTGGAAATAAAACTACGCAATGTACATCGCATTTCGGCGAAGACATGTTTGGTAACACCGATTTTTAATGGTTCTTTGTGACCCATGTACGACAAGGGGCCATCTAGAAAGAATTGAATAGACCTTATAAGGGTATCATCATTAATAGACACGATTGGCTCGAATTAGATATGACACAGCGTTATTTTTCAAAATGTTTAGTCAGTAATATGCAACAAAAGGTAAAATGATGGGTTTGCGACCAAAACACCGTAACTGCAGCTTGAAAAAAAAGCTGCAGTTTCACCAAATCAACAAAAGTGCTTAATAAAATGTCGGGAATCAAAATTGACTTCTGTGTAAACGCATGATTTGATTGGTCATTTTTTTTTTTTTTTTTTTTTTTGACAGCAGCGAAAAAATGAGCTCATTTCCATAACACGTTGATGCTACAACATATTCAACATTATCCCGTGGTGTCAAAACTTGACGAATTTCGGCGTCAGCGATTCAATCTTCTGTCATAGAATACTGTGCTATATTAGTTGTATTGATTGTGCTAAGAAACGCACGCCTTGTTCAAGCTTAAGAAATGGTACTTGATGAATATTTACCTAGACATGCGTTAGCAAGATAAACCTTGTCTGAGTTGAATTACAGAAACTTACATTGCGGGAATATTATCCTCTTAACCCATTCCCTTTTTGGGCAGCTAAAGAAAACGACTTTAGAAAACATTGTGGAAAATGAAGAAATTGCTTGTCACAAGCAATTTCTTCAGTATCCACAATGTTTTCTACGTAAAAGAGACAAATTTTTTTGTTTTGTTTTTTAATTATCAATTGAAAATTATATTCTGCAATGTCTTTCTATTTGGATCAGTCTAAAATTTGTCGTCTGGAAATTTGTAAATTAACCCATATAAACGACAAGATCATTTTTTTTTTTTACAGACTGATCAAAATTAAAAGAAGTTGCAGACGACCTTTTTCTTTTCATAAAATTTAAATTTCCTTGTCTTTCAGGAAATAAAACATCATTGCAAATGAATATATTGCTTGTTACGAGCAATTTCTTTATGTCCAATCATTTTCCACACAGTTTTCTTGGGGGGGGGGGTCTTAAAAAGTTTTGGGTGAAATCATTACCTAAATACAAACGATGAATTACATAAAGGTATGCGCGGTATCATAAAAGAGTAACGGTGCAAAAGACACCCATTTGCTCAAGACAAATTATATTTTGCTGGACTTAAAATTAAGTTTAACATCATTTTAGGGACAGGAGCTGGGTTCATGAAAACATAATATATCATCTTTATTTTTTAAATGAAATAAAACCGCCACTATAAATAAAAATGCGATTCACCAATCAGATCATTCATTTAGACAGGAAGTGTATGATGAGCTCCCTCATTCATTTCAGGTATTTTGTTGGTTATGCAACACAAGCGCCACAGCCCTTTCAAACTGTAGTCGTTTCGGTCGCTAACCATCTATTTTTTCATGTTCCTGTCTTTGTATTTTGCACTCTGACGTAGTTTGATATCTGCCTTGTTGGAGGTCAGTGGGCGTGGCCAGCGATCCGTCAATTTTGATAGGAATAAAGAATAGAAATAAAATTAGAAAAATCGTCTGCTAAAAATATCAAACATAATCTCATGGTTTCTACGAAAGTACCACAGGTTCACATGTTTTGCGCCTTGTCGATGTTTTTGCTAAAACTCAGATGCCACCACAGTACATTTATAAATCTGGCCTGAAGGGGAAAAAGAGAAAATGTTACTATAAAATCTTCAATAAACATTCTCGGAGGATAATTGTTTAATATGACAGCAATCGACTGAAATAATGTTAGTCTAACATCGTAAAAGGAAGACCGTAAAATCTTGGATGAATCAAGTCAATTACTTGATCTTCCAAAATATGATGAATTACAAACCTTTATTGGTAGGAATAATTCCCAATTACATTGCCTTGTCTGGACGAGACATCTAGATTGATTTTTCTTGTTTTTGAAGATAGAATTTGTATGTTCATTTACTGGAAAATTTCGTCTGTAATTTCATATACCATATATTGAAAAAGTATATTCTTGTTTGCATCATAAAGAACTGAGATAAATCGTTGATCGGCCTTGAAAGCTTTTCGCTTTCGTTTTGAATATTAAAACATGTACATGTATAAAATGGTTCGCCTGCTATACCATAGTGCGTGTAGACGGGTTACAACTTAACCCTTTCCCACACGATGCCGCTTTTTGATGCCGCTTTAAAAAAAAAAGCTTTTGCAAAACATTGTAGAAAATTAAGAAATTGCTTGTTACAAGCAATTTCTTTATTATCTACAATGTTTTCAACTCGAAAAGACCAATATCTTTAAATTAAATTTCACCACGTAAGAATTGTTATCAGTAACTTATTTCAATTTGGCCGGTCTAGAAATTTGTTATCTGGTAATGGGTTAATGGTTTTGCAGAATAGGATTGGTTCAAACATCATGTATTCATATGAAAACTTACATAACAACAACAAAGAGACTATCGAAATATGCAAAATAGTATGGATTCGGACGGAAATGTTTTCTCATAGAGTTCCTATCCATATGTTCTTGACGGAAAGAGAAATGAGTATCGCATTTTTTTTTTCATTTTCTTTTTATTTTCCCTTTACCTGTGTTTAAAATTAGCTATCATACCACTAACTTCGTATTTTGTATTTTGTATGAGAAGATTGACGGATCGCTCGCCCCGCCCCCTGCTTCCGCTTACCCCACCCACTGACTCCGACAGCAAGTTCCTGTTCGATATCAAACGCAAGATTTATGGAAGCCGCATATAAATGGCTGGTTGGCGACTTAAACGTCGTAACTACAGCTTGAAAAAGCTGTAGTTACGACGTTTTAATTCGCCAAACCAGCAAAAATGCTTTACATAAATGTCGGCTAATGTTGGAGTTCAAAGTTCATTTCCGGTCCAATTTAATGAAATGGTTTTATTGGTCGATTGATTCCTTGATCCGTCGGTTAAGCATCTCGGCCAATGAAATTTGTCAAATAGTTATCAATTAGGTAATCTAGACTAATAAACATCTTAAGAAGTACATTATATGGCCTTGTTTTAGAATACAGGATTACAAGTGTCAAAACTGAATAAAATGACTTTAATTGATTCTACTTGGCATTTACAATACTTTCTCTTTGTGAGCCTACACAGAAGTACGCACAAAAAAAGAAGTAAGAAAACAGTATTTATGAAAAAAGACATGGTTGTAAAAAAAATTCATACGCGTATAAGAAAGAAATAGGGGATGTTATAGTCCACCTAATGTAAAAGTTAGATTTTTTTAGGGGGGAAATGATATCTTTGTGGTTTCTGTGGCTTTTGACAAGATAGGGACAACAAAGTCTTCATTACAACTACCCTTTTTTTCTTCATATTGGTCCCCCATAGGAAAATGTTTCCTTGGGGAAAATGTTGAAATGTTTAATTAACAACTTTTCCTAAGGTATGATAATAATCTGGCAAAAAACCCCTGTTGCTTTGCAAGGGAAAATCCTCAAGGAACTACGTACAAATAAACGGATACCATTTTCTTTTTGTTTAACTCATTCCAATGCGATTCCATCATTTATGCACCTTAAGAATAAACCTCTGGAAAAATGTTACAAGTAATTTCTTCATTATCCGAAATATTATCAATCCCAAAAGACAAAGTTTTTTTTTTTAGATTTTACTAACTAAAATTTTTATCTGCAACCTTTATGAAAGTAAACAAATGGTGTCGTCTGGAAATGGTTTAAGGTCGTTTTATCCTTTGCCTAATTAAAATATTCAAATGTAATATCCATATAACCCCGTCGTCTTGAAGCCTTACGATGGACCTTCTGAAATATAAGTCACGACACACCATAGACAAGATCTACCCAACTAAAACGTATTCAAGCGGGACTTGAGGTTCTGGTCGCTCATCGACGTTGTTCTCGGTAACAAGAGAATTGGTGTCTTGCGTGTTGACAGACAATAGATATACCTACTTAAGACATTGACTAAATCCCTTGTCGTAGATAATGGTGTATGATCGAAGGAAATCCGTATCACATGCTTATCCGTATCATCATTATTCAAAAAACAAGGGGTTAAAACAAACAGATAGCACAAGTGCATTTTTATTTGTTTAGCATCGATATGCCGACCATCCCGAGCTCTTGACCGATATTCCGCTGATCGAATTTTTCGTAGTTGTCTCACTACCTCAGCGCCGTGATCTAATGCAGTTATGCTTACATGTAAAATTTGGGTATTTCTAGAGACTGTTTACCTTTTTCATGCTGTACCCGGAATATTCCTGTTTTTAGCAGGAGGTAAAGACAAAGATCAGCCTGCACATAAGTGCAGTCTGATCTTTTTCTACACCGCCTGCTTGTTCCTTTAATTCAGGGTTGTTTATTAGATTTAATTTTCAAAATAAGTATAGTTCTAGAAATAGCACTTTAAGTACTTCCAGTACTTTGATTTTCACGCTGTTTTGAAAAGGGGTTTTATTTAGCATGATAAGGGTTAATCACAAGACAAAAACTGAAAAGATTGACGTTGGCTGCATATTAGTCCATACATGTACTTGTAACTGTTTCCAAGGACTCACTGCAAGATCATAAAGATTTCTGTGCTTGAATAAAATTATGCTAAACCCTTTTCGAGACAACAAAATTTTAGACTGGTCTAATTTCAAAGATGTTCCAGAGGATAGCTTAGATGTCCTTTTAAATTTAAAAAAAGTGCAAGAATAGAAGGAAACGCATATTATAATCAGTCAATGTCTCACAACGTTTTCCATTTTTTTTTTCAAACAATCAAAATCGATATTATGTTGTAACTTATTAACCAAAAGTCCGCGCATTAGAAGATAAGACAGGATAAAAGTATCGTATCTACGAACTTCAATCTTCAAGTCGGGGTGACATGGGTTCGATCCCCGGCGGCGACATTTGTCTCTCATCAATGGGTGGATAATCGTAAACCTAAGTGGGATAGCAGCTGGAGGCTAGGAAAGGATGAAGTGGTCGTAATTGGTGCGAGACATACCAAAAATACATTTTAGGTGCCCCAGCCTCCGCGTTTTGACTGAAAGATTGTTAAAAGCGGCGTCAAACCCCATTCAAACAAAAAAACTTCCAGTCGGTTAAGTTTCCGCCTGTTTTAGCAATCAAAAACTTCTGACAATTCGTATTTACAAATCATCATTTATTGTAATCTTTTATCATATATCATTGATTTTCGAAAAATAGGGGATTGAGAACCTTTGACATGATTCATAATCAATAAAGTAGAAACCGAAAGATTCAAGAGAACGTGATTGGATCCCAAACAATGTGGAAGACATTCATTTCGAACTTTTGCTATTGCTTCTAGATTGTTAAAAGTAAACATTTAAGAACATATCGCCGTTGTCGTACTAAAACCTCGTAACTACAGCCAGACCCAAGCTGTAGTTACGAGGTTTTTATAACGACAACGAAGATATATAAATGTGCGTGTATGGGCTATTTCGTGAGCTTCCACTCAAGACTCAGATCAGCCAGTGCATCCGGACAGTCTGATCAGAATCTTCACTATGCGTTTAGTAGATCGCGAATGACTTTAATATTCCGACAATAGACGAATATTTTAACGCACTGTATTACTGTCCAGGATGCTAATTGCCTTGGCTTCTCGTACATTTGAAATTGTTGGTAATGTCACCCAGAGGCCCTTGGGTTCAGCTTTGGATATCTTGTGCAAACATTTAGGAATCGGCTTAAAGATTCCCTGCAGTGGCAACTGTCAATCAAAGAATCAAATAACCAATTAAATAATCTATCTATACCGGAAGTGAACTTTGAAATAAGACGTTGGACGACATTTGTGTGAACAATTTTTCTTGGTTTTGCGATTCCAACGATTGAATAAACTGCAGTTACGACGTTAAATTTGCCAACTAACCATTCTAACTTTTTGTTCATGTTCCTTTCCTTACATTTTTTTCAAATTAAAATCGTTTAAAGCGAAAAAGAACCTCCTATCGGAGTACAGAGGGGCGTGGCCTACGATTCGTTAATTGATAGCAGGCTTAGAAAAGAATCGAAAGTTAGCGTATGGTCGAAATTCGAAACTATGAATGGTTAGATAGATTTCATGTCACGTGACATTTCGTGTGTAAGTTTTACGTCGCCTGTCACCCGTATATAATATGACAGACAATCAAAAGGTAATTACATCCTTTAACGATTGTGGGGCACTTAAATCACCTTTCTCTTGTTACAGGTGGGGTTTTCTATTACCTATTTCTACCTTAAGTATCACTTTAACTTCTTCCTATTGTGCTGCTTTTAAATGGAATGTCTGTCGCTACAGTCAATAAAATTGACTAAATTTACTTTACCGATACCAAATCTTTACTGTTGCTTATTTAAGCCTTTCCCGTTCAAATAGGGGATTTTACGTTCCTGTTATTTCTTACTTGAGAAAATATTGTGGAAAAAGAAGAAATTGCTTGTAACAAGCAATTTCTCTTTATTCCACAATATTTACTACCACATATGATGGTTTCATTTCAAATGGCATCCAGTCAACATTGTCGTCTGCAGCCTCTTTCAATTGGACTAGTCTTAAATTTCCAAAAACGGGAATGGGATAAAGGGTCAATTGATTGATCGCTGATCACGCCCACTGACCTCCAAAAAGGAAGTGCTACTTCGATATTAAACGGTGTATTTTGGCCCATAACATGTAACAAAGCAGTTAACCGGTTAGTCGGCTATCTAAAAGCCGCTACTGCAGCTTGATAAAGGTTGCTCCTGATTTATAAACAATTTTTCAATTGAATATGGTCAGTCTTTTGTTGTTGTTGCTTTTTGTTTTGTTTGTTTTTCGCCAAGCACGCTAACCATTATACACATTTAGAGACTTTGGTTAAACGTTTGGCCTTGAACAGATTTTCTGAAACTAGGATGACCATTCTCCCTTACAATAAGTTTATTTTAGAAATGCGAATTCTGGTTGGCCTCTACTGAAATCAATTTCTTTTGGTTACATATATGAAATGATCGAAGATTACTTTTGACTAATTCAAATCGTCCAAGACGGATGACCATAATCAAAATTCATTTTCTAAAATCAAAGAAGGTGACATATCTGCTGAAAGATATAAAAACTAAATCTTCCGTTGTTGGAACTCATAAGAATCTTATCAATAAAACGATTTTACAGAGTTCGAGCAACAAAGGAATAAGTAAATAAACTTCGACGATTTAAGAGACGAAGAAAATATTTTTTTGTTTTCGTGGAGGTATGAACCTAAAAAACTAATCACACTGTATGAATACGCGAAGCGGATTCATACATAAGTGTGATTAGGTTTTACGGTTCATACCTCCATGAAAACAAAAAAATATTCTCTTCATTTCTTATAATTTGATAGCATCGAGCAACAAAAGCAAACTTTTGATACTTTTTTGTATGAGACTATGTTGTGCGGAAGCATACGAAATAGCTGCGTGCTCAAAATTTTGTTCATGGAGTTATGAATATTTTTTTTCGACCAATCTGAACGCACGTTTTTGATAGACGAAACTAAAAATAAAATTATTTATGTATGCAATCGGATCGATCTTCATATATGTAACAAGAAGTGTATCAAACCTTTCCTTTTCAATCCCTGTTTCTTTCTTCTTGTTTTTCATCCCTATGATTTTATAATTTTATAATTGAGAAAACATTGTATAAAAAGAAGAAATTGCTTGTTACAAGCCATTTTTTTCTTTTTTCACAATATTTTCTACGCTACTATATGATTTTTTTTTTCAAATCAATCCACTTTAAATTTTCGTCTTCAAATCTTTAGATTTGGACCGGTCTAAGATTTTGCAAAACGGGAAAGGGTTAAACGACCATTCTTTTAAGCGACCACTATCTAGTCACCTCTTACAGGTTGTACCTATTTATTAATTATACCAGCGCAGGTCAACTACGTCTCAAAATACCAAAATGTAGGTTCAATTTAGAGTACGATCTTTATTTCATATGAGCCATACTCACGAGTCAACCACGTTCTTTATTGCCCGACAATTCGGATGTATGATAGGGTCACAATGTCTCTTATAGTAATTGTTCCGTCATCATTGTTAATTGTAGTGCACTGTGATTATTAAGTGATTATTGGGCAATTCTTTGAAGAATATTTGGATACTTGATCTTCACTCGAAAAGGTTGTACCAGAAATTTTGTTAACCGTCAGGGGAAAAGGGTCCAATCAGAAACTGCGTAAAATCAGCAGGAATCAATAAACGATAACTATACAGTAAATCTTGTATTAACCGACCACTCTTTGGACAACCAATGAATATTCGCTTAAGAGAAAGATCGCTTAAAACACATTTTGTGAAATATATGAAGACATATGTCAATTATTACAGAGTTGACCGATCGCTTGCCCCGCCCACTGACACCCTAGACCCCGCCCATCAACTCCGACCTGAGGTTCAGCTTCGATTTTCAAACTGCGTTATTTTGCGAAATTCATGGCAAGTAGTTCATAACAAAGGGGTAAAACAGTTGGTTGGCGACTTAAACGTCGTAACTACAGCTTGAAAAAGCTGTAGTTACGACGTTTAAGTCGCCAAACCAACAAAAAAAAGTTCATAAAAAATGGCCACAAATGTTGGAGTTGAAAGCTCAGTTCCGGGCTGAATAAATAATTTGATTGGTCGGTTGATTCCTTGATTGACAGTCGCGATTGGTCATTTCTCGATAAATCATATGTTGTTGGATATAGGTACGATAGGTTTAAGCTATACGACCACTTCTTCATGAGAGCTTGTTATTTTGGAAAGGGGATTTCTATTGCGGTCGCTCAAAAGGAGTGATCACTTAACCCTTTCCCGTTTTTTTTTTTTTTTTTTGAAATTCCAGACTGGTCCAAATTCAAACGTTTTGCAGACGACAATTCTAAATTGCACTAATTTGAAAAAATTATTGATTGAGTAGGGTAGAAAATATTGTGGAAAAAGAAGAAATTGCTTGTTACAAGCAATTTCTTCTTTTTCTACAATATTTTCTCAAGCATAAAACCACAGGGACGTAAACACCAGGGATAAAACAGGAAAGGGTTAAAAGAAGCTTTCGCTTGAGCAAGATCTATTGTAGAAGGTAGAATAACCATTCTAGAGAGGGAGAATAATTTAAATCCAGGTTCGCCTGGTCAATTTGCTAAGACTTGACGAGAATCATTTCTTTCAGAAGATCCCCTTTTGGCTTTCTTCTTTTCCACGTTAGACATCCTATAAATAACGTGTAACGTAATATACTCGTAAGTGCAATATGAAAACAAACCGTCCTAGTGGTAGTAAAAAGTGAGAGAAAGAAAAAATTGCTTGTTACAAGCAATACCTTCTTTTTCGCAATATTTTCTTAAATATAAAATCAGATTGACGCAGTAAGCAGAAATCTTACAGAAAAGGGTAACTTAAGGAATTATCCATGGTAGAAATACATTTGAACAGACGCCTGAACGTAATTGATTTTTAAACAATTTTAATCAAATTTTAGGACATAATACTGATTATCTTTTTGTAATTCGGATAAAGATCACGAGATATTTTTCGTGTACTTAATTTCAAAAATACATATAAAGAATAATCACTTGCAGCTCACTTATCAAAACTATTAGAGGGAAGCATTTCTTTGGGGAGTATAAACCTCTCTCAATAATGTTCTCTGGGCATGGATAAAACTGTTTCTGGTGATATTCAAGAGGAAATAAAAAAGATTTTTAACAAAAAGCTTAAGGGTAGGTTCTACGTGTTGCAGTCAATATACAAAGTTAGCCAAACAATTGTTGTCAAACTTCAGATTCCGTTCTGATTGATTGGTATATTATACAAATAGAGCCATTTTCGGAACCAATAATGTGATCCACTAGGAACGCAACAGCCGTTACCATGGTAACGAAAATGGTAAAATATAATAAACTGTCGTTTTGCATCATAGGAAATATTAAACTGATGCTATCAGTTAGATCGCTAATCGATTTGCGCTCCGACCCTGCTTCAGATATTTGTGAGAGAAATTCAGATTCCTGATACATGGAATGCCATGGAAACTTGATAATTCAACAACAACAATTCTTGCAAATTTTATAAACTAGGAAACTGTAGTCGTTCCAACATATTTAAGAAATGAAGAGAAATATTTTGTTTTCATGGAGGTATGAACCAAAATAACCTAATCACATTGTATGAATACGCGAAGCGGATTCATACATTGTGTAATTAGGTTTTTCGAATATACCACCATGAAAACAAAAAAATATATTCTCTTCATTTCTTACAATTTAAAAGCATCGAACAAAAAAAAAATTTAAATTTTGATACTTTTTTGTATGGAACTATTTTTTTGCGGAAGCATACAAAATGGCTGTGTGCTCAAAATTTTGTTCATTGAGGTATGAATTAAATTTTTTCGACCAATCAGAACGCTCGTTTTTGATAGACGAAACTAGCAATTAAATTATTTCCCTTTGTGGTTTACAATGATTCTTCCAAGGGTAGTAATGACCTCTCTGTTGATTTCAAACCTTATCAAAGTAAACTGTTGATGGTCAGTAATCGAGAAAAAAATATTTACACCTGGGAATATTAAGTTGGGCTATTGTCAGTAAAAATAGAAATGACAATGGATTAAAGTGATGAACGACAAGTGATTGACATGAGGAATTATTTAACCCGAAACGATTAGTAATAGACCATGATCATCTACTACTAGATAAATAGAGGACATTGATTTGTTTCTGAGTAAGATTGATACATTTTTCGAACCATGGACAACAAAGGCCACATTTTAAACTCGTAGCCGAACGTTAACCTCGGAATAAAAACGATTTTTCTATGTCTTAATTGCTAAAGAGAGTGAAATGCTTTTTTTTTTTTTTTTTTTGACAAAATCTCCAAAACAAGCTAATTTCGCACGTACACTGCTTGGCACTATGATGCCGTCATCAGTATATTTAGTCCTGCTGGGACGACGTTGAGAAGCCCGAAATAAACGAAAGCAGGGCCAAGTCTACCAAAAGAGTGAGTTTATCGCCTTGTCTATTTGTGCCAAAGGCGATACATGTAAAGACAATTAATAAATTGATTGTAAGGGCCTGGTTGTATTACAATTACTCACTTAAAATGTTTAAAGATCAAACTGTTGCGCAACAGATATTGGATGAAGTATGGGGTAAATTTTTGCATCGTGGTTTTACTCCTTATTCGGTTACTTGGGCCGACAGCTTTTCTTTGTATTAAAGTCTGGCACTTACAGGAACAAAAGCGTTGACAGTGTGTCTCAAAGCAGTGAGTTTTTACCCAGTGAGATCTTAATCGGCATCATTATAAACATCATTATATACCAAAGTTTAACTGTAAAACAGTTTGGAGACAACATTTCGTCGTTATTTCCACGTGCTGTTTCCTGCAGGTGGTAACCACAATACTACTTGAACATAGATTGGACGGGAACCAAGTGCTACTTCCGACGTCATGTTCATTTCGTCCTCGGTAACCTTCGTGCTAACACCGGCTGATCTGTGTTTTTTTGTCTTTTTGATCAACCGACACCACTTCCGATTTGGATGATAAGCAAGTGACTGGACCAAACCTCAGCCCCACCTCCAAAATTAAAGACTCCTTCTCATTTCAATGAGGAAAATATTATGCCGAAAGGGATATTGGGATGCATATTGGGATGAATGGGCTTGTATAAATGGCTCTTAAAAGGGAATTTAGATTTTCACATCTGAGATAATTGATTTAAAAAATATTTGTCTTGCCGAAACGATTGCAAGCAGGTAGCATATATAAGGACTAGCCTGCATGAACATGCTCTTTCTACTTCGAAATTAGATCAATTCAAATGATAGAAGATATTTAGAATACATTCATTCTCCATGAACAAATAGAAAAAATAAATCATCTATTACTTGTGCTTTTGTAAAACAAGTCTCTGAAGTTTTGGGTTCGAGTTTTAGCCGAGTCCGTCGGTAATAAACCTTTGTTTATTTGTTAATACTTGATTCTGACAAAAGAAATTATAATAAAATTTTCATTTTAGACGTGCATACATATGGAGTAACGGATTGTTCAGTAATCAGCACAATCGTGAAATTCGAATATAAGAATAATCTAAGAATAGGTCACCCAGGAGTGTCAATTTCCCTAGCCCGACTTGTCCAACATGGGCTTTTCTACTGGCTGACAAGTACATTTGTCAAGGCCGCTTGTCCGGGTAAAAGGAAATACCAGGGAAAATCTTGAAATTGTACATAAATAAATTGCAAAGATAACTCTTGTACATACACGTATTTGAATTTATCATAATGATTATATTGAAGGGAAGAAAATATTGTTATTAATGAAGAAAATGCTGCTGGGTTCCAACGTTTTCTTCATTAACAACAATGTTTTTTCTCAAAGCTACTCTTCACTTTCTCGCAGACAAGCTCATTTTGATTCTGGACAAGTAGAAAATCATGTCTTACTTGTCTGGGAACAAGTGAAGTTCTATATTTCCACACCACCGGGGTTGAATGCTCCAACTATATTGTCCACAAATAATAATAAGGGTATCACCCTTGCGTGACTCATTGTATTGTGAACGAAAGTCCCTATTTAACGCATCTGTGGTAATGAAATCTAATTCAGTTCTTGAATAAAACAGTCGCGGTGAAACATTTTGGAGGATATTGAATTAGCCTAGATACAAATTTGAAATAAAGTGAGTGCTCGTTTGTGAAAAAAATACTGTAGAAAAATTGGCGAGAAAAATAATATTGTGTAATTCTCCAATAGGACGTAGCGTTTACCTAACAAAAATGGTTTAATGCATATTTGTTAAGATAAGCAGGTTTCTTTTTATCATAGTTATTAATCATAATTATCATATTATTTTTAATTATTTTCTTCATATTAACAGTGAAGTCACCTATTACTTTGAATCGAACAAAGGTTTGTGTACGTGTAAAATACTTAAACTGCCATAAATTAATCCACTTGACTGATAGGTCGTCTAAGCATTTAACCGAGGTTTGATATTCTAAGGAGTTTCTCTTGCGAAAAATATGCTCAGAAAGCTTCTTCTCCGCCCAACGTTTTCTCTGCTTTTTATCCTAGGGGAAGTTAAACAGAAAAATGATTTTACTAGAGAGGACATTCAACATAATATGCGGTGATTCAGCGCAGAACAGTTGTAACTGCCTATATATTTGTAGGCAGTTACAACTGTTTCGCGCTGAACCATCGATGTGATATGCGAGACCATCGATTTTGGACTTTTGGTGCATTTGAAGACGATGTAACATGTTGTATAACACGTCATTAATAAAATACATTAAATGTAACATCTGGTGTCACGATGACACGAGATGAATCTCGAGAAAATGTTTAAAACAGCGGGTGGTGAGATTTTAACCTTCCTCTGCACTTACTACCGTTATGTGTTTAGCACTGGGATAATTTCAGCAAGCAAACAGATCACGGACAAATTACTGGCAACAAACCCAACAAAAATGCTTCACATAATTGGCGGTCAACGTCGGAGTTCAAAGTTGACTTCCAGTCTAGATGAAGGATTTCATTGGTCGACTGTTTATTTGATTAACAGCAAACATTGGTCAGTTACGCCGCTTCAAAACTTTAAATCAGAAAAGGCTTGTAAGGGAGAGCACTCAAGCACCACTCACAGACAATAACAGAGCGTGGCGTCATCCCCTTCTTACTCACCAATATTGCGCCGTTACCTTACAAATGAGATTTCGTTCGAAATCCGGAATTTGAAATGCAATGTCGTGTCGAGTTAATTTAAAAGCCGACAACAACGGCAATGGGTGGGCAATCCGAAATAACCACAGGGAAGAATCTTAGTGGTTAAAGGTAATTAAAGAAATTGGTGGGTTCAATCAGAATATCAGATGACATTTCTTAGACGTAGTCAACTTATTTCATTTTGTTCGAAATATGAAGTCGGGCGCGCTTAGCTCAGACAATAACGCACTGTTTTATCTATCCTGTGGTCGTTTGTTTAAACCCAGACATTCTCTCCGACATTTGACGAAAGTCCGACAATGTTTCTAATGTCAAATGTTTCTCACCAATTGGCGAATGGTCAAGTAGTGGTCGAATTGTGATGATTGCTGTTGTCATTATCAAGCAGTCCATTGATCAATCAAATCATGTATTTATACCAGGACTGAACTATGAAATCCGCTATTCATGTTTGAGAATTTTTGTTTTGTTTTGTTTAGTTTATACTAATTCATTTTAGTTCGATTGCGACGAAAGTTTTAAGCTTATAGGGTGGCTCTCGAACACACAAACCAGATGTTTTCACGTCCCTGAAAGAGAGGCAGTGGTTTAACCCCACTGCTTCCCACTTCTACAGCTGGGTAGACTGGGCTGGCTTTTAATTGTCTTGCCCATGAACACACCCCTGTGACAGTGGGGCTTGAATCCGTGACCTTCAGATCACGAGTCAAGCACCTATACCACTGGCATATCGAGGCATATGTTTTGTTTTGCGACTTAAATGTCGTAGCTACAACTTATTCAAACTGTAGTTACGACATTAAGTAGCAAAATAAAACATTTTATTTTTAGTCATGTGTTACTGACCATAATATTGCAAAATAATGCCGACTGATATCTGAGTCGATCTTCCTGTCGGAGGTCAGTAGGCGTGACCAGCGATCTATCAATTATTGAGCATAAGAAAGATGAGCAACAAAAGCTCAGATTGAACGTTGTGGTTGTATTGGTGGGTCAAACGACAGGAAGCCATGTTTAGGTGCAACGGCCTTCGGGATACAACCGAGATACTGTTGAAAGTAGCGTTATGCCTCAAATTAGAAGTCGATTAGTTACAAACAAACCATCGATCGATATCATAGAACAGTGCTGTTTTCAAGCTGACTCAGTGTGATCTTCTTGAACGTGGGTCGATATAGTCAGACTGGACCAGCAGTCGACTCAGATTTCTATACGAACTTAATTAGCCGTTTATGATCAAGATTGTGACAACTTTGTTAAGCTTAGATAGCAAAAACTAAGGGCGGGCTCGTTTTTGTCCTAGGTGGACTTGCTTCACCAAAGTCACCGTTTATAAGGCCCAGTACCCAAAATGGCCAATCGCGGTTGTCAATCAAATAATCAGTCGACGAATGAAACCATTCACTTTGACTGGAAGTTCAGTTTGAACTCCGACATTGGCAGTCATTTTGGTGAATCATTTTTAGTTGGTTTTGCGACTTAAACGTCGTAATTACAGCTTATTAAAGCTGTAGTTACGACGTTTAGGTCGCCAACCAACCATTCTACTAATTTATAACATTTACTGACCGTAAAATTCTCAAAAGAACGCTTTAAAAAATCGAAGCGGAAGTTCCTGTTGGAGTCCATTGGCGGGGTCAAAGGATTCAGTGGGCGGGGCCAGCGATTGGTCATTTATGTGTCGATCTTGGTCGGTGGTTCCGAATGAACGAACCGAGATTACAGAAATGAACTCATATCTCCGGAATAATTCTAAAAAAGCATCTACTTTTTTGTAAAAAAAAAAAAAAATTATGACTTGTTAAACATACAAGTAGTTTTAGATCAGCTTAACCCATTCCAACTCAATCCCTCCTTTTTACGCCCCTCGAGAAAAAGAGCTTTGGAAAACATTGTGGAAAATGAAGAAATTGCTTGTATCAAGCAATTTCTTCATTATCCACAATGTTTTCCATCCAAAAGGACGAAATAATTCAAAATTCCATCAACTTGAAATTGTCGTCTGCAGCTTCTTTGAATTTGGACCAGTCTAAAATTTTGCTGTGTGGGAATGGCTTAAGGAGTATATTTTATATGACAAGGGTTGCTGACCCATGTTACTGACAATTAAGCATTTAGGTTAAGTTATGGGTGCTTGAAAATTCCGTTCATTAACTATATTGTGTCACGACCTCTGTGATTGTTCTGATACTCAAACGGAAGTCAATCGTACGACTTTTCCACGGCAACCAATTGGTCGTTGACCGACGCTTTTTCTCTGTACTAAATCGCGAAAATATAATTCATGATTTTAAGTTGTTTGCAAGTTCATCAAATTTAAGGGAAGAGCCTTGTGACTGCAATAATATCTTTGAAACGAATTTTATGGCCCATTTTGATATAACTGAAAACGACGAGGTATGATACGTTCATTAAAGTTTTTTTTTTTAATCAGATTTGTTCGCTCTGTCTAAACGTCCAGAAAGTCCATCATCATCACGGCCTGAAGTAAATAAAAGATATGTTGTTTTTGTAAATCGTGGCTCCCGTATGGCCGGACGCCGGAAACGGAAACCGATTGATCAACAGGTTAACTTGCAGGCGCTCGTAGAACAGGTCGATATAGCAGAGGAAAGCGTCTGGGAGGCTGGAACTGGCAGTATCGAATATTTTAGCGAGTTTTCACTCAACCGGCAGGAATCGCGGTGTAAAGACATTAATGTGTGTGTGTTATATTGCTATATATTACTCATAAGAGGAACAAGGTAGCTAAAACGTGTTGAGTGTTAGCTATATATTATAAATAAGCGGTTGTATGTATTAAGTATACACCATGTACTTTGTATAGTAAATATCCAATTCTAGTGTAAAATATTGTTATTATTCATGAGAAGGGATGGATTTTATGAATGGTATAAAATGGTTTAAAATCATTATTTCATCCCCCGACTAACCTTCTCTACCGTTCTTCATCTTCTACCCCTTCTTCTTCTGTCTTCTGTTTTTATATTCACTCCTCTGGCGACTGTAAAATGCCTTGATGTATACACATGTGTCGGTAATGCCCTTTCACTTGAATTCATAAGAAAATAGATTTTTCGAGAATGTATAAGTTTATAAAGCTAACAAAATCGACGAAGATTATTGAAATGAAAGAAATAAGCAAACGCTTGCCCGTACTGATTGTTTCTTGCTTATAAAGGTTCGTACTGCGCGCCCTCAAAAGGGCACGGGGAACAGGGGGTTGGGACTTAGCTCTCCCAACAATTTTCACAAGAATGCAAAAGATGAAAAACGACACATTAGTCTATACTAGCTTGCATGTACCCACCTCGAAAATATCCCTATTCCAAAGTTAGCAACACAAATTATGAAATCGCCATTGGGCGAGCAATATGTCGCAACTACAGTTTGAATAAAGCTGCAGTTATGACATTTTGGGCGCCAAACGACGAAATGCTTCCTACATGCCTGCTCAGACCTGTTAGTACGGAACCTCAGTTCTGTTATCTGTGACAGACTGGATTAGTGGACGGAATTGAATAATGTCGAGAAGATGCCGAGTTGATATAATTAGATGGGATTTAAAAGAATCATTTCCTTATGCAACCAATTAGCCTGACAATTCATTTTTAAGGTTGCAAAGCTCGAAATAAGAACTTATTGTGTTAGTCTAAATTTGTCATATTTTATGTAATACAACCCCTTTTTATTGGTGCTCATTAGAATCGTGTGGCCGATGAGTAGATGGGACCGTCTGGACGAGACGATTTTAATGAAGACCCGAAACCTAGAGCCGATTTTAGAATAAATGATAACTTTTGTCTTTGAAGGCAAGACTACTCTCTATTTTCGGAGTTCTACTAACAGGTAACGTCATAGGATGAGAGGGTATTGCTACATGTAAATAGCTGGTGTTAATTAGATTTAGAGGGCAAAGGTCAATACTAGTAGGGTCTGATACATTCTTATAGCATTCTTGGCTTTAAATTTTGGAATATAGCTCTAAATCCGTGTAAATCATGGACGAAACTGGGAAATAGTGGGCACGTAGGAAGCATTTTAACCCCCCGTAAAATCTCTTGTTTTTACGTCCCATGGATTTTATGCTTGAGAAAACTTTGTGGGAAAAGAAGAAATCGCTTGTAACAAGCAATTTCTTCTCTTCCCACAATTTGTTCAGACCTGTAGGTAGGTTACTTTTCAAATTGCACCCACTTTTAATGTCCTTTGCAACTTCTTACAAATTAGACTAGTGTGTAATTTTGAAAAAGGGGGAAGACTGTGGACTAACTAGGAAACATTTTAAAAATTAGGAGTCAGGGGAATTCGGGAATGGTATGAAAATTTACAATTTCCTATCCTGTCAGTAACACCCCCCTCCCCAATGTTGCCCCACCACCGTTCCGAAGGGCTTGATATATTAATTGCTCTAACCCGTGTCTCAAAGCAGAAAGCACAGAAATAAAGTACGGATCTTAAGAATGTATTGTCAAGTAAAGCCAAAAGCACTTTTGTTATCCCATCCTTTTTGTTTAACCCATTCCAACACAGCAAAATTTTAGACTGGTCCAAATTGAAAGAAGCTGCAGACGACAATTTCAAGTTGATGGAATTTTGAATTTTTTCATCTTTCTGGATAGAAAACATTGTGGATAATGAAGAAATTGCTTGATACAAGCAATTTCTTCATTTTCCACAATGTTTCCCAAGGCTTTATTCTTGGGATGCGTAAAAAGGAGGGATTGAGTTGGAATGGGTTAAATATTCGAACAAAACTAATAAAGTACATTTGTATTAGCAGTCTACCATCTCTTTTAATGGTTCGTGTCTGCCTACGATGCTAATATGAAAACCCAGATTGGTACCTGAGCTTGTAAACCTGTACAAGATTATCTGTAAAAGTGTGCAAGTGAGGCCAAATGTGATTTATATATTTTGGATTTTCTATGTCAAGGTAAACATTTCAAGTCGAGATAATGATGGGTTTAAACAGATAATCATGCAATGGTCGATTGAATTGTTTGATTTTAGTACGGAGCTTCTGTGGACTTTCAATATCGTAAAAACGAGTTAAACTTAAGTTACACTGTGAAAAAGAAAGACTTACATGATTAAACCATTACCTCGCAATATTCAAACATTAATAAGAAATTATATTTATAAGAAATATTGTGAAGAAAAGAGAAATTGCTTATTTGCTCCTCATTTGAAATAAATGCATTCGACTTATAGCGTAAAAATGTTTAAACGTGATTTCATCCAGATTCTCATTATCAGCTCCCTTTCTTTGGTTTAGGTACAATAAGCCGGTTCATTCGTGGTCGGAGTGATTAACTGTGGTTAAGAGTTTTTTGCCTTAAGGAGTGTTGGTATTGGATTATATAGAGTTAACAAACTGTCTCCCTTCGTGTGAATATGACGGCCGATCTTAATCTGTGTGTCGAATGCTTAAGGACGAGCACTTGTGGTGATACTGTGCAAACACTTGAATCAAAACTTTATCCAAAAATGCCTTTAAAGTGTGACAATCATGAGAAAATTGTAGAGACATGTAGAAATAGACGGAACATGTTAAATACTCGTTATAACACAATGTTCAAACTGGCTGTGATAATAGTACTCTATATAAATTTTTGTCTGATCCCAACCGTGCAATGTGACCGATCCGGATCCTACAAGGATATTATAGACTGGCAAAGACAACGAGAATTTGAGATGGTGGTAAGTGGCTTGTTTTCATATATATCATTGATCTGATGAATAAAATGACGAACATAGTGTAGACAAAGATCAGGCTGCCTGCATAAATTTATCTAGCTATGTGTCTTTGCAGAAAATATAGGATCAGCAAGCAAAGTGTTGGGTTGACATCTGAATCTGTGAACATGATTAGTAACACGTATATCCTTTACTTGTCCGCTTACTCTGCGCGTAATCAAAGCTGTACAAGATGACATGCAGACCATCTGAAAATCTTTACACCTAATTGCCTGGATGTACTTTGAAATGATCCAGTGCCCTCTTGTAATAGAAAACAAGAAGTCGTCGTTCCGCGACCAAAACCTCGTACCTACAGCTCATTTAACACATTTCCACACGACAAAATTTTAGTCTGGTCCAAATTGAAAGAAGCTGCAGATAACAATTTCAAGATGATGTATTTTTTTTTTTAATTTTCCTCTTATTGGATAGAAAACATTGTGGGTAATGAAGAAATTGCTTGATACAAGCAATTTCTTCATTTTCCACAATGTTTTCCAAAGTTTTTTTAATGGGCGTAAAAGAAGGAGGGCTTGTCTTGGAATTGGTTGAAGCTCTTCGTCGACCAACGACGAAACGCAAACTTCATTTGGCCATCACTCATGCGTTGTACCTGTTCTCATGTTTAGATATATAGATAGAATGAAAAAAAAAACCAGGCGAATCTCTATTTATCTTGTCCATGTTTATGCACCATAAACCAATATTCAACACTAGATATTATATACCACTTCTATACAATGACCCAGATTTCCTGTTCTATGTATGTTTGTAAACAACCCTTAACTAAAATTTAGCTCTTTACCCAACATATGCTGTCGGTTGTTTCAGTTGCAAATTGACAGGTCGCTGACCCCGCCCATTGAGCTCCGAAAGAACATTCCACTTCGTCATTAAACGGTGTTATTTTTTTAAAAAAATATGATCATTAGAATGTAACAAAAAACCACGACTTAAAAGCCGAAACTATAGCTTGAATAAGCTGGGGTTGCTACGTTTAATACGGCAAACCAAACAAATGCTTCACATAAATATCGTCCAATCTTTGAGTTCAATGTTCTCTTCTGGTCTAAATGAATGAATCGATTGGACGATTGATTCTTTGATTGACAGCTGCGATCAATCAATTATGAATAAACTATTGCTTCTAGATCATTTAAGATCTTTACTATCTTTCCGACAACCAAAAACTTGTTGACAGTTGTTTCGTTAGAATTATCGACCGAATGTTGGAAAGACATGTGGATTGTGATTACCACAATCACTAATTATCTTTTTTTTAAACTTTTCTAATAATAATTAACCCATTCCCATAAATTCCCACCCTTTAACGCCCCTACTCCAGAAAAGAGCTTGGGAAAACATAGTGGAAAATGAAGAAATTGCTTGTATCAAGCAATTTCTTCATCATCCACAATGTTTTCTGTCCAAAAGGACGGAAAAATTAAAATGTCATAAACTTAAAATTGTAGTCTGCAGCAGCTTTCAATATGGACCAGTCTAAAATTTTGTTTTGTGATAATGGGAATGTGGTCTGAATCAATGCCCACATTATTTTGTTCGAAAAAGTAAAGGGATCTCCACATGCAAACTATTATTTCACGAGCTTTGTTTATCTAATCTAACTTCACAAGACCTACTTACCTTTATTTTATATCTGTTTAGTTCATCTTAAATGATGAAAGTTATCATAAACTTTGCATTTCATTTGGCTTTGTGTATGTTTGTGTTTAAATTCCAAAAGAATCCGTCATACAAGGCGGTGTATTTCCGCAACAATTAATTTGGTTTTATTCGGGTACAATAAGCTTACGTTGGCCATTATTTTGATTGTGAAAAGGGAAGTAATTCCCATCGGCAAGATCGAAATAAGATTAGATCGCGAACAGATTAACTCGGTAAATTAGGGTCATATGAAATAACAAGAGGTCAGTGTGCCTGACTGGTTAGACCTATCCGGGGGTTTTCCGTCCTTTATCCCATTCCGAGACTACATAATTTTGGACTGCTCCAAATTGAAAGAAGCTAATGACAACATTTCTTAATAATATTTCGATTTGAAAATAATTGCCATGTAGCATAGAAAATAGGAGAAATTGCTTGTAATATTTACATGTTAACCCTTTACCAGATTGCAAAATATTAGACCAGTCCAATTTGAAAGGTGTTGAAGACGACAATTCAAAGGTTATGAAAGTTTGGATTTTTTTTCACTTTTTGAGTAGAAAACATTGTGGATAATGAAGAAATTGCTTGTAACAAGCAATTTCTTCATTTACCACAATATTTTCCAAAGCTTCTTTTCTTGGGGGGCGTCTAAAAGCGTCATTGAGTGGGAATGGGTTAAGCACATTTTCAGCGCTTAAAACAACGATATTTTGTGGGCATGGTCAGGACACTTTATTTACTACTTACAATGGAACACAGTGAAATCCTCTTAACTGCAAACCTTATAATAGCAATTCACTGTTTATTTGTAACTGACTCAAAGACAAACATTAGATTTAAATTACAAATGCATCGTTTTAATAGCAACTTCTAGTAAGTTGCAAAAAAGTTTCGACAAACTGATAATGCGATTAACAGGATTAATTATATACTATATTTATCTTATACACGAAAATTTGACGTATCTTTAATTGAATAAACGTTGCATGGCATAAGACAAGATTGTTAAGAAGGGTTAGCTATTTATATTTTTCGTTGGTTACTTACTAAAAATGTCACACTTGATTTACTATATTTCTATTTATAGACTACCTATAGTTGAAATTATTTTCATTGTCAATTTAGATATAAAATAGGACTATCGCTCATCGTCGACATATTGATAGACCTATTGTTGCAAGGTACAAAAATGTGTTGTACGTTAGACGGTCGTCGAGATAATCATTTCAACCCGTTCCCATACGACCACCTCCCTTTTACCCCCCCCCCCCCCCCCTGGAAGAAGGAAGCTTTAAAATTGTTGTGGAAAATCAAGAAATTGCTCGTAACAAGAAATTATTCACAATACTTTCTAACCTAAAAGGCACGATTCTCAAGAATTTACGAACTCTATAATTTCCTTGAATTTGGACCAGTCTAAAACTATTTCGTCTAATAATGGGTTAAGATATAAGAGTGTCCTTTTCTTTTGTACAAAATTCTATTGCATGAGACCAGAGACTTCAAGTAAAATCCACACTCACAACTCGAATCCGCTGCCTTATGGTCGACTGGTATAGGCTTATGCAACTTTAACAATACACTTCTATTTGATTTTTTGCTGTTGTAAGTTAAAACATGATTGTCTATTTAAATCACCGAATTAGACCGGAGACGGACTTTCGAACAATTGTATGGGGCATTTATGTCAATGTTTCGACTTTAGTATAGCTTTTTTCACTTCTGCTTTGCTTTAGAAATTCAAACACTTCATATGAAAGTTCATATTTTGTATTTTGATATTTTGTATTTTGCGGCCTTTTAAAGAAAGAAAGAGAGCGAGCGAGCTCGGAGCGAGCGAGCGAGCGAGCTCGGAGCCAGAGAGAGAGAGAGAGAGAGGGAGAGAGGAAACGAGAAAACACCGTTGCAAAGGCTCGTTTGCCCGTAAAGCCCTATAAAAGTGCATAGTTGAAGTAATGATAAAATGGTTTGGTATCTAAGTCTTTTTTGCGAGATGTACCTTAGCACAAACCAGTCTCTTTCAACGAAACAATCGTTTCGTCTACGCGATCTGCTTGGATAATCTATTAATTGATTATTGATTATGCCCTAATTGTGTTTCACGTTACCGTCAAGGTAATCGATATAATCCAAATTTAGATTGACTGTGTCACATTCAATAGGGACTTTTAACAATTTAATTCAAGAGTAGTAAATTTCGCATAGTCACAGGATAAAGATTAGTGAATGAATATAATAATAATGAAAAAATAAAGACTCTAATAAATATGAAAAAAAGGATTTATACAATAGAGGAAAGAAAATATTGGAAACAGAACTAAAAGAGGCTTTTAACAGTACATTTTTTCATTGTTTCAATAAATGTTCATCACCTGATCAATCGTGACTGTCCATCAAAGAATCGATCGAACATTCACATCATTCATTTAGACCGGAAGAGAAGTTTGGACTCCAACATTGGCCGACATTTATGTGAAACATTATAGTTAGTTTGGCGATCTAAGCGTCGTAACGACACCTTAAATGGGCTGTTGTTTAAACGTTTAGGTGACCAACCAACAATTCTACTCTTTGGCTGCATGTTACTGGCCAAAAATTTTGCAAAAAAACTCCGATTGATATCGAATGTTAACTTCCTGTCGGAGTTAGTGAGCGTGACCAGCGGAGTCAGTGGGCGGGGCCATCGATTTATCATTTGGTTTCTCAAGATCGAGAAAATTGTGTGTTGGGAAGAGATTTGTAAATATTTTTTTTCAGTGACTTATTTCGGTCAGTCATTAAAACGTGGGTGAGCAAAATGATGTTAATCCTTATTCAAAATTGCATTAAGTCAAAGTACTGATAGCACTGGAATGATCTTATATTGTGAGTCAAGTATTTCGTTTTCAAATGTACATCCCAAAGGCCTTTTTCTATACGACATTCCCATACAGTGACGCTTTTTGACACCCCTCAAGAAAATAATCGGGAAAAAACATTGTGTAATGTGAAGAGAATTCTTTTAACAAGCGATTGTTTCAATTTCTACAATGTTTTCTAAAGTAAAAGGCGAAACAAACTAAAATTTCATAAACTTGAAATTGTCGTCTGCGTCTCTTTCCAATGTGGACAAGTCTAAATTGGTGCCGTCTGGTAATGGTTTAAGCATTGCAAGAGTTCAGAAAATTCATCTTAGGTTAGGCTAATGCACTTGTGATCAAATTATGTCACCCATTATCTCAAAGTCTTTGAATAATTAATGGTCTGTCGCATTGCCTACTAGACGTTTGATTAAAAAATTACCATATTGTATGGACAGTCTGATTTTGGACTCAAACTTTTGCGATAAAGTTTTTCAGAGGTCTACAAATAATGGGGTGACGCCATTCTGATACCGCTATTTCTCAACGAGTATCACAATATAGGGTTTTATAAATAAACCTCTCTACCAGTAGCTCTGAATAGTTAGGGCCCACAGTAACTTAATTAAACATATGTTTGAAAAAAAGATATTGCTTCCAGCAGAGGTTAATCATAGGTCAGAAATTATTCTAGATACTGACAATTGCCCAATCGCGACTGCTCTTTCAAAGAATCAGTCGACCAATGAAATCACTCATCTAGACTGGAAGTTCGATTTGAACTCCGACATTGGCCGCCATTTTGGTGAATCATTTTTGTTGGTTTTGCGACTTAAATGTCGTAACTACAGCTTATTCAAGCTGCAGTTACGACGTTTAGGTCGCCAACTAACCACTCTACTTATTTGTTACATACTACTGGCCACGAATTTGCAAAATAACGCCGTTAAAAATCGGCCCGGAACTTCCTGGTGGAGTCAATGAGCGGGGGTCAAGGAATCAGAGGGCGGGGCCAGCGATTGGTCAATTCTACCAAAAAAGAAAAAAAAATGATATCCAGATCAGCCTGAGCAATCTGATGCTTTTCGTACATTCTGCTAAATAATATCTTTCTCAAATATTTATCCTCTTACATAGACGGAGAGGGAAAACACGTTAAGCTGTTGCGTGACAAAATTATGTTTTTTTGCATATCAAGATAATACCCATAATTTTCTCCGAGTAGAATTACATGCTATGATTATCCATCTATACGACCTTGACCTTCAACTTTATATTCTAGGTTATATAATCTTCTAGTTTTAATTCAATTCGCGTCGAGTTTTGAATGATATAATCTGATTTTGATTATCGTCATTATATTGCAACACATATTTATCAAATACCACGACGCGAGAATTCTTTAAACAAACCCTACTTTCTATTCATTACAAAAATGAAATGGACCTGAAAGGCAATGAAATACGCATATTTTTCTCACGATTGGTCCATCCCGTAAACGAGATATCATATTCTTTTTTTGCATTAATTGATAAATAATAGACAAATATGACCAAGGGGACCTCATATGAACTCCGTAAATCTACTGTATAAAAAAAGAGTTGACGAACTAGAAGTCGCCTTTCGAAACTGAATATACACCAAGATATATGGATTCTTCTTGGTACAGCAAAAACCTCCGAACGTGACAAGTTTATAACCCTGATCAGCCTGCGCAATGTGCGCGAACTGACCCGAGTCGAGACTTTTAGCACGCCCAAGGAGTACCCCTTTCGCCGAACGGGTAACAAATATATCATACCAACACACACAACAAATTGTACAATCACCCAATGCTGTCGATGACATTTGCAAATATCAAGAAAATGTATCAGTCTGTATAAATTATGTAACCATATATGTCCTAGACCTTTTATACAAGATCCTTGGTTTGATTTTGCAGATTCTGCGAGTGGATAACATATTATTATAGCTTTGTACTAAATAAATGAATGTCAAGATAAGACCCCCCTCCCCCCCCCCCCCAAAAAAAAGATGCATATACATTTATACATAATTTTGTGGATTTGAATGGAATTTTATGCCTTTTTGAACAATCCATTACGTTAATCCATTACAACTCAATCCCTCCTTTTTACGCCCCTCAAGAGGAAATCTTTTGAAAACATTGTGGAAAATGAAGAAATTGCTTGTATCAAGCAATTTCTTCATTATCCACAATGTTTTCTACCCAAAATGAGGGAAAAATTCAAAATTCTATCAACTTGAAATTGTCGTCTGCAGCTTCTTTCAATTTGGACCAGTCTAAAACTCCACTGTGTTGGAATGGGTTAAAGTTCACTTATACATGTGTGACCCGGGTATCACCAGTACAAGTATTTGGCCCTGAACGCCATAAGACATATCCTTGTGAAATGTGGTGCGGTCTCACCCCTCGATTACTCGTGTCCGCCGCCCTAAACACCGAACAAAACAGGACCGCTGTCACATTACAACTAAGGCATCAACTGGTTCATTCTTTTGGTAGATTAACTTGTATTCACGGGTTCATCGAATGGTTATGTCATATTCCGGTCACGTAACAAAAGCAAATTTTATACGAGTCATCTTCTCCGTCTATCCACCCGTTCGTCTGTGGGTACGAATGCAAGGTTTTATTTATTTTTTTGTTTTACCGCTCGCATGTAGTAGGGGCTTGTTATTTTAGATGCTTTCTGATATTCTACTGTGTCATGGGAAAACGGGGTCAAATGGACTAAAATCCATGTGGCGGTTTCTACTGTGAGTTCGAAATCGTGCTCATATGTGTACAGATTGACCCTTGCTGCTAAAGCTAAATGACAATTCAGTATTGACACAAAGAGTGACGGATCAAATATTTTAAAGACAATATTTTCAAATTCGTGAAAATTCGAGCCGTCAGTTCGGTCGTTTCTTTGTTTCAATTACAAACTCTAGTAATCAAAATCCAGGTCAATCTATACGATTTCATTAATCTCCCGGGAAGACAGGATACCCCCTACCTGATGATAAATACATCTGACTATGCATTTAGTACATGAATCAATGCCAAGCTTATACATTATAATTTACCCTTACCCCGTTCGTGAGCACCACTCCTCACAACATAGAGCTACATGAAAGTTTATTATTCTTCAAATAACCCCATATCAAAAGCATCCCCTGACAGCAACCTAAACTGATTCGACTAGGAATTGATAATTGAGCTTGAAATTTAGAACAGCTATACTTTGGAGACAATTTACCAATCGCTGGCCCCGCCCACTTGCATCGTTAGCCCCGCCCATTGACTCCTAGGGTTAGGTTGAGATAAGCCCATTACCTCACATCCCCGCTTTCTGATCCCCCACCCCCTACCTCCGGAAAAGCTTCAGGAAAATAATGTCAAAAATGTAGAAAATGCTTATTACAAGCAATTTCTGCATTTTCAACATCGATGAGGTTTGAAATTCTATCAATTCGAAATCGTCGTCTGCAACATCTTTTATAATGGACCAGTCTAAATTGTTGTCGCCTGTTAATGGGTTAAATTTCATACTCTTTGAGGTCAGAATCAGCCCTATTTCTTTTTCATAGAGGTAGCTCACGAGACGTATGTTTATCTACTTGACATACAAATTAATCATAAAGTAACGAAGTGTTGTCTTCCGCCGCCGACTCTTTGTTTTAGTAGTATTATACTCTTTTCCGAATGAACATTTGTTTCTCGGATCAAGTGACGGATCGCTGGTCACGCCCACTGACCTCCGACATTTTACTCCGACTGAGGTAATAAACACATTCATTTTGTGAAATGTGGCCAGCGACACAAAATTAAAAACAAATTGTCGATATAATCATCGTAACTACAGCATAAATAAACTGTAGTTACCACGTTGATGCCGTGAGCCAACGAGCTTTTAATGTTTGACCTCAAAGTTCAATTCAAGTCTAGAAGTTGATTTGATTGGTCGATCGAATTTTTGTTTGGCAGTGGCGGTCCGTGAATTTCTGATAAAATGCAAAATGTTCTAGTTTATATATGTTGTAAACGTTTTGCAACAGTTTTTTTGAATTTGCACACAGTATAGATTTTCTATTGAATGATTGTTTGAATGCGATTTATCGCCAGTTTTAACAGTATTTCAGTCAGGTATCTCGCGATGGCTGAAGCACCCGACCATTACTTGTATTTCTTACACAAGTACTTTCATAACATCCTTTCCAAGCCCCCAGCTGTCCAACCCACTTAGATTTACGATTATCCACCTGTATTTTGGGATACAAATTTCGGAAAGTATATTCGACGCGGCCGGGGATCGAACGTAGATTTTCGAAAAAAAATTCATCAATTAAAAGGTCAGGTCACGAACTGTAACCAGTACCCTATTCATGCACCTAAAATGACCACAGGACACCCAAGTGGACTAATAAATATATATTGTAAGTGTAATTAAATACCATTGTGCGTCAGAAGATCTGAATTGTGGTTCAAGTTTAAAAAAGGGAATTTAAATCTGATTTTTGCATGAAAATGTCACGTATGACTTTTAAATTAAGATTCAATTTCCTTTATTAGATAAAAATGAGTAAATGGACTGTCACCAAGAGCATACAACATACATATAATATCAACAGGAGCTTCTGTGTGCGACCAGATTCAAGTACATATCATCGTTTGGCGAGAAAATGTCGTGAATACAGCTTGAATAAAGCTGTTATACGTCATTTTGCTCGCCCAACGATGATATAGCTTCAGTGATACGCTATAAACTTTAGTTACAAAGTAGTTTGGTCTCTTTAACCGGATAGGTTAAGTTCATAGACTTATACATATTTTTAGCGAAGACCTTTGGTTCTTTCCTGGTTCTTTTGTATCGAAATACTTCTTGTTGTATTCGAAATTTTCAAATGTTATCGGATTTTTCAGCTTCTAAATCACCAGTGTGGTCTATCTTGCCAAAACTACCACCTATATTAACGGTTTTAATGAGTGCCAACAAAATTTAATTTCATGCAATCGAATCAATCCTTCACATATTTCACAAAAACATGTTTTATGCGACCGTTCTCTAAAGCAACCACTTTTTGGTCGGTCCTTGAGTGGTCGCCTTATACAAGATTTATTGTATTTGTGACGATTTCAAAGCGACTACCTTTCATTTGGTCTAAGTTATTCAACAATTTTAACTATAAATAGCACTCCTTGTATTATTCACAAAACGCAATAGCTATGTGATCAATATGATGGTTTTTTCTTAGTTAATATCACGCCCAAATACCGTAACTTTTAAAACGGTTTTATTCATTCATATTTTGAGCGATTATTTCTGCTTGAATCGTATTACTTTTAATGTCGAACATAACGCCGGGCGAATTGACATTTTATGAAGATGATTGACACACATCTAAACAAATTATGTGACATTTGTATACATGATCTAAACGAATATTGTCGGGGAAAACGGGCATTGTAAAATGTAGCCAAGTAATAGAGGATAATTGTTTGTTTCGATGTATCTTTCATTGAGAGAAAAGAAAATAAAAATACATTTTTTAACGAGTGCCGGAGCCCCAATATAGTTTTAGTTATTTGGAGAAGGTAACATGTTAAGATAAATATAAACAAGTTTTATTTTCAACATGGCCTTCATATCAACATATAAACTACTAAAAAAGAAGGAGAAAACACACACTTTTTCATCGCTTTCCCCTCTCCCTCTCCCCCTCCCCCTTCTCTCTCTCTCTCTCTCTCTCTCTCTCTCTCTCTCTCTCTCTCTCTCTCTCTCTCTCTCTCTCTCTCTCTCTCTCTCTCTCATTCTCTCTCTCTCTCTTCATCTTCATATCCATCTCCATCTCTGACCCGTATGTTGTTCACGATATGAAAGATAAAGCTACCTTAAACGAAAAACGAACGCCCATTCTATTTCTTTAATTAATTTTTTTTTAAATACAAAATCTATAAAAAGGCGCCATTTCGCACATGAATTACGTGGTAACCTTTTGACGTCATCATTGTCTTCAGACAAGCTTAGAATGCGTTCAGTAGCAAAATGGACGCGGGCAAAAAATACCTAAACATTGATAACTTCACCATTTTTTTCCAGAGAAACAGTGATGAGATTACCCACGAAGAAATCTCAATAATCCACCGAAACACCTTAAAGAATCTAAATTACACGTAGGCCTATTGTAACTTATCTCGCGTAAATAAGCAATCCAACGCTCTGATATAGCATACGCAGGTCCAGAAAAAATGGGACAAGGGTCCAGAATCTGGCATCCTAAAATTTCCTCAAAATTATGGTAATAAGATTCGTAAAATCCGGAAAGCAAAGTATCGAATTGTCACTGGGCAACCAAAATATCGTAACAACAGCTTTGTTCACCTTTTTGTTTTGCCTTTGCCGCGTTTAACTTTTACCGTAAAAAAAAATATGAGGATTGACCAAGTCTATTCACGATCTCATATATTGTAGTTGGACAACAAACTTATCGTAACTATCGCATAAATGAGCTTTAGTTACGAAGTTTTACCCGCCATAAGGCGATAAAACATATGTGTTCATAAAAGTTACACGCACTTGGCTTTTATTGGCCATACATTTAAACAATGATCGTAATCAGTTCCTGGTCTTAATTAGTATTTGATTTGTGCACGTGCTTTCTCGTGCTAACTATACACAAATCTGTTTAGTTTTCATAATACGTAAATGTTCTGTCTTTTAAATGTTACCCCATGCATCCGTTGATGGTTTCCGAACTGCTAAAATGTTGTTGTGCTTTTAATGTAGCCCATGCGTTGTCGGGGGAAAATTCCGCAAGTCTCGTGAAATTGACAAATCGCTGGTCCCCCACTTCGACAGAGGAAGCTCCGCTTCGATTTTTACCGCTTTTTTTGCGAATTTCATGGCCAGTAGCATGAAACAAAAAGGTAGAATGGTTGGTTGGCGACTTACACGTCGTAACTACAACTTGAATAAGCTGTAGTTACGACGTTTAAGTCACCAAACCAACAAAAATTTCGACCAATGTCGGATTTCAAATCTTTATTCCGGGCTGAATGAATTATTTGATTGGTCTATATATTCCTTATTGACGGCCGCGATTGGTCAGTTAAAATTTGAAATTTAAAAACAGATTATTGATGACAACTTTTAAAAAATTCCTCTTCAGCCACTTGAGTTTCTAAGACTAGAATCAGATTTTAAAGATTTCTTATTTTACAACAATATGATTATGATAAAGCCTCAAGGGCTCTTACCTTTTATATGGTATGTAGGTTGAAAGGTCTTAACTCATCCTGAAATCTCTTTGATGTCGCTATCTTCCGATTGCTCATCTCTCTAAGATCCCCAGGAGAAAACAAACACGTAAAACAGAGAAGAAAAAAATAGTAACAAGATAGGAGAATCCCAGACCACTTGACAGACCTTTTGATAAAAGTGGGTAATGCAATTCGATATCTGTTGAAGCCTAGGTTTTATGAATTCAACTGACGGATTGCGGGTGTCTATAAAAATTGATAGATTAATCACAATATTAATTAAGACCTGAAAAGAACTACGAAATCCAACATTAACCCATTCCCACGCAACTCTCTTTTTTTACACCCCTCAAGAAAAAAATCCTTGGAAAACATTTTTTGTGTGGAAATGGGTTAAGAATCTGTGGGGGGAATACTTGTGAGCAGAGGCTACAAAAGCGTTTAGAATCGGTCTTATAAATGAATGAAAATTTACCATTAATTGTTAAAATTCCAGATTGACTATTGCGACATCTGTGAAAATACGCTTTCGGATTTTACAGACAGAAATTGCTGGGAATATTCATTATTTAGATTATTTCCCCCTCTTTTTAGTCTTGATTTATAGTAATGGATATTTTATATCGTTCTGATTAATACGAATAATTTGAATGGAATGCAGAGAGCAGAAATTTTGCACCAGGTATTGCCCGTGAAACAGCATTCTAACATCTATAACTCTTTTGCCAGGGAAATGACATTCTTGAAGTTCTTAAATCCTCGTAGAATTTCAAAAATGGATGTGCTCGCTTTACTTTTTGTTATGCGGTAAAATGGACACCAGCTTCGAATGACCAATTATCGCAGCTCTTTATTGAACTGAAATACCATGGCGTCCATCAAAATAATTGCTGGTGTGAAATATCATCTAAACTATGAATTTCAATGAATCGGTGATTTTTATCATCCGTGAAAGATACTTAGAGTCATCAGTATTCTTGACAAAGTATTGTATTTTGACTGTATCTGTTATTTTACTTTTCATCGACTAAGCATCTTTGAGCATATATTACATATCGTCGTTTGGCGAGCAAATTATAGTAACTGCAGCTTGAATAAACTATACTTACGACATTTTGTACTCCAAACGACGATGTATGTAGGAATAAATTCTTAGGCTTAGATTGAGACGGAGTCCTATATTGTGTTTACTTATTTAACCCTTTCCTGTTTTGAAAAACTTAAGACCTGTCAAAATTCAAAGGTTTTGCAGATGAAAATGTAAAGTGGATTTAATTTGAAAATAACCATTAATTAGGGTAGAAAATATTGGGGTAAAAGGAGAAGTTGCTTGTTACAAGCAATTTCTTCTTTTTCTACACTGTTTTATCAATTATAAGTTCACATAGGCGTAAAAACCATGGATTTAACAGGAAAGGGATAAAACATCTTTGCGAGGAGCAAGAACGCAATATACAACAACCACTATATCCTCGTTACACGACCGGTACGCCCAACGATCATGCTGTCATAATCGTTCAATTTGAAGTCTAAACTTTTATTTGCTTAAAGAAATAATGTCACGGGAATTCAAAATAAAACATAAAAAGTTTTATTTATTTGTTTGAATGCGTTTTATGGTCTCAAAACACAGGCAATCTATATTTAACCTTTTACCGCTTTGGTTTGTTGTTGTTGTTGTTGTTGTTGTTTTCCCAATTTGAGACTTGTTCAAATTCAAAGGGGTAGTAGACAATATGAAGTGGATACAATTTAAATGTTACCATCTTATATGAAGGAAAATAATGTGGGAAAAAATGAATTACTTGTTACAATTAATTTCTTCTTTTTGCCACAATGTTTTCTCAAGTATGATATCACAAGAACCTAAAAATCCGGAATTGTACGGGAAAGGAATAAAGGGATTAAAAGCGTTGTAGGCTTACTATTTATCGCGTCATTTTCTCATTTCCGGCCTGTCACAGAGTGTAACGGAAGTTGGTTCCTGTAGTACCTTATCTTACCATCACTTCTACTCGAAATTTTAAGTCTTGAGGCCTGGGAACTCAACCAAGTTCGAACAGATGTCCAAGAAAATGTTTTGAACTTAGATTATGTACAGGAAAGCTTTGTAGACAAATTTCGACCTTTATAGAAGTTAAAAACATTATACTTTTGCCTGAATACCAGAAAAACAACTATCATAAACAAATGTACGCGTGGTCTTCAAAGGAAATATACGTTTATATAACCGTATCGAATATCTATGTCTTATTATCTTTATCTACTTGTAGCCCCCCACCCCCACCCCTCTCCCGGACAAACTATAAGTCTAGAAACGACACTTAATCATTTGTACGTTTTCTATTAGAAGTTGTAGATTAGCAAAAAACATTAAAATGCCACTGAAAAGTGTGTAGGCCGAGGTTGCATATTTATCTAGAACTTGTATACCCTGTCAGATTTAACGGGCAATTTTTAAAAAAGATCTAAGGAAAAATGTTTGTACGAACCGTTGTCTGCCTGAAAAATCTGTAAACATACGAATATCTGTGGTACCCACGTCAGGGTTGCTTTCTTTGTCTATAGCTATTTCTGTCCAACCGCAAAATTTCTATTTCCTTCTTAATTTTATCAATTAGGGGCATTAAAATCATTCAACCCATTCCCACTCAGCAAAATTTTAAGACTGACAACATTTTTTAGTTGATGAAATTTTAAAATTTTTGTCTTATAGGGTAGAAAACATTGTGTATCAAGCAATTTTTTCACATTCAACAATAATTTAATTTTTAGTTTCGTCATTCAAAAACGGGCGTTCTGAATGGTCGAAAAAAATTATTCATAACTTCATGAACAGAATTTTGAGCACGCAGCAATTTTATATGCATCCGCACAAAATAGTTCCATACGAAAAGGTATCAAAATTTGTGAAGGTTTTGGGTTTTTTTTTTTTTTTTTTGCTCGATGCTAATAAATTATAAGAAATGCAGAGAACATTTTTGTTTTCGTGGAGGTATGAACCGAAAAACCTAATCACACAATGTATGAATCCATGAAAACAAAAAAATATTCTCTTCATCTCTTAAATGTTTTCTTAAGCTTTTTCCCTACAGGGGCGTATATGAGAATGGGTTAAAGACAGATAGGCTTTTATATTCAACCATTTTATATTATACTAAGTAAAGTAAAGCAATCAGTAGTGGTGAAAATAACTTTCGTCGCAAAAATCATACTTGATTCATAAATCCTCAATGTAATTATGGAGTGCACCTGTACCTAATTGCATTTCAAGTAAGGAATGTGAAAAAAACTAGTTTGAAAAGAAACCGCCTTTTGAATATAGAAATACGTTAATCTCTGCGCGTCTTCATCACAGCTGGACGCTGTGTTCAAAATAAGACCAAAGTGTTATTTTCCAGCAGCCTGTTAATTTGCTTTATATGTAAAAAATGCTATAGACATTTTGATAAAATTAAATTTAGTTCCGTCTTTCAAAATGCTTGTATTCTGATTTCCTGAAAATCCATTTCAAGCCTCCGTGATTTTTTTTCTAAAAGAACGGATTTTCGTAGGCTTAACGACAAAGTAGTTCATCAACAACGACGCCTACAACAAAGTCTTTCTCAAACTGATAACATTCTTGTTTTTGTTTTGTTTTATTATCATTTATATAATCATTGTCTTGTTTCATTAAATCATAAGAAATGAAGATAGCATTTCTTTTTAATCATTATTTTCGTTGAGGTATATAAAATCTCATTTTTGTATGAAATGCTTCGCGGATTCAGACATTATGGCTATGTTTTTATTTTCTTACCTCTTTGAAAACTCAAAAGTACGCACAAAAGTGACCTGAGCTGGCCCCGATCTTATTATTATTTTTTTTCTTTTTGTTTTCATCTCATCAGTTAGCAAATATCGAGGGCTTAATGTTTATCGCTGTCGATTTATAAAATTGTTTCGAAAATACTACTGTATGCAGGTTTCAGGCTATCAATATTTCAGAGCTTCTGAGTTAGAGTTGACGAAAATATTGCAATATTAATTACTCTCATAACTTAGTCATAACCCTTATCCCTTTCCTGTTTTTCAAAATATTAGACCAGTCCAATTTGAAAGAAGACGCAGACGGAATTTGAAAGTGGGTGCAATACGAAAAGTAAGCAACTTATAGGTTAGAAAATATTGTGGCAAAAGAAGAAATTGCTTGTGACAAGCAATTTCTTCTTTTCTCACAATATTTTCTCAAGTATAAAATCACTGGGACGTGAAAACAAGGGATTGTGCAGGAAAGGGTTAAACTTAATTGCGGTCTTTGCCTTTTCCTATCACGGGTATAAACGGGCTCGGTTTCTAGTGCTTGGGAACGTTTTAATTGTTCCACGGGGTGACTAGCCCTTTTTTCTCTGTTTCCTGTCTCCCAGACGTCCTTTAGAATTGTTTGGTTAACGATCGCAGTGGTTTTCTGTTTGCGTCAACCAAGTGCATGCATATTGAAATCTAATTTTCTATTTTCTATTGTTTGCATTCTCTTTTAATCAAATTGTAGGAGTGTGCTCAATTACCGCAGTACTGTACTTTAATAGGCATGTCGATAAAATATGTATCTATTTATTCCCAATCGGACTATTTTTAGCTCGACTGGTTTCGTAGCGATGTAGAACCTTTGTTTCAGTCTTCATGACGTCGGTATTGTGGTCATTTTCGTACACTACTTTTGTTGCTAGGCGACCTAAACGACCTTTGACATTTTGTCATATTTAAGTTCTTAGCTAGATTCGGAGGATCATGGGAGGCAACTCTAGATAATTTTGTAAGAATTTTATTCATTTAAAGAAATGTTATGATCAAGCGACAATTAAGTGTCACCTGACGAGGAACAACATGCGTTTACGTTCACATAATGCAGTTGCTGAACCCTGAATATTCCTGCTTTGGCGGGGGGTATCAGAGATCTAGATAAGAGGGAGTAAAAGCATTTTAAAATCCGTATTCCTGAACGAAACCCTATATTGTGGGTACTCATTTGAATCGTCTCGTCGAGACGATTTAAATGAGTACCTACAATATAGGGTATATGGCAGTATTGATAAAATATCTAAAATTCGAATTACACTCTCTATCTGTAGCTCTAGGTATAGACTAAGATCATCCTGTACATGTATGCAGCCTGATCTTAGTCTATACCACCATTTTGACATATTGATTTCAGAGTTGTAAATAGAATTAATCAACAAAAAATAATGACCCACAATATATGTCATTCGAGTGTTTTTAGTCCCTCGATTTTAATGCAATTCTGAATAAGAATCTTTTTTTCAGTACAACAAGAGTAAAAATAGCTGATATACCGAGAATATTTCATAAGTAACCGATAGCCGTTAATTAGTTATAACATCACAGTCGCCAATATTTTGACTTTTAAGGATTTTGTTATATGTATAAACAAGTGACATGTTTTCCCCTGTGAACTATGTATCGTCGCTGTCGTTCTAAAACCTCATAACTACAGCTTGATTCAAGCTGTAGTTATGCTGTTTTAGATCGGCAACCACGATATTACATCTAGCATACATCAGCCATGCCGACCCAATCCTGTCCGTTCTATCTCTTTCAAAATGCCGCGGCCCTTGTCGTCCGTATTATATAGTATACATTAATTGAAATTCGACTGTTACGGAAATGCTCTAATGGGTCTTTTGTAAATGGTAAACAATACTTTTGAGGACCAACTGCTAATCATTTGTAAATCTATTTGATCAAAAAGCTTTTCAGACGTTTTTCGTTTGCTTAACCCTTGTCATGCTGAATAAAATATATGTCGATAATTGCATTAAAATAAAAGGACTGACAGCACAGAAGACCTTATTTGTGTGTCAATAAATCTTTTATGAATATATCGATGGCTTGAAGCAAAAACATAGTATGGCTCTATACATTGTATAGAGCCATACTATGTTTTTGCTCTAAGCCCCCGATATAAGCAAATATCGTCGTTATTCGAACAATATAATGACGTAATATTTCTATGAAAAAAAGACACAACTAGTGTTGAAATATTTCAACATAATCAAAGGGTTCTTAGCCTTGTATAAGTGTATATAAAAACAAGTTTTTCCTAGAAAATCCGATATCATCTAGTTACAAGCTTTGATTGTAATAGTGAAGTGGGATTTAACATATTTATGATGGGATAATGATAAACTTCTCAGAAAATCCTCCATCAAAGACGCCTTCACCCTTTAATTATAACCCGTCACGCTCAAAGGGGTCATCTACATTGAACAAAATGTGTTTTGTTTTTCTTATATATATACTAGACAGTTAGTGTAATTTACGGATCGCTGGCTCCGCCCATTGAACCCCGACATTTAACGGGATTATTTCGCAAAATGTATGACCAGTTACATACAACGAAAAAGTAAAATGGTTGGTTGGTGACCTAAACGTCGTAACTATGGTTTGAATAAGCTGTATAGGCGACTTATGTTGGCAGCTTACAATAATGTCGAAATTTATGTCCGTTTAGCGTTCAGTAGAATGAGAGCCATGGCAAGAAAATAAAAAAAAAAAACTTGCAATGAGCAATTTGAAAAGGACGGACAGTCAGGTGTTCTCGCTTTATGGTGTAATGGTGCGTCAAAGCATTATCGCGTAACTGATTATTTTGTAAATACATGTATAGTAGAAGTAGTATCAGTAGGAATTCTATTCAATTTGAAATAGATTCCGAATTATAAAATGTAATAGGTCAAAGAAGTTTGTAAATATGTAATGTTATACTTTATCCCAGTGCCAGAAAACAATATTTCAGACTAGTCCAAATTAAAATGAGTTGCAGACTACAATTTAAAGCTCATGCAATTTTAGAATTTTTTTTCAACTTTGTCGATAGAAGACATTGTAGAAAATGAAGAAATTGGGGGTTCAAAAAGCGTGATTGTCTGGGAATGGGTTAACATGAGAAAAGTGAATGCAATACATTGGAATTAATACTCACGATTCTGTGATTCATTAGGCTTATCAGAGAAATTATCTATTCATGTTTCATCGTATATTTAACGCCTCATGCAGCGATGCAGTTTATGGCTTATTGTTTCGCGGTCTTGAAATTCCGAAACGTGAGAAACACTGGTGGAGAATGAGAAAATGGATTGTAGTAAGCATTTTCTTCTTTTAAAGTGTCTACTTCCTTTTCCGAGAAAAAGATCATGACACTTAGCAGGATTTGTGTAAATATTTATAGTTATAACAAGAAATTTCTTCATTTTTTGCTCCACTGACTGAAAACCAGCGAGCTATTGTCATGGCGTTGTGTCCGTCGTGCGTCCGTGCGCCCGTCCGTAAACTTTTACTTTAAAATCTTCTCCTCAGAAAGTACCAGGCAGAATTCAACCAAACTTCACAGAAATGATCCTTGGGTGACCCTTTATCAGATTCCTTCAAAAAAATTTGATCGGATGAAAAGCATGGCTTTAATGGGCGGGCTAATTGCCATATATGGTGAAAGCTTTAAAAAATCTTCTTCTCTAAAACAAATTGAGAGAATTCAACCAGATTTTACAGGAATGATCCTTGGATGACCCTTTATCAGATTCCTTCAAAGAATTTTGAACGGATGAAAAACATGGCTTTAATGTGTGGGGCTTATTTCCATATATGGTGAAAAGCTTTAAAAATCTTCTTCTAAGAAACCAATAGACGATTTTCAACCAAATTTTATAGGAATGCCCATTGGTCAAATTGAATGCAGCTGCAGGCGAAAATTTAAAGTTTATGAAATTAACATTTTTTCAATTATCTGGCTAGAAAACATTGATGAAAATGAAGAAATTGCTTGTTTCCAGACTCTCGTGAGGGGCGTAAAAGCGGGATTTGTGGGGATTTGTTAAGGCGAATCCACAAAGTCCTTCTAAGCTCGAAGTCGAACGAGCAGCTGGAGGCTCGGAAAGGATATAGCGGTGTGAAAAATACCAGGAATCTATGGTTACATAGGTGCCGCCGCCGCGATATGACTTAAATACTGTTAAAAGTAGCGTTAACCCCCCTCCAAACAAACCAATTAATCAAAAGGATCTTCTGACCCCTCCTCATTTTTTCAGTTTAAGGTAATGTTTGTTTTCTATGTCATCAAAACGTCATCTTCCGATAGGTGGCATTTTTCAAATACTGACAGTCAATCTTCGGGGAATATGACATGCGCAGAGAACGTCATCAAACATTTTCAGAAGCTATGTACTACATGGCGTATCGGGATGATGCAATTTCAAGTCGTTGACTGTCCGTGTTCACGGAAATATTGAAAATTACTAGTATTTATCATCGTTATTAACAAGGAAGTAATCCTGTCCAGCTCATCCTAGATGAATGGGCTGTAATTTTATTCATGAAGTACTTTTTTAAACCCAGTCCCGTATGATAATATTTTAGACCAGTCTAAATTCCAAGAAGTTGTACACTGCAATTTTGCGTTGATGCAATCTTGAAGATATATTGTCTATTGGGGTAGAAAACAATGTGGATAATGGAGAAATTGCTTGCAACGAGCAATTTCTTCAATTTCCACAATGCTTTCCAAAGATTTCATATGCATGAGGGGTGGGTTGAAAGCATATTGTGTAGGAATGGATTAAAAGTCTATAAAATTTATGGATAATGCTTTCACCCACAAAATTGCCTATATAGATGTCACAATTTGTGATATATTGTGGATACTCAATGACAAGACAGGAAAACATTTGCATCCGATCTGACGAAGAGCGACCTCCTCGGTATTTATGCAGACTGACCAGGGTTGACATTTGTCGCTTTTGAAATGTTTTCTGAATCATCTTGGCCGTACTACCTTACATATTTCCCTTTCTGAAATACAAACTCTAACTGACCTGTGCTTGATCTAATACGTTTTTCAAATAGTTGTTTTATGGGGTTTCCAAACTGCATACTTTTGTCTGATGGATCTTATTTTCAATGTTATTTAAAATCATCCATTGCCCAGCAGATATGCCATTGACATGAAATCAGGCTAGGATATTAAACGATGTCGTTGTGCAAAACTTGAGATCATTAGATTGAAACAAGGATCAAAATAGTTGTTGGCAACCTAAACGTCGTAACTACATCTTGAACAAGTCGCCAAACCAACAAAGATGCTTTATATGAATATGTTCCTGATGAAATATATTATTTGATTGGCCAATCAAGCTTTTGACTAACGGGGGGGGGATCACCAATCAAACTCGGGGGTTAAGTGTTTGAATATTCAACTTTAAATGGCCCTAAATTTTCAATTTAAACTTAGTTGTGGTGATTGGAAAATGGGTAAACCCATTCCAACTCAATCCCTCCTTTTACGCCCCACAAGAAAAAAGCTTTGGAAAACATTGTGGACAATGAAGAAATTGCTTGTAACAAGCAATTTCTTCATTATCCACAATGTTTTATCCCAAAAGACGAAAAAAATTAAAATTCCAGCAACTTGAAATTGTCGTCTGCAGCTTCTTTCAATTTGGACCAGTCTAAAATTTTCTTGTGCTGGAATGGGTTAAAGAAGTATTATAAAAATGTATTTAGTGCAAAACAAACGAGAAGAAAAAAGTGTAAGGGGTGTTACAGATGCTAATATGAATCAGCTGTTTCGATCTTTGTAATTTGACACTGTAGCTGGATAGAGGGTAACCCTTCTCGTCGATTGAATCTGAGGACTCTAAAAGAAAAGAAGAAGAAAAAAAACGTACACCGATAACTATTATCTAGAAAATAACTCCGGTAAACTATTAGTTTATTTTTATACCATTATATATTTTCAATTTCTCTAATTGTCTATTCAATAAAAGTTCCACATAGGCGAGAGACTTATTGGCGTTAAAGAATGGCACTATGAACGATATAATATCATTATTTGATATCGTCAGTGTTATTCTAAAACGTCGTCACTACAGCTTTGTTAAAGCTATAGTTACGAGGTTTTGCAATTACACTGATAATAAGAAAATATGATACTATGATTTATTATTGAAGGTTACTTTATTCTTCTAAACGAATCGATTTAATCAATCGAAATCAATCTTTGCTATTATCTTTATTGGTGTACTTTTTAAACTTCGCAAGTACAGCTTATTCAAACTACGGTTACGAGGCTTTAGAAGGTGGTTGATATTTTCCAAGGTTAGGTTATGGGAGGATAAAGAGAAGAGAAATCTCAACTACAAACGCGCCAGTGAATAACTTTTCTGCTTCACTTCACCTCATTTAACAGAGCAAATATTATTCCCTAACTCTGGCCTAGTATGATAAATGTTACGGCTTATCAGTTCTTAATTAATCGAACAGAGCTTATTGAGCTGTTGGGGTTTTGTGGAATTTGTTGTTGTTTTTGTTTGTTTGTTTGTTTGTTTGTTTGTTTTGCTTATTTGTTTGTTTGTTTTTCTGTTTGAATTATGTATATATTTGAAGAAATGCTTACTGGCCGCACAATTTGAGCTTTTAATATCTGTCTTTAAAAGTATCGACTGTGTTCTAGAAAAAAATATTTCTTAAGATTGTTTGTCCCAGATGAAAGGTCATCATATTCTAAGCAGTATCCAGGGATTGTGATTATTAATTTTTTGCTGAATTCAAACGTATAATTCGTTAGAAAGTGGATATTCTGAAACGGGTTGAACCATTACCAGACAGCAAAACTTCAGACTATTCCAAATAGAAAGAAGCTGCAGAAAACAATTCAAAGGTTTATGAAATTTAAGGTTTTTCAACTTCCTAGGAACAAAACACTATGAGAAATGAAAGAATTGCCCATGACAAGCAAGTTCTTGATGTGCGTCAAAATGCCGTAATGGATTAAAAAGTATGTGCATCATTATGATGGTTTCCACGACAAAGACGCGATATGACTGAAAAAAGGCTAATGCGTGGTTAAAGCCCTTTCAAAAAATCACACAGTATGAATAATCATCAATTCTTCTAAATTCTGAACTCCAGTGTATTTTAATCATATAATGATATTTCTCAAGTCGAGATCCTAATACTCTGATTCTAAGAAAACACATTCATTGAAAAAAGAAAAGGCAAAAAACCAGCGCTTAGTAACCTTTTCGATCTTTTTTGCTATAAATGGAGACAAAGAGCGGTGTCAGCGTGAGTCATACTTAAGCGTCAGATTTACCCTCAAAGAGTCTCTTGTGTTCACAAGTGGCTGATGGAATCGTTAGAGCGAATCGACACGATTCTTGTAAATGAGCTTGACTCACACAGGCTTAAACCCTTCGCGGTTTTTCTTTTTTAGTGAAATGCTCTTTATGAAAAAATGACTGAAAACGGTCTTTAGTTGATAACTCTGAAAATCTTTACAAAATACCATTTGCAGTCGTTAGATTAACCAAGACCGCCCCTTTCAAAATGGTATGTGCCGAAAGCCTTCTTATATTCCTAAGACCTGAATATTTATTTGTATCGCCATAATACAAATTACATTCTTGCAGTAATAATGGAGTTGATATACAATGCCTAACAATCACCTAGAAAGGAAATGTTTGGACGGACAACCGGTTCAATGAGGAAGGAGAATAAAGGATCGGGATTTATATTTCTAAGTAACTTATCAAATTTGCCAATCCCTCAAATGATCAATGGTTTAACGTCACCTTTGATAGTATTTCAGTCAAATTGCGGCGGCTGGAGTACCTAACTATGGATTCCTGGAATTTCTCACACCAGTACTACCACCACATGTATTCCGAGCCTCTAGCTACTAATTACATCTATGTTTACGATTATCCACCCATTGGTGAGAGATACATGTCGGAAAGGATAATCGCCGACGACGGAGAGAAAATTAACACTCTTGTTTTAAACAATTGCTGCAATCAACCAATTACTACAGGACAAAAGTTAAGACTAGTCCAATTTGAAAGATGCTGCAGACAGTAATTTCAAGTTGATGAAATTAATGAAATGTCTGTCTGTGTAGCAAAAAATTATTCGACATGAAGAAATTGCTTATTGCAAGCAATTTCTTCATTATCCACAATGTTTTCCAAGCTTTTTTCTTGGGGGGCGTCAAAACGCGGGCGTATTCTTAGCTGTCAACTTTTTTTGAAGTCAATTACATAATTACGATCAAGTTATATCAATTACTCGTATTCAGCCAGTCAAATCACAAGAAAGTGTTGGGGTTTTTTTTCTACCTATTTTTCTATAAAGGAAAATTTCCCCCTCGCTTTTGAGGTTAATCAAAGTCAATCTGAAATGCAAATAGAATGCATAAAAATGATACAATAGTTTCTTGTTTTCTCCACAAAGGATCGAATGGCAGATAATTATTCTTGAATAATTGATACCCGTTGTGTATTTCTTACGAGATTTTAGATAACACAGAAATACATGAAAAATTCATTCGCGTCGCGTCTTTTATAAATATTTATGGGCTTTTCCTTTAATCAGACCCTTCTTTGAACACGGATAATTTCTCTTTGGGTACTGCAGCTATATTATTAAGCAATATACAAGTTAAATTTATTGATCGGCTGCTAAGAACTTTCTTGACTGCCTCGATAGCTGAGTGGTATAGGTCACTGGTTCGAGCCCAACCGTCACCGGGATGTGTTCATTGGCAAGACACATAACTCTTTCCTGTTTAATCCCTGGTTTCTACGTCCCTTTATTCTTATACTTGAGAAAACATTGTGGAAAAAGAAGAAATTGCTTGTAACAAGCAATTTCTTCTTTTTTTCACAATATTTTCTACCCTACCGAATGATTATTTTCGAATAAATCAGACTTTGAATTGTCGTCTGCACAACGTTTGAATTTGGACCAGTCTGAAATTTAAAAAAGAAGAAGAAAAAAACAGGAAAGGATTAATAGCCAGCCTCAATCTACCTATTGGTGGCAGACAAACAAAATGACAGCAGTAAAATCAGGTAGCAGTGGGTTTAAGCCACTGCCCCTCTTTCAGAGACGCGAAAACATCTGGATTGTGAGTGTTCGACAGCGACTGAAAGCTTTCGTCGCTATCGAACTAAAATTAACTAGTATAAACCAAAGATAAGCTATCAGCTCATAGTCGAAATGTACCGATAGCAACTGTCAATCAAACAATCAATCGACCATTCAAATCATTTATTTAGACCGGAAGAGAACTTTGAACTCTAACATTATCCGACATTTATTTGAAGCATTTATGTTAGTTTGGCAACTCAGAAGTCGCAAATACAGCTTATTCAAGGTTTAGTTAAGACATTTGGGAAACCAACGATTTGCCTCTCACTTTATATCCTTCACCTTATTTCTTACAACAAAATGTTGTTTATTATCTTAGTAGATCCTCAAATGTCGGAGGCGAGTGGGCATGGCCAGTGATCCGTCATTTACAATACGAATAGAACACAATACAAGAATTCTGCAATAGGATTGGATGAAAGTATAGTCAGACTCCATTGTGAATTGCAAATCGATGTCAATTACAATAACGAGACATTTATGACAGACGTAATCGATTTTGGACACACTGGTTTATGTTACGGCCCATGGCGAAAACTTTTTACATCTCTTAAACCATTACCATACAATTCCGCCTTTTTACGCCCCCCCCCTTAAGAAAAATAATTCAGAAAACAATGCGGGGAATGAAGAAATTGCTTGTAACAAGCAATTTCTTCATTATCCACAATGTTTTCTATCCCTGAAATACAAATATTGTTAAATTCCATCGATTTGTGGTCTTTAACTTCTTTCAATTTGGAACAGTCTGAAATATTTCGGTTTGGTAATTGGTGAACCCCTTACGAGGTGACACCATTTCAGACCGGTCCAGATTCCAGGCAGTTTGCAAAGGACAATTCCAAGTTGATAGAATTCAAAGTATCATAGTTTTCTTTCTTTCTTTCTTTCATTCACTTTTTAGACAAAGAGCAATGTTAACATGAAAGAAATGGCTTTAAACAAGCAAATTTCATCTTTATCCATATTCTTTTCTCAACTCTTTTTCCCGGGGAGGGGAAAAAGCGGGATAGAGTTCAAATGAATTCCTCAAGCGAACACCAAAAAGCGGTAGTTTGATTGAAATAAAATTCCTATTCATATTTTAGTTTAAAGATAAACGAAGGATCCGTTTGGCTAAAGATATAAAACATTACATAGTATTTCAAAAGGCACATGTTTTCAGCACTCATTTAGGTACCAACAATGTAGGAAAACATTTAAATGGAATTGTTGAATTTTACTTTCGTCTATCAAGATTCAAGCGTTTTGAATGGCTGATTATTTTTTCATACCTCCATGAAAAAAATTTTGAGCTCGCAACTAATTCGTATGCTTGCGCACAAAGTAGGTCCATAGAATTTTACCCAAAACTAGTACAGTGTTCTTTCTTCTTTTACTTGGTCGAATTACGTGGATTCGCGTCTTCGCGTTTTTTATACAGAGTGATTTAGTTCTTAGATCCATACCTCAATGAAAACAAGGAAAACGTTTCCTTCATTTCTTACATAATTTAGAGAGAGCAAAATTTCCAATTTTGAAGAAATTTCTGTTTTTTTTTTTTTTTTTTTTTTTTTTTTTGTTTGTTTGTTTTTTTTCTAGATCGCTTATAAGGTTGGTGGGTTAAATAGAGTTGACCTCGAAATCAAGATCGACTGTGTGTCAAAACAGTCGATCTTGCTCGAGTGACCACCTCTATAAAGAGACCTATTCCTTTAAGCGACCACAATAAAAATCCCCTTTTCAAAAACAACAGCTCGTGTAAAGAAGTGGTCGTATTTGCTAGAAAATATATCATAACTAAATCCTACATTGTTGGAACTCATTAGAATCGCCTCACTGGGACGATTTTAATGAGGCCCGACAATATTCGATTTATCAAGAATTCCGTAATTATTTTACGTATGCAACCGAATCGATCCTTCATATAATTCACAAAAATCTGATTTAAGTGATCATTCTCGTAAGCGACCACTTTTTGGTCAACCCACGAGAAGAGGTCTATAGATAAGAGGGGAAAACAGCATTCTTACATGCTTATTTCTCAACGAAACCCTATGCTGTTGGTACTCATTTGAGTCGTCTCGTCGACACGATTCAATTGAGTACCTACAACATAGGGTTTATGGCAGGATCGATGAAATATTAAAATCTAATATAGGAATTACGCCCTGTATTTGTAGCTCTGCCCATAAGTGATCGCTTAATACAATATGTACTGTTCTAATATATAAAAATGAATCTACAACCCAAGATTTTCTTTAATGCTAATTTTTTTTCTAACTCGGGTTGCACAAATCAAGATGTGCTAATAGCCCGGTGATTTGTTTGAATGGGGTTTTACGCCGCTTTCAACAATCTTTCAGTTATATCGCGGCGGCTTTAGCACCTAACAATGGTTTCCTGGTATTTCTCACACCAGTACTACCATTAAATCCCTTCCTAGCCTCCAGCTGCTATCCCACATAGGTCTACGATTATCGACCCATTGGTGAGAGACAAATAGTCGGAAAGGATGAGTGCCGCCGTCGGGGATCGAACCCGGGACCTTTAGATTGACAGTCAGACGCGCTACCAACTGCGCTATAGCCCGGTGATGAAGTGACGTAAGTTTATATACGGAGGGTGGCACTTACGTTCTTTTAACACCGGGACTTCAAGTTCTCTTTCGAATATCAATGATTGTAATGGTAGACTCGCCTTAATTCCACAAGGAATCGAAGATCGATGCCGGCTAGAACATTGAGACATTTTATGACAGACCATGTTGACTTACTGAGAACTGGATAACGTTAAACGTTTTTCTATTCAATCCCGGGTTTTCACGTCCTTATAATTTTATACTTGAGGAAACATTGCGGGAAAAGAAGAAGTTGCTTAAAACAAGCAATTTCCTTTTTACCACGATATTTCTTACCCGTAGGTTGGTTTCTTTTCAAATTGCACTTCATTTTAATTGTTGTCAATAACTTCTTTCAAATCAGACAAGATTAAAATTTTGTAAAACAAAAAAGGGTTAAGCATACAGGTTATTAGTAAGATGTTCTATGGACCTTCAATAAAAAGGGATCATTGATGGGGGTGAATTGATGTGTAGATATTAATGTTACGTATAAACCAAATCCTATGTTTTAACCAATTACCAGACGACTAATTGTAGACCGCTTTTGGTCCGAATTGAAAAAAATAGGTTGCAGAGAACATTTCAAAATATGTTAAAAATTGAAAGATAAGTGTCAAATAAGACCATGAAATATTGTGAGGAAAGAAGAAATTGCTTATAATCGAGAGAGGGAAAGAGAGGGAGAGAGAATGAGAGAAAGAGCGACCTTTTCGTGATATAAGCGAAAGACTGTTCAAATCGGCGTTAAGTTTCATAGAAAAGTGATTCAAAGCACCTTTCGAAGAAATCGATCTTGATAGTCTTGTAAGAAATGGAACTCGACAGTCTTGTTTGGTACATTTCGTCGTTTGTCGCGCAAAATGTCGAATAAAGCTGTAATTACGACATTTTGAACCCAAAACGACGATTTGTTTCCACGCTGTCGTTGACCTTCGGTGGACAATTAAGGTGAATTCTCACCTGCTTGTTGTGGAAGCAGACGATTTTATTGTCAGTGCCTGGAAAGAAAAAACGTGTGAAATATCGACGAGTTGAGAATAATTAATGAAAAAAGCCGTGTTACCCATATTTTATGACAGCTAGTCTTTGTGCCACATTTGATTTATTGTTTTAAACGAACGTATTTTTTTTTCTTGGTCCATATGGAACGTGAGAGATATATCAAATTGAAATAAACTATTTTCCTTTTCTGTTATTGCTAGATGTACACGCTGTTCAGTGCTTAATCGCAAACTTCAAATAAATTTCAGTTTAAGGGGACGTAGCAAGCTTTCATCGTATTCATTTGTTACATCAAATTTGTTGTATCTCGCGCCAGTTTAGTGTGTTAACCATTTCAAAAAGGTACATGTATAGACTCAGATCAGCCTGTGCATCCGCACAGTCTGGTCAGAGCATACACTATGCATTCTGTAGACAGCTACTAACTAAGAGTTCCCATGGACTGCCAGCAAATATGTTACAAGCTCTGTGTAATTGACTAGGCTACTCGGAATGTGCGCTTCACTCACATTTGAAATGGTTGGAAATATCACACACAGGTCCAACTACTCTTATATTCATAGTACATTATTTATCTTTTGAACCAGAAACCTGAGGACAAAGTATTAGACAGGTCAGAAACAAAAATGGTTGTTGACGAAATTTCAAAATCTGTTTCATTTGAAAAAAAAATCCATTATAGAAAGATAGGAATCTGCGAAAAAAGGGTCTTTAGCTTGTGACACACAATTTTTCCTTTTCACAAATACTTTCTTCAATAGTATACCTCGCGTTCGTTAACTGTTTAATAATGGACGGATCGATGGCCCCGCCCAGTGCCTCCGCAGGCCACATGCGCTGACTCAAACGGGAAGTCCCAAGTCGATATTTAACCGCGTTGTTTTGGCAAGGACGTAAACGTAACTATAACTTTTATAAGCTGTAATTACGGCGTTTAATGTTTAACATACATACCGGCCAAATAACGCAGTTCAAAGTTCTCTTCCGATCTAAATGAATGATTTGATTGGTCGATTAATTCTTTAATAGCCGTCCGCGATTGGTCAATTGTTGGGTTAAGGTGCATGGTTTAATTTTAGTCTTCCGCGAACTTGCATACATTTTCAATGACAAATTTAAAGGAGAAAACAGAAATAAACAGTTTATAAATAGGATGATCGACAGGAGTCCGCATTTTGTTTTTGGCGTACAACCATTAGATACAATTAGCATAATTAACTATCAATTAATTACAATCATTATCTTAATTATCTTGGATGTTTACATGGGTAAAGACACTGCAGCAGTAGTCCAGTCTATAACACACGGTACTGTGTGTGTATTTCCGGCTACTTATCGTCGCTACCGCTACACGCCCATATGAGCGACGCCAGAAGTTACGGGGGATAGTGTAAGGATACGGGACGAAACTGCCGAGAGCTCCGCCTGGTTCTTTAACGTGCCCGATGCATAGCACCGTCACACTAGGCTTCGGTTTGACGTCTCATCCGAAAGACGAATCGTTTGTTAGTTGATATGGTCAGGCCAGGGCTCGAACCCGGTACTATTCATCCGGAGGTAGTTGTATGAAGCCTGATTTAGCCGATATCCTTGTACCTTAGTGAGCATTCATTGCCATATGTTTTGTCTCCCTTGGAATGGCGAACCTTACGCCGAAACAATAACAAGAAGTCGGGTTTCTCCTGAGTTTGTAATTGCAGGTAATTAAAATCACTTGTAGACGCAAAAGGATCGTTACTGTAAGATAGTTAACAAGTTTAGGTATACTTTATAATCCCTTACAGTAATTTCTACTTTTTTCCGCAATTTAATAATTGATAATATTCATCGACGATGAGAACCAATTACTGTTTGTATTTTTTTTTTTTTCATATTTTATTCCATTCCCAAACAATCCCGCTTTTTTATGACCCCGAAGTAAAGGATTTGGAAAACAATGTAGAAAATGAAGAAATCGCTTGCTAGAAGCAATTTCTTCATTGTCCACGATGATTTCTTAAGAGCCATAGGTTTTCAAAATGCCATCAGCTGTAAATTGTCATCTGCATCATCTTTGAATTTGAATCAGTCTAAAATTTTGTCATAATGGGTTAATAGAGATTCGGTTTTGGGGAGAGATTTTTACCACAAAATGTCGAATTCCTTATGTTTTGGAGTTTCGGAAGATTCGTCTTGTCAATGGGATTCTAATGAGTTCCCACAGTATAGTTTTTGAACATAAAGATCAGGTTTAGACACTCTTCCCTCCTGCTTGTCTTGAGCCCTGGTTGTATGTGATATTGGCATTCCGATGCTGTAATCTAGTAATAATGGCGTTATTCGAAGGCATAATTTGATTATTTTGTGGTAACTGACTAATTGATAACTCAAACAAGAGTAAATTAACTGGAGTACATCAACAGGTAAATGGTTGCCTTTTTTACATATCGTCGTTTGGTGAGCAAAATGTCGTAACTACAGCTTTATTCAAGCTGTAGTTACGACATTTTGCACGCCCAACGACGACTCGTCTATTTTTTTCTTCAAAGGAAAAAAATAATCTATCTATTTCATACTGTTGTTTAAATAAATCATTCAATTACACTGGAAGTGAATGTTGACTTTCAAGAATTTCTATTGGTTTGGCGACTTAAACATTGTGACTATCGCTAAATCAAACTTTCTGAATAGCTTGACCTTTAATAAACCTGACCCGCTCTTTCTGTGTCCCTTCATGGCGTTCCTCGTTGGGCCCTTTTCGGATCACATTTATGTGGACCAAAATAATTAGAAAGAATGGGTAACAGGTAAAAATTTCGAAACTTGCAAGGTCTGCAAGTTCTATGACACGAAAAGTTTATAAATAATTACCACATAATAATTAGGTTTCTACCTGGAAACGAGCTTTTTTGCATTACCATAATATAAGTGTGGACCCAAACAAGCGAAAAGAGACTATCTGGAAACTGCTAAAAGTGTTGACTATGATCAGACTACGTGCACTTTGAAGGTTGTCCCGGATCAAAATATGTCGCTTCTCATGGATGTCTTAATCCTTGTCATGCTGAATTAAAATCATATATCGAATTGCTTTAAAATCAAAGGGATGATAGCACTGGAAGATCTTAATGAGGGCCAATATTTCTTTAGAAAATTGACAACTCTTGCTGGAAGGAGACTGGAAGGAGGTGTAGACCATGACCAGACTGCACTTATGTGCAAGCTGATCTTTGTCTATACATCCTGCCAAAACAGGAATATTTCGGGTTCAGCATGACAAGAGTTAATTGACCAATCGCTGGCCCTGCCCACTTACTTCTTTGACCACGCTCAGTGACTCTGACAGGAAGCCACGCTTCGATTTTCAATGGCGTTATTTTGCAAAATTCGTGGCCATTACCATGTTATAAATAAGTAGAATAGTTTGTTGGCGACTTAAACGTCGTAACTATAGCTTGAATAAGCTGTAGTTACAACGATGAAGTCGCCAAACCAAAAGAAATGTTAACAAAATGGCGGCCAATACCGGAGTTGAAAAGCTCAGGTCCGGGCTGAATAAATTATTTGATTGGTCGGTTAATTGCTTGATTGACAGACGCGATTGGTCAATGAAAGGGTTTTGGCTGTCATTAAAAAATCGAATTCATAAATCAAATGATTCATTCAAAACTTGGGTGAAATTTAAACTCCAACATTTGTGAAAAGCATGTCGTTGTTTTGTGACTTAAACGTCGTACTACTGCTTATCAAAGATATAGTTAAGACTAACCCTAACCCAACCAACCGTTTAACTTTTTAATTACTTATTAATGACCCTAAAATTCACAAAATATTGCCGTTTAATAGACATATTGAACTTCCTGTTGGAGATCAATGGACGGGAACAGCGATCCGTCATTTGTCTAATAGTCATTCTACCGTACTGCATTTTCAAAATTTTAGTATTAGCCCTGATTTCCCCACAGGTTCAGTTTTTAATGTAGGTTTCTTTTTCTGTGAAGGGTCTATTTTTTGTGGAAAAAAGTGACCCAGTTTTAAACATCTGTACCAGGTACTCACAGGTTGTCCACCCCTTGCTTGAAGTATTGGATCGCAATTGAAGCACTAAAGAAAGAAAGATTGAATGAACAAAAACGACATATGATATAAGCGAAATCGAATGAAAAGGAAAGAATGAGAAAAGGAAGAACGAACGAATGAAAGCAAAAGCGATAAAGATGGAGGAAGGAAAGCGTTCTTAACTTATCGAAACAAATGCTACCTGCGAAACAGAAAATTCGCCTGTAAAAAAGTATGGTTGGATCACTCATATAAGAAGAAAGAGAAAAAAATGTTTGTTAAGTGTATTTCTTCTCGTTTCTTAATGATTTTGACATTTCAGTACAACAATTTGTTTTGTCTGTGCATTTTTAATTTACAATGCTTCAATGAATTGTAAAGACTCTAATATATGTATGGTCAGATATATATCAGAAGAAAAAAGTAAGCCCGGGATGTGCGAAAAGTATCGACCCTAGTCAGACTGCGCGGTCCGCGCAGGCTGACTAGGGTCGATACTTTTCACTTTTTGTCGATATTCTGAATCTAGAACGGTCATTCTACCTTACTATATGTTTATTGTAAAAATCCTACATCCGATTGACCTCTGCTGCATCCAACTTCTTTTTTTCAACCCTTTGTTTAAAAACATAGTTTCAGAAGGAACGTTTTCGTCTGTCGTTTCGCGTTTGTATCCTTGAGAGATGAGTATCTATGATAACCGATAAGCCCAGCCAAACACACCTGGTATACAGGCTAGAACAACCCGAAACTTTGACAACCTGCCAACTTCATATGTACTCCAAAACTCAAGCCGTGTTAATCATCTGTAACTCGTGTACTTATGTCAGGGATACCTTTTTATCTAAATGAAAAGAATGAAAAAAAAAAATAACATTCTAATCGATGTCAAAGATCCCGTGAGTGGGATTTCCGAACAATTTCATTGATGCACCAAGTAAAGATTCTGATCAGCCTGTGTATTCACAAAGTCTGATCAGAGTTCTACTATGTACGCTCTGAAGATGTCTACTTAATCAAAGTTTCTTGAAAAATGTTAGTGGAGGATTGCTTCATGACCTGTCTGTGTTTCGAATAGATCAACATATTAAACCCCATTCCTATACAACCTCGTTTTTTGTACGCCCCTCAATAATAGAAAGCTTAAGAAAACATTTTGAAAAATGAAGAAATTGCTTGTGGCAAGCTTTTTCTTCATTTTTCCATAATATTTTCTGCAACAAAAGACCAAGAATTTGCAAATTTCGTCAACTAAAAATTGTCGTCTGCAAATTCTTTGGGTTTGGACAAATCTTAAACCCTGCCGTCTAGTAAAGGGATCAGTAACTATCGTTTGACGTGTCTGCTTGTTATGTGAGTCTTTTTTACCTTAATTAAAGATCGTGAACTTACATAAGATATCACGAGCCTATACTTCCATCCACTAAACTCGTCGTCTTCAACGTCATTGAAACCAGACAAGCCTGAAAGTTTGTCGACTGTTTGTAAGCTAACTGCAATCTATGAAAAGAAAGCCAAATATCGTTAGCACAGCTTTGAGAAGCTACAGTTATGTTTTGGTAGTCCACCAACGAAATTTGAAGTTTGTTGACCGGAAACATTGTAACAATTTTAGCTGCACTAAGGACAGTTTATTTGAACATAGAATGAAGGGTTTATTTAGAAATTAGAGAAATAATTCTGCTGATTTGCAAAAAATAATTTACATTGGCACTGGGCGTAGAACTCCTTAGTGAGAAATTAATTAGAAACATTGCAAATGAGTTTTTAACGTGGTGAAAAATGTATGTTACCTGCCTTTCGAAATCTGCGCGTTCACCGTTATTTTATATATTTTTGCTCCTGATTTCTAGTTTTCTTGACAAACTCTAAATAGAGAGTAGATGTCGACTCTTTCTCCCTTTTTTCTTTTATTCTCTGATTTACATTGCCATTCTAGAATGATTTCACCTATCAAATCGTCCATCTTTTAACCCGGACATTCAATTAGGACTTTTGTTATTTTTGCGCCTTTTACGTCGTTACTACAGCGAATCAACCGTTTCACCTTTTTTGCAACATATTACTGGCCATAAAATGTGCACAATAACAAGGTTGAATATCTAAAGCGAACTTCCTGTCGGAGCAGAGGGCATGGACAGCGATCCTTCAATATCGTCTACGTCTTCTTTGTCCTAATACTACTTGTCCTTCCCCAAGGATCCTAGAATAATTTAGACCCGAGAAGTTCTTAAACGAGGTCAAGTTTTCATTGGAAACACGTGACTACCATCAAGTAGTTTTATACAAGAACCCATTTTATTTTTTTCTAAACAAGAAAAAAAAAACAATGTCTTTTCGTCGATCACATCTTTTTCAAGCCCCGATTTCCAACTCCACCTTGTTCCTTATGGAACAAATTGGAGCTAAAACTCTTAGCTTGCGAAGATGCTCGTGAGAGATAAAGTTGAGTCCAAGCGCTTAGCTTGCGAAGATATTCGTAAGGTCCATAATGGGGTTATAAATCTCTAGTTTGCGAAGATGTTAGTAAGGAACAAAATGATGTTAGCAATGCTAACGAAGATGTGAACTTTCATATACTCATATACTTTCAAAATCACCCATATGATTTAAAAAACGTGGCTCAATATGTGTCGTTCAAACGTTGTCAACTTTCATATACTTTTCAAATTAAACTAGATGATTAAAAACGGGGATGAATATGGTCAAGTTGATAACACACCTAACGTATTAACCTGTTACAACACAATGGAATTTTAGACCAGTCCAAAATGAAAGGAGCTGCAGACGACAATTTCAAGTTGATGGAATTTTTAATATTTTCGTCTTTTGGGATAGAAAATATTGTGGATAATGAAGAAATTGCTTGATCCAAGCAATTTCTTCATTTTCCACAATGTTTTCCAAAGCTTTTTTTTGTTGAGGGGCGTAAAAAGGAGGGATTGAGTGGGGATGGGTTAACCTGTTACACAAAGGATATCTCATTAAAGCGAAATGTTTCGACTCTCGTCAGACGGCACATTTGATGCAGACTGGTCAGGACCAATGCCTTTCCCTATTCCAAGATAGTCTGGTTTAGCTCGACGTGTCAAAAGGTGAAACAGCTGATCTTTCGAACACACAGGGTTATTCGAGTAGATGTAGAATTGACCAATCGAGGCTGGCAATCAAATATTCAGTTGACCAATCAAAATACTCGCTCTGACCAGAGGTGAGTTTTATACTCCAACATTGGCCACTATTTTTGTTAAGCTTTTTTGTTTGTTTGGCAACTTAAACGTCGTAAATACAGCTGTAGTTACGACGTTAAGGTCGCAACCAACCATTACACGTTTTGGATACATACTACTGTCCATAAATTTGGTAAATTAAATAACGCCTTTAGATATCGAAGTTGGGCTTCCTGTTGGAGTCAATGAGCGGGACGATTAGAATAAGTGGGCGGAGCAAGGCGATTGGTAAATTGTTGAAAATGTCCCGCACATCCTCAAATACTTTCTTAATGAGAATATTTGCACTGCACTTCGTTAATATGACGTATTAATGTAACCCACACTTCGGCGGCGTTCCTTTCTTTAATGGATTATTAAACAGGGATAGGTTTACGTTAAGATCTCGGAATGAAATATCGTGCAATTTGTAACATGTGTGTTTGGATGTAATCAATATTGTAAAAGATGCATTCCCTTCGCACACACCTTAGTTTTACTTATATTGTTATATCATCGGTGTCTTTCTAAAATCTCGTAACTACAGCTTGAATCAAGCTGTAGTTACGAGGTTTTAGAATTACACCGACGATATAATCCGTTACGTGTATACAGGAAAAACTAAAATAACGTTACTTAATGACGTTTGAAAATTCCAATGTTTTGATGACGCCGGTATTCCACGCCCCTGAACGAAAAAGCTTTTTAAAAAACATTTTTATATGCAAAAAGGCAAAGAGTTTCCAGATTTCACCCATTCTATAATTATTATCAGCAACTTCTTTGAATTTGGACCTGTCTAAAATTCTGTCATCAGGTAATTGGTTAAAGTATATTGATATCCTCCTATATATGTCCACGAAAAGCTGTGTTTGCACCAAGCAATTGACGAATAAAAAAAACAGTCGACAAATGAAATCATTTATTTAGAATCGAAATTCAGTCCGAACCCCGACATTGGCAGCCATTTTTGGTAAATCGTTGGTTGGTTTGGCGACTTACTCAAGCTGTAGTTACGACGCTTAGGTCGCCAACCAACCATTCTTTTTATTTGTAACATGCTACTGGCCATAAATTTTGCAAAATAACGCCGTTAAAAATCGAAGCGGAACTTTCTGTCGGAGTCAATTGGCGCGACCAAAGGAGTCAGTGGGCGGGGCCAGCGATTGGTCAATTGTTTTTACTGTAAAAGACCTTCTTTTTAAAACAATAAAAGGAATTAGATCAACTAAAGTTCTTTCGGTTGTTCGTGTCATAAACAATTTAAGACAAAAGTCAGACAGAAAATCATACTAAAGCTTTGCAATGACTTGAATTGCACTGAGTGTTGTTTTTTCCGCAGTTGAAAGAGAAAGGAGCTTTAAATTCAATATATACAGGTCATTCCCATTTCCAGCACAATGACAGGAAGCAATGGAGAGAAAGTCACTGTAGTTTGTCACGACAGCAGAACTAGGGTAGTGACTAAAACTGCATCGATATTTTGTGTATTTCCGTTTAATTATCGTCGTTACCGTAGCACATGCCCATATGAGCGACGCCCCTAGAAGACGGTTATTTATTACGGGGGATAGTGCAAGGAAACAGGGCGAAACTGCTGAGAGCTCCACCTGGTTCTTTAGTGTGTTCGGTGAATAGCACCGTTACGGTTCAACGTCTCATCCGAAAGACAATTAGGTTGTTAGTTGATATGGTCAGTCCAGGGCTCGAACCCGTGATCTTGAGGTTTAAAGTCAAGTGCTCTACCAAATGAGCTAATCGGGCTGACTCTTACTCGATATATAGTCGCCGTCAATAATAAAAGTCGACAGACCAATCAAATTATTAATTTACTCCGGAGCTGCAATGATTAAGCCCGGCTCTCATGAAATACTATTTTGTCGTTGGGGGACCAAAATTTCTTATCTGCAGCTTATTATGACTGCAGTAAGCTCGTTTATTTCATCCTAAAATATAGACTTTTTGAGTTTTTGTTGTTTTAAAGTTACTCTGTAGAAAATGTCATCCGGCCTATTGACTTATGTTTAACCAATTTCAAACGATCTCGCTTTTTGCCCCCCCCCCTCCTCGGAGAAAAGAGCTTTGGCAAACTTTGTGGGAAATGAAAAAATTGCTTGCTACAAGCAACGTCTTCATTATCCACAATGTTTTCTACCTAAAGACAAAGTGTTCTTCTTTGAATGCTTTCAGATAAAGATTGTCGTCTGTAACCTCTTTCAATTTCGACCAGGTTGATTTTTTTTTTCGTCTGGAAGTGGGTTAACCCTTTCCTGTTTTTTTTTTTTTGTTTTTTTTTTTTTTTTTTGTTTTTTTTTTTAAATTTTAGACCGGTCAAAATTCAAAGCTTCCTCAGACGACAATTCAAAGTCAAGTGTATTTGAAAAATAATTATTCAGTGGGGTAGAAAACATTATGGAAACAGAAGAAATTGCCTGTAACATATTGCTTGTAACATATTGCTTGTTACAATCAATTTCGTCTTTTTCCACTATGTTTTCTAAAGTATAGAAACACAGGGACGTAAAAACCAGGGATTTAACAGGAAAGGGTTGAGTGATACCGTCTTTCAAGTTTGCCTAGCTAACACTCCGTCAAATACAACGAGCAACTGGGAGAGACTTACGGTGACTTGTCACGAAAGCTGAACAGGGGTTGTATCTAAAATTGACTTGAAATAACACGTGTAATTATCTCGGTCACGAAAGGCTTTATTTGTCTTTAAGGATCGGGTAGACATTTGGTTCTCACTCGGGAGAAATAAGATCAAAACGAACGGAACATAAAACTTAAGTTGTTTTGAAAAGCAGATGTAAGTTTCATTTCATGTTGCGTGTACAACCTTTAAACGGAAAGCAGAACATGTTGTTATTGTTAAACATTATAATTTTTGCATCGTTATTGTTTTTCTTTATACCAACATTACATATTTTAGACTTACTTTTTTCGATATAGTCAATACCACAGTAGAGCTGTTGAAAAGAGGTATGGGGAGGGGTTGGGGGTTAACGCTATTCTAAAATCGTTTTTTCTGAACAAATTCCTATCTTGTAGGTTTTCATTTGAGATGTCTTAAGCCTTGTCATGCTGTATAAATTACCTTGCTGAAATGCTCAAATCAAAGGGCTGAAAGCACTGATAGAACTTGTTGTTCAAAAATCAATATTTCTTTTAGAAATCAACTTCATAAACAACTCTGGCAGGAAAAGTACAAGCAGGTGGTGTAGACTAAGATCAGCCTGCACATAAGTGCAGTCTGATCTTAGTCTACACCTCCTGCCGGGCTCAGCATGACAAGGGTTAAAATGATTGTGGAGACCACAAAGAATACAGGGTTGAAAGCAGTTTTGTTAAAATGTTTAAGAGATGAAGAGAATATTTTTTTTGTTTTCATGGAGGTATGAACCGAAAAAACCTAATCAAACTTTATGAATACGCGAAGCGGATTCACACATTGTGTGATTAGTTTTTTCGGTTCATACCTCCATGAAAACAAAAACATTCTCTTCATTTCTTATAATTTAATAGCATCGAGCGAAAAAAGCAAAAACTGTACAATTTTTGATACCTTTTAGTATGGAACTATTTTGCGCGGAAGCATTCAAAATCGCTGTGTGCTCAAAATTTTGTTCATGGAGGTATGAATTAAATTTTTCGACCAATCAGATCGCTCGTTTTTGATAGACGAAACTAACAATTAAATTATAAGTGCATGAAAATCAAAGGGTTGAAAGCACAGAAAGTATTGCTTGTGGGTCAATATTTATTTTGAAAATAAGATTCATTAAAAACTCTGACTTTAAAAGGACAAACATGAGGTGCAGACTAAGATCAGACTGCAAGGAATAAAAATTATATTAAAATCAAATCTATAGTTCCCTCATTGTAGGGGAAAAAAAGTCCTGCATATCTATTTAATTTATTACCAGACGATAAGATTTAGACTGGTCCAATTTTAAAGAAGTTGCAGATGATAATTCAGTGATTTTGCAATTGAAAAAAATGCAAGAAAAGGTAAAAACACCAAGAGAAATGAAGAAAGAAATCGCCTGGTACAAGCCGTTTTCTTTTCTCATGGTATTTATAGAAGCATTCTCTCAAAGCTCGTGAAAAAGTAGTAACTGTATTGGAATAGACTAATTAGAATTTGTTCTTAGTTTTAGCAATATCAATTTAGTATATTACAACAAAAATGTAAAAAATAAAAGTGATGATGAATTCATAACCTATATAAAAACTCTTTGTTTCGCCGTTTATGTGAAACGAAAAACAAATCTTGATTTCAGAAAAAAAAACCTTTAAAAGAAAATGATTCAGATACAATTCAACTCTTTGTTTCTCGACAAACCCAAGTCTGTACGTTCAATATCTTAGACGAGGCGCATGATAGATAATTGTCTGACGACTGATAAAGTCCTGTGGAATTAGTCGTGAACTGTATCTTAATAAGATATGGACATGGTTATCTGTGACCGGACAAGGTCCGCGTGATGTCCGGATTAGCGAGACTGTCAAGTCGATTTTGTATAGGCTAACTGATGGCGTAAGTCCATCCTTGAAGCGACCAATCGCGGCTGTCAACCAAATAATCCATCAACCAATTAAATCGTTCATGTAGACCGGGAATGATCTTTGAACTTCGACATTTGCTGACATGTGGAGCATTTAAGGTTGGTTTGGAGACCTTAACGTCGTAACTACAGCTTATTCAAGCTGTAATTACAACGTAAAAGACTCCAAACCAACCATTTAACTTTTTGCTGCATTTTACTGGAAATATATTTTTCAAAAAAAAAAAAACGCCGTTTAACACCAAAACGGAACTTTCTGTCGGAGTCAGTGGAAGTTGTGGGCGGGGTCAGTGATCCGTTAATAAACCCACTCTCACACAGTCCCGCCTTTTTGCTGCCACTGAGAATAGATAATAAGCAAACTATGTGGAAAATTAAGAAATCGCTAGCTGCATGCAATTCCTTCCTTTTCCTCAGTCTTTTCTTACTAGACAAACTAATCTATTTAAAATTCCGCCAGATTGAAATGACCACAAACTGCTGCAAGAAAACGATTACTTATATAGCTAGAAAAGGGGAGAGTGTCGCGTGAAATGTTATGTGACAGTCGCCTACGAATTGTCGTTATTGATTGTTTTGGCTTTTATACCTTACATCAACACAATGCACTAGTTTGAATTTAGGTATTTTTCAATAGTGAGAATATATGATCTCTCTAACGTAACTAACCTTGTAACAAGCGATGCAATTTTATACTGTCCAAAAACGGGGGGTGTTTGTTGGGGAGAGAAAACCTTTGATTTTGAGTGTGGCAGGTTGGTTGGTGAGGAAACATTTTTCGAAGAGGGAAATTGTGTGGTAAAACAAACTCTCCTAAATACTCAAAGTATTCGTTTCAAAAATGTGTGGTAATCGAAAATCAGATAACCATTCGTCGTGATTTAAGGCATCGAAATTGAAACAAGTTCCCAAAATTTCAAATTGCGTTTAAGTTGAAAAATCAGTGAATGGTATTGTAGAAAATATTTGTACGAAAGTCTTGCAATTTTTGGTAGAAAACATGGAGAATAATGAAGAAGTTGATTGCAGTAAACAATTCTTTCATTTTCCACCATGTTTTCTACCCAAAAAAGCAAGGCTTAAAATTTCATCAACTAACAATTGTCATTTGCAACATCTCCGTATTTTGTATTTTGACCAGTCTAAAATGTTGTCGTCTAGTTATGGGTTTATTGTCGACGTTTTTAAATTGTCTATCATTCTTCAAATATTCCATTCAAAAGTATCTGAAGGTGTGGAATTAAATATAAATGGGTCAAAGATTTGATCTATTATCGTTTAGAACATGACCCGAAGAGCTTTTTCTCCGATAATCGACGTATGTTTGATGTCTGTTGATCTGGTATGGAGATAATCTGAATTTTTTTCTTTATCTTTAATACAATTTGAAACTTTTTTTTAAAAAACAACAGGTCAAAATCCTAGATATTGGTCAGGTACGAGTAATTTTTGATATAGTGAATCTACATTTCATTTCAAGCGATTGATTGATTGATTGAATGGATTTAAACGCCACCTTTGACAGTATTTCAGTCATATCGCGGCGGCTGGAGTACCTAACAATTAATTCCTGGTATATCTCACACCAGTACTACCAATTCATCCTTTCCCAGCTTCCAGCTGCTATCCCACTTAGGTTTACGATTATCCAACAATTGGTGAGAGACAAATGTTGGAAAGGATATCTGCCACAGCGGGGGATCGAACCCATGACATCCCATGATTGAAGATTAGGAGTCTGATGCGCAACCGACTGTGCTATGACGGCGGCGAACTCTCGAGGATGCGATCTCTAGGGGTGAAAAATGTAGAATATTCACTGATCGCGTTTAAAAGCTTTGAGTCAGTATCTGTCTATAAAGCGCAAAGTGAAGACTCTGATCAGTCTTTGCGGATGCAAAGACTGATCAGAGTCTTTACTCGGCTCATTTTTTATGTTTGAAAATGTCACGCCCTATTTTCTTTTGCACATATATAAAAGGGTTAAATAGGAAATATCTTGTAATTTTCATCAAACTTTATATTGTTCGTGCTAGACACATTTCTAATAGGTACCAACAATAAAGGTCTGAGCTGAGATAATCCAATAAAAGCAAATACAAACTGTTGTTTAAGACGTTTCTTTTGTTGTTGTTTGTTGTTGTTATTATTATTTATTTATTTTTCATTTTTTTAAGCATTATTTGTTTGGGGTTGTTGTTTTTTTTTGTGTGTGTGTGTGTGTTTTTTTTTTTTTTTTTTTTTTTTTTTGGGGGGGGGGGGGTATTGTTTGTTTGTTGGTTGGTTGATTTTTCTGTATGTTTTAGAAAGATAAGTGACCCTGCAATTGAAAGGGGAACTACTGTGTAGTGCGTGATTTATCGACCTTGGTCAGCCTGCGGGGACTGCGCCAGCTGATGAAGGTCGACACTTTCGCTCTTTGTATAATTTTCTATTATTAGAAAGGTCAGTCTACTTCGTTAAATGTTTAAAGCCAGGATTCCTATCTCTCACTGGCCACTGCCGGATTCGACCCTTTTTTCAAATATGTGTAATATTACAGAGACAAAAAGAATATTCAAGTTGGACGTGCAAAATGTCGTAACCACAGCTTGAATAAAGTTGTAGTTACGACATTTTCCTCGCCGAACGGCGATTTACAGCTTATCTTTCCTATCACTAAACACCGCACGAGGTTCTAAGATGTCGATCTCAATATCTACTGGAACCTTGAATAAAATGCTAATCGAGACCATGAGTTGTCCAGGGATTTTGTTCATTCATCTTTGATTTCCGCATAGAGCCTTGATGTTTAACCCATTCCCACATAAATACGCTTTTGGAAGCCCCTCAAGAAATACAATTAGGAAAACATTGTGCATGATGAAGAAATTGCTTGTGACAAGCAATTTCTACCCAGAAAGTTGAAAAATATCTAAAATTTCATAAACTTTAAATTGTCTTCTGCAACTCCTTTCAAGTCTTAAATTTTACCGCCTGGTAATAGGTTACACTTACATATAACAAGAAGTAAAGAACAAACCCTCATGTATGTTAGAGTCACCGAACTCTAGCCCATTACCACACAAGCCCGCTGTTTTACGCTTGGAAGAAATATAGATGTAGACATAAGAAAAAACTGTGAAATTAGAGGAAAATAAGCTGTAAGCAATTTCTTCCTTTCAAACAATGTAGCCTACCCTGTTAAGCCTTTTCACCCATTTTGATCTGTCGTCTGTCGTTTTCTAATTTGGATCAGTCTAAAATGTGTCGTCTTGTAGTGCATTAATGATTTAAAGATCATCACACCTTTTACCATATCGCCTTTTTCACCATATACATGTAATTGAACCAAGTTTCAGACCTATTATCAGTTACTTTTTTCTGTACATTTCAGAAATACCTCGGAAGCTTCGGTTACTTGACGGACGCCAGTACGGAAGCCGGTCCCGCGGGTTTGACGTCAAGGGACACGTATATTGACGCATTAAAAGCCCTTCAGAAGATGGGTAATATCCCGGTGACAGGCGTCATTGACAGGCGGACGTTAGAACTAATGAAGAAACCAAGATGTGGCGTTAAAGACACGAATGTCAGTAAACGACGTCGGAAACGTTACGTCTTAGCGACGTCAAAGTGGCACAAAAAAGATCTCACATTCCGGTAAGTGTCATTCTCCATTCAATGTTTTGATGTGGTAGATTTACTTTAAGTATAAGACCCCTAAAGAATTGAAAATCGTACATTGCCGCGTACAATGGCGCGACGAAACTCAATTGAATAGAATGTCGAACAAATAACGTTTCTTTAACTGAATTCAACTGAAAATTTTGTTTAATCCTTTCCTGTTCAATCTCTAGTTTTTACATCCCTGAGATTTTATAATTAAGAAAATATTGTAGAAAAAGAAGAAATTGCTTGTAACAAGCAATTTCTTCTTTTCCTACAATTTTTCAACCCTACTGAATGATGATTTTCAAATTAAATCCAAATTAAATTTTCGCCAGCAAAACCTTTGAATTTGGATATACCTAAAATATGCAAATCAGGAAAGGGTAAAGCCGACTTGGAACGAAAAAGCCGACGATAAGACTCGGAGTAGTGTATGCCTTACAATAACATAACTATTGCTTCAAATGGTCGTGGTCACAGCACAGAAGGTAGCGCGTCGGACTCCCAATCATGACAGTCCGACGCGGCAAATATCCTTTCCATGTTTCCAACATTTGTCTCCCAAAAATGAATGGATAATCGTAAACCTAAGTGGGATTAGCAATTGCAGGTTTGGAAAGCATGTAGTGTTAGTACTGGTGTGAGAAATACAAGGTAACCCATGGTTAGGTGCCCCAGCGGCGGCTATACGACTGAAATACTGCTAGCGGTGTTAACCCTCTTTGAAACAAAGTCAACTAAAGCGCCAAAATAATACACGGATACACGTGGCGTACATTGTTTGTTTATTGTTTTTACTGAAACGGTGAAAGAATAGCTATTGTTTGTTGAAGAGGTCTCAGATCCTAAATGTAAACAATTGATACCGGATTCGCATTATATATATTTACGTGATTTTTTCTGTGCAGTAACCCTCAATATCCTCTTAACCTTTTATCTAGTGTTAGACAAATAGATGAAATGAAAACGCCATTTCTTAAAAAAAGTTTGATAATAACTCAAGGTTTAAATTTCTAGCAGATATCGGTTACAAGTATGCATTCAAATATATGCATTAATTTCGCAAATATTTACCAATTCGCTTATTTTAATATTCGCTCATTTCAAGGGACAGTTTTCATTTTTCTGATAGCAGAAGGGATTTCTTTTACATTGTAAACGATTGCCTTAAGTATTAACCAATTCCGCCACAATCCCTCCTTTTTACGCATCTCAAGAAAAAACCCTTTGAAAACATTGTGGAAACGGAAGAAATTGCTTGTATCAAGCAATTTCTTCATTATCTTAAATGTTTTCTATCCAGAAAAAAGACAAAAACCTTGGAAAACATTGTGGAAAAGGAAGAAATTGCTTGTATAGAGCAATTTCTTCATTATCTTCAGTGTTTTCTATTCAGAAAAAAAGAAAAAATCTGAAATTTAATAAACTTTAAAATGTCTTCTGCAAATCATTTCAATTTGGACCAGTCTAAAGATTCTGCTTTCTGGTAATAGGTTTATTCAAAATGTTTGCAGTAAATACAATTATTCAAATTTCATAACTCACATTTTCCATGCTATATATCTATTTGGTTTATTGAAAACGTTTAAACAGTAAGCGTAGTACATATTTAACCCTTGTCCTGCTGAATAAACTCATTTCTTCAAAGGGCTAAAAGCTATGAGAGTCTTGATTGTTTTTCAATATGAAGTTTTTAACGTAGATTTTATAAACAACTCAGGCTTGAAAGAGACAAACATGTGGTGTGGAATAAGATCAAACTGCACGTATATTCCTCCTACACAAAAAAAGATTATTCCGGGTTAAGTATGACAAGGCATCATATTATTCATTTATTATTATATTTTAATCCTATATCCTCGATGTTTCGTCAAAGTTACACTGCACCTGAAGCTTAAATAATTCTATTGACAATGATCAAGCAAAACCTCATAAATGCAGCTTATTCAAGCTATAGTTACGAGGTTTTTGGGTCCGTCCCAAACAATATTAATCGTTTTACACCGAAGAGAAAGTTAAACAAAAATGAAACTTTCGTAACCTATAGACCCTGTTATCACAAATTATATATGCACGTTAAGGGTCTTTATCATGGATGAGGCACTCTTGTGTCTTACCAGGAAAAGGGATATTTTATTCTTAATAATCTCTCTTAATAACAATTAGACTTAGTTTCCTAGTCACGCCGAGGCATCTAAACGTATGCATATAAAACTGGAAATATCTTGAAATCCCGAACTCAATGGAAATAAGTGGTCCTTGTTGGGTTAATAGTTTAACCCCGTTCTGTTGTGATCTGTTTCTTCTCTACATGCTTTAGATTTCATTTCAACAAGTTTTGTATTGTTTGTAAATGACAAGACGATTTCTAATGATAATTTAACCCCTATCTTTATGATGATACCACAACATATCGACGGGTTAGTGTTGAAATATCGTAGGTCTCTATACAATGTATATCCAATAACAGTGTTTAAGCGCTAACACCGTCGATATATAGATATTGCTGGACAACGATCAAAACCTCGTAACTACAGCTTGAATAGTTGTGAAGTTTTGGTCAACCGTCAGGGTACTTGTATTGGCAGGGAGCGTAGATAAAGATCAGCCTGCAATTATGCATGTAAATTGATCTGTCTGTAAACTTTTGTTCAACAAGAATAAGGTTTATGCATGGGTCAATTGTCATACGATTCTTAAATAGTTCTTAGATTCTGAGCGCTGTGAACACCTGGGAAACACTTCACTGGTCGAATTTCGCTGCCAAATAATTGAAAGACTTTTTAAATCGAGATAAAACAACATAGGAAAAAAATCAATGTAAAGCTTCGGTTATTTTGAGTCCAACCTAGTATGAGCTCTTAGTGCCATATTTAGCTCGTTTTGTTTGCTCTTTGAACGTTGAGAGTTAGCTCTACTTCAGTGTGTTTAGAATACTTAAACCTATTCTCAGTTGACACATTTTAAGGCTAGTCTAAATTAAAAGGAGTTGTAGACAATAATTTCAAAACGACGAAATTTCAAAAATCTTTGTCGGTTTGAGTTGAAAACATATGGGAAATGAAGAAATTGCTTTTAGCAAGCAATTTCTTCATTTTCCACAATGTTTTCGTAAGCTGTTTCCTGGGGGGCGTCTAAAACGGGAATGTGTCGACAATGGTTAGCACAGAACCAAGCAATTCTTCTTTTTAAATAAAACATAAAATTAAGAAAAAACATTGTAGTGAATGGGGAAATTGTTTTAAAAAGATATTCATCTTTTGCGTCTCAATGATGAAAATGAATCAGTTGAACTTGCTGGAACTCGTCCATCAAGACATATATATAAGCTTTACTAGTAACCAAATACTACAAAGCAAAGTCCTGGTAGATTCTTTTTTACAGAAAATAATGGAATCCTTGAGTTTGAAGAAAAAAGCTAGTTATCAGAATTACTTCTTTTCAGGCTATGTTTTCTCCATTTTGGAATTAGACTGGTGTTTTAAAGATTTAAAAAAAGAAGTCAGATAAGTGTCCTCTTTCGGAAGGGGGGGTATCATGATCGTTATTTAGTTGTGTCCCGGCTGCAGTCAATATCACAATGGTCCATAGTGTGATGGTATCTGAGGCCTCTTGTAGATCCATCCGGGCACCAACATATGCATACTTCATCTACAGGAAACCCGTACTTCATGTTATAGGAAGTTAACAGGGCTTTGTCACTTAGTCACTCAAAACGTGGACATTTCTATACAGCTCGAATATGGACTGAGGCCCTTAACGTGTTTCGTACTTGCAACTAGCTCTAAAATTAGCCCATTACCAGACGACAACGTTTTTAGACTAGTCCAAATTGAGAGAAGGAACAGGCGACATTTCAAAGTGCCAGATAGGGTAGAAAACATTGTTGGAGAAGGAGAAGATGCTTATAACAAGCAATTTCTCCCTTTCTAACAAAGTTTTCCAAGTTTATATTTCTTCAGGGCGTCAGAAAATGTCAATGTGTGGTAATGAGTTAAATCGTAGATGGATTGAAGAAAATGGGAATAAAATATCTGTTTCGTCCGTAGTTATAATGATTCTAGCCCATCACCGAAATAGAACTTTATCTTATTACTCCCACTTTATTACGAAACGTACAGGTCGAAAGAACATAATTAGGTTAATTGAATGGGGTTTAACGCCGCTTTTAACAGTATTTCAGTCATATCGCGGCGGCTGGAGCACCCAACAATGGATTCCTGGTATTTCTCACACCAGTGCTACCACTACATCCTTTCCTAGCCTCCAGCTGCTATCCCACTAAGGTTTACGATTATGCACCCATTGGTGAGAGACAAATGTCGGAAAGAATATGTGCCGCCGCCGGAGAACATAATAAGGCATTTAAAGCTTATACTTTGGTCCCCAATCTACAGATCACGATGTTAATAAAAAAAAATCGACTGACCATTTAGATCATTCATTTAGACCGGAAGTGAAGTCCAACTTACTATCAGAGTTCAATCGGCGTGGCTAGCGATCCGTCAATCTACTCATACTTCAAACATTAAAAAAAACGTCAGAGGTCAATTTTCGCATTCCTCCAAGGCTTTTCAAGGTGGAATCGCAAACCTTCAAAGGTCAATCTGCGCATTCCTTCCTGGCTTGCCAAGGTTGAATCGCGTGTCGTCCATATATATTTTTTCAGCTATTAAGTTGGCTTTTTTCTCCTTGACGCGGCCATTTTTTTTCTTATTCTGTATAACGAAACGGTACCAACAAAAAGATAGCAATGTCACAGACAATTAGTAGCTTGTGATTCGTAGAACATCTACATGAAACAATCTTTTTGTCAATGGTGAACAAGTGGTTACACACGCGATTTAGCCCATTCCCACTGAGTGACGATTTTAGACGCCCCCAGCAATAAAAGCTTTGTTAAACATTGTGGAAAATGAAGTAATTGCTTTTCACAAGCGATTTCTTCATTTTCCACAATGTTTTCATTCCAAACAGACGAAAAAATCTCAAATTCCTTCAACTTTAAATTGACGTCTGCAAGTTCTTTCAATTTTCGCCCCTCTAAAATTATGCCGTTTGGTAATGGGTTAATAGAAGAACGCACAGCTGGATGATATTTGTCAACAAGTAGTTGACGGATCATGAGCCCCGCCTACTGATCCTGGAGCCCTGCCTACTGATCCTGCTGGCCACGCCCACTAACCTCGCTAGCCACACCCACTGACTCCGACAAGAAGTTCTACTTCGATCTTAAACGGCGTTCGTAAGTTCAAATGGGATGGTTGGCTGTCTAAACTTCGTAACTACAGCTTTAATAATCTGTAGCTACGACGTTTAAGTCGCCAAACAAACAAAATACTTTCCATAATTGCCGGGCAAATATGTGGAGTCCAAAGTTTATAGTGGCTTCTGGTCCAAAATGATTATTTGATTGGTCGATTGATTCTTTGATTGACAGTCGCGATTGGTCAGATAGGTACGAAAGCCAGGAGTTATGATACATGTCGACTTATGTGAGATGAAAATATCATATACGCAATAAACAAACCCTTACAATTATAATTATGCCATTAACCCATTTAAACGTAATCATATTTTACGCCCCCGGGAAGAATATTTAGGAAAACATTGCGGGAAAATGAAAAATTGATTGTAACCAGCATTTAATCTTTTTTTTTTTTTTTTTCTTCTTCTTTTTATCTAACGACTATGAATGTCATCCACAACTTAATTAAATTTGGACAAATCTAAAATTTTGTCCCTGGTTATCGGTTAAACAGGCTAACCTTAAATTAAGTGAAGTTGAAACTCATCTTCTCTGTTTATTGTTGTTTTGTTGATTTTTGTTGTTGGGATGGGGCTCGAACCTGCAATCATCCGATATGTGTTGAGTACGCTAACCACCGGGCCAACCAGCCAGATCGTAAGGTCGAGATCGTAACGGAAGTCGGTGTTGTAGAATCGTTATAAAAAGAATACCAAATTAATGAGATAATAACTCATTCCCACACAGTGACGCTCTTGGATGCCCATCAAGAAAAACAATTTGGAAAACATCGTGTAAATGAAGAAATTGCTTGTAACAAGCAATTTCATCACTTTACATAATGTTTTCTATCCATAAAGTTGAAAAAAAAAAATCTTTGAAATTTCATCAAACTTCAAACTGTCGTCTGCAACTCCTTTGAATTTGGACCAGTCTAAGATTTTGCCGTCTGGTAATGGGTTAAACACATAAACTCACAAATTCATAAAACGAGATATAATAAGGCTGTCAAATCTTTATATTCAGGGATCCCCTCTCAGCCCCTCAATCTCAAGTGTGTGAAAGTCTCCCCCAGCCAATCAACTTGGTCTGGTTAGATATTTAATACGAGGTTTTGCGTCTTAAATTTCATACACTCACTGACTTGTACATATATTTGGGTCACATTAGATGCAAGGTGGCTCCAAACATAAGCATTACATTCTCGAAATATCTGTGTTTGTTTCTTAAATGGATTGTCTTTAGTTGAAATTGTCGTTTTGTATTTCGTTTTGTATTTCGTGCCGTCTGTATTCAGAAGTTAATTGTAGGATGGTGTTAGAAATTTGGATCTTGCATGTGATGTTGTATTTGTTTTTTCGTCTGCTAATGTTTAACATCGGTTTTTAATTGCAATGCATGATCTTTCAAATGAAAATGGCGTCATTAAGCTTCGATTTTAACTCGACAATCGTTTTAACTTTACATTTGTTTGTGAATACGATTCTCTTTTTCTCTTTGCATTTAAGTATCTTTCAGACCCAAGTCGATTGGTTGTCAGTATTTTTCTTGTAGAAATGCCTTGAAAGTATAGGATGGGTTTTTATTACATTCTTAATTTAGAAAGATATTTCGCACGGGTCTTTCTTATGTTAAAGTTTTTCTTTCTTTTTCATTCTAATGCTCGATATTCTATTCTATTCGGTATCCAATGTCGCATGGTTTTACAGATTTGTGTCACCTTTAGCTAATGGAGATGTTGGAAACTACGTTTTACATCACTTGCAGTCACTTGCATATAAAGATACCGTTGACTGTAGATTGCCTTGGATACCAGTGCCAGACGGAGACCATGAACCTATGGACTTGGGGTGCCCTTCACCTTACGTGGAATTTTCCTTTTTTGGAGGCTATCTACGTATAGATTTGCGGTGCCCTTGTTGTGCTCGGAAGCAATTTCTGGATGCTCACACTACTCGATGACAGCAATTCATCTGTAGATTCATGGTGCCCTCGCCCTTGTTCAGCTGGGTTGCGATGTAATAGAAATCATCACAACCTGCTTGAATGAGGACATGTGCATCTTATTTCATCATGACAGTGAAACTGGGAGGAAAATACACAGAGGAATGTCTTACCGATTAAAGGATAGGGCCATTTTTTTAGGAAGGGCTTACAGCATTTTTTATACCAGGATGAATAAAACATTGATTAATTGATTGAATGGGGTTTAACGCCGCTCTCAAAAGTATTTCAGTCATATCGCGTTGCTGGAGCACCTTACGATCGACTCCTGGTATTTGTCACACCAGTACTACCACTACATCCTTTCCTAGCCTCCAATTAGCTTTACGATTATCCACCCATTGGTGAGAGACAAATGTCGGAAAGAACAAGTGAAACCGCCGGGGATCGAACCCATGACATCCCATGATTGAAGTTTAGGAGTCTGACGCCCTACCGACTGCGCTATGACGGCGGTATGAATAAACATGATCCATAAAGAAAATATATCAACTTGACAGAAGGAGGGCCGTGTCCAAAGGCGAACTCAGTTGGTTCCTCGGATTGGAACGTGATGGCATGCATGCTTTTATATGTATACAAAATTTAATCGGGATTCTGCTAAAGCTTTTTTCATTACTTAAAGTCTAAATTTCTCTAGACGGGTTTGGTCATGGATTCATTTTTCAGAAATATATTAAAGAGCTTGCATATTTCAAAGATATGAAAACTCTTTGCAAGTTAAATGTGTAAATTCTTTGCATCCACTATCCCTGGTTTATTTGCTCTTGCCAGATATTGTTTATTTTCGTGTATGTTTTTGTTTTTGTTGTTGTTTTCTTTGGGATATTGGTCTGCCAATTTTAGTGGATATTTGAGCGTAATAATATTCACGTGATGCCGCTTAACCTTCGACACTTACAACTACCAACAAAGGAAAGTCCAAAGGCCAAACTATCACTACGGCCAAAAACAAAAACAATACACAAACACTCACTACAAGGATATACTCATTTCCCCAGTGATTTCTATTTGCTTTGAACAGAATGACCTTAATCCATTAACAGACTGCAAAATTTTAGACTGGTCCAAATTCGAAAAAAGTTACAGACGATAATATTTAATTGATAAAATTAAAAATATATATATGTATTTTTGGGTAGAAAAAAATTGTTGATAATGAATACTTGTTCTAAGTAATTTCCTTATTTTCTACATTTTTTAAAAAAAAAACTCTTTTATGTTAGGCGTCTGAAAGCGTTATTGTATGGGAATGGTAAAAACTTATGTCAAAAATCTATGTAATATTCATTTCTCGTGTGATTGAGAATTCCAGCGTCACAATCTTTTAAGTTTTACATATCGACGATTTGGGACCAAACGTCATAACTACATCTAAAGGGGCGCCAGTCTGCGATCTGAAGACATATTCTTCCTATATATCGATGGTGTTCTACGAAAACCTTGTAACTACAGCTTGTAATAAGCTGTAGTAACGAGGTTTTCGTAGAACACTGAGGATATAAAGCACTATATAAGATAAGAACGAAGACTAATCCAAATCGTTCATTTCTCAATTCTCATACAAACCCTATGTTGTGAGTACTTGACATTACAATCCAAATGAGTACCCACGACAGTGTTTGATCAATGACTAAGTCACTCCCTACCCTATCAGTATTTCTAACTGGTGTCCCTAGCATTTGATGGGCAGATATCAAATTATTACATCGTCGGTGTTTTACCAAAACCTCGAAACTACAGCTTATTCTTAGTTTTGTTCTAAGCTGTAGTTACGAGGTTTCGGCAGAACACCGTCGATATATCCCGGATTACAGTTAAACACTTTGCCTGTTTGTGCAACATGAACCTGGCCAAACTTTCTTCTAAAATGTATTCGAAACGTTTAACCATTCCAACACAGTGTCGTTTTTCGACGCCCCTCAAGAAAAGGGTGATATTTGGAAAACATAGTGAAAAATTAAGAAATTGCTTGTGACAAGCAATTTCCTCATTTTACACAATGTTTTGTATGCAGAAAGTTGAAAAAAAAATTAAGATTCGAATTGTAGTCTGCAACTCCTTTCAATTTGGATCAGTCTAAAATTTTGCCGTCTTGTAATTGTTTGAATTTTGCGATTCGACGTAGCTAATTCCTGTAATATTACACGAACGATATCGACAATACATTCATTTACACGAAATGTTAAATTCGGACTATTTCTGATAATAAGAATTTTCATAGAAAAATATATCTTTTCCTGATGTTTGGCACCTTTCTTTTTGTCATTAAGGTAGGTTTTAACCCTTGTCATGCTGTATAAACTACCTTACTGAATTGCTGTAAAATCAAAGGAATGAAAGCACTGATAGAACTTGCTGTTCAAAAACCAATATTTCTTTCCGAAATGAACATTATAAACAACTCTAATAAGAAAATTACAAGCAGGAGGCGTAGACTAAGATCAGCCTGCACATAAGTGCAGTCTGATCTTGGTCTATATCTCCTGCCAAAACCGGATTATCCCGGGTTCAGCGTGACAAGGGTTAATACCAAAATCTCAGGACTACGTGACTACATTGTATGCCTATAAACACATTCCCTTCGCCTGAGTTTGCCCCGTTTTCAAGTCAATCGACATATCAAATAATTCATTCAGCCGGGACCAGAGCTTTTAACTCCGACATTGGCCGACATTTTTGTTTACTTTTTGTTGGTTTGGCGACTTAAATGTCGTAACTACAGCTGATTCAAGCTGTAATTACGACGTTTAGGTCACCAACCAACCATTTTACATTTTTGTTGCATGCTACCGACCACACATTTTCCAAAAGTATGCCGTTAGAATTGAAATGAGACTTCCTGGCGGAGTCAATGGGCGTGGTCAATGGAGTCAGTGGGCGGGGCCAGCGAATGTTCAATTTGCTCTTTGAAGCATGTCAACGAAATTTGGATTTTTTCACCTATTGAATATCTGCAAACAGTAGATAAAGAGGGCGTGACATAGAAAAAGGGGCCTCCTTTCTTGTACACCCTCTATATACCTTGGAGATACATGTAATTAGTATTTATACCAAAAGTCTGTAAATAAGGATATTTCCTACTTCCTAAACGATGCAAATACTTTAAGGATTATCCCTTTCCTGTAAAATCCCAGGTTTGTACGCCCCTGTGATAATGATCTTGAGAAAACATTGTGGGAAAAAGAAGAAATTGTTTATAACTAGCAATTTCTTCATTTACCGCTATATGTTCTATCTTATAGAATCGTTTCTTTTTTAATTTTAGTTACTTTTACCGTCGTGTGCCACCCGTTTGAATTAGGACAAGGATATATTTCTGAAAACCAGTAAAGATTACATTAACCCTTTCCTGTACAATCCCTTGTTTTTACTTCCCTGTGATTTTATAGTTAAGAAAATATTGCGGAAAAAGAAGAAATTGCTTGTGACAAGCAATTTCCTCTTTTCCCACAATATTTTATTACCTAAAGGTTGGTTACTTTTCGAATAACACCCACTTTTAATTGTCGTCTGCAGCTTCTTTCAAATTAGACCTGTCTAAAATTTTGAAAAATGGGAAAGTGTTAAAACACATTTGCCCACAACATAGGGCTCCCCTCCCCCAAGAGTAATCAGTATGGTTATCTGCAGAGGTAAAGGATAACATGATAGAAATATTTTACGTTGTTTGTGAAATATCCCGTGGTCTTTGATGAAATTCCATCTGGTTAATTACGTATTCAGTCTAATTATATAACAGGTTTGCCGAAATTCTGTATTTTTTCTGTATTCTTGTACCTTCCATGGCTGATAAATAATATTAGGAGCGTGATTTTAAAAACTAAGTTTTCGACAAATAACCAAATGTATTAACCCTTTCCTGTTCAGTCCTTGGTTTTACGCCCCTCTTATTTTATAACTGAGAAAATATTGTGAAAGAACAAATTGCTTGTCACGAGTAATTTCTTCCTTTTTCCACAATATTTTCTACCCTACTGAATGGTCATTTTCTAAATAAAACCCAGTTAAAATTTTCGTCTGCAAAACCTTTGGATTTGGACAGGTCTTTTATTCTGTTAAACAGGAAAGGGTTAATTAAGGCATTCCAAAACAGCCCGCGTTTAACGCATCTCACATAAAACATGAGAAAATAAAGAAATTGCCTTAAACAAGCAGTTGCTTCGTTATCCACTATGTTTCCTACCCCCAAAGAGGAAGTTCATTAAAATTACAACTTTAAATTATCGCCTGTGACAACTTTCAATTAAGACTGGTCTAAAATTGTGTTATGTGGAAATGAGTTTAGCAAAAGTCGTGTATCCTGTATAAAGGAATCATTTTGAAGTCAAACCTTCAAGTCCTTTTTTACCTTAAATATTTACTTCAACTGGGAGATAGCTGAAATAGGCAGTATTTTTCTTTTTACACTCAGTATTTGTTGAATAAGTCATATACATGTAACAGTAACACGCAAAAACACGTTTTGACACACCTCTTGGAAAAGGCCTTTAAAACATTGTGAAAATTAAGAAAGCGCTTGTTACATGCTATTTCTTTATTATTCACAATGTTTTTGCCACAAAAAACGAAGTTTTCTTATTGTAAATTTCATCAACTAAAATTCAAAGTTGGCGTCTGCAACATCTTTGAATTTAGACTAACTCAAAATAAAGTCGTTTGGTGACGTGTTAAGACACAACAGAAACTCGTCAGTTCATCCAAAATGAATGCATACATTCAAATACATGTATTACAAATCGTGGATTTTATACATTGATTGATGGAGGCATTTTGAAACCCGGGATATAAAAAATAATGTTGAGTTAAATCGAAAGCGACCTTAACCAAGTTCCACACAATACTGCTTTTCAAGGAAAACATTTGGGGGGAAAATGTAAAAAATGAAGAAATTGTTTGAAACAAGCAATTTCTTCATTTTCCAAAATATTTTCTACCCAGAAAAGAGAAAATAAATCTAAAACTTCATAAACTTCATCTTAAAATTGTCGTCTGCAACTTACTTCAATTTGGACCAGTCTAAAAATTGTCATCTGGTAATGGGTTAAACCTTTATATACTGGAAACAATGTTTCCAGCTGATACATATCGTCGTTGTCGTTCTAAAAACCGCGTAACAACAGCTTGAATCAAGCTGTAGTTACGAGGTTGTAGAACGACAACGACGATATATGACTCGACGCCAGACAAGACTTATATATACAAAGCCACAGACCTTCCTACTGTCACGGAAATCTCGAACAAATCTTAAATTAACATTAACCCAAATAATCCTGGCGTTTGATAACCTTTGTAAGTGGAGAAAGCTTTTGAAAAAAAGTAATTAGAGAGAAAAAGATAAAAGATTATTTTCATACAGTGCTCCTTCATCACAATGTTTTGTTTTATAGTTAAAATTTCATTTTAAGATTCATTTTTCAATGAAAACAAAAAAAATATTCTCATCATTTTATATGATTAAGTCCATTGGACAAAAAAAGCATTTTAGCTCACCTTGGCACAAAGTGCTTATGGTGAGCTTTTGTGATCGCTGAAGGTCTGTCGTCCGTCGTCCGTCGTCCGCCGTCTGTCGTGCGGCGTCAACAATTTAAGTGTTTACACTCCAGAGGCAAAAGTTTTGACCCAGGTTATGAAACTCGGCTAGAATAGCTATTGGGTCATAAGGATGAACCCTTTTGATTGGAGGGGGGTTCTATTGGAAAACACAGGAAAGGGGGCCTTAATGACAATGTCTTTGTTTACACTCTAGCGTCCACAATTTTTGCTAAATCGCTTACAAATTTCGCCAGAATAATTGTTACGTCATAAGGATGAACATTAATGATAATACGAAGGTTCTATCGGAAAACACAGGAAAAGGGGCGTTAATGACAATTTCTTTGTTTACACTCTAGCGTCCACAATTTTTTCTCAATCGCCTTGAAGCTTCGCTAGAATGATTGTTACGCCATAAGGATGACTCTATTGATTATGGGAAGGTTCTATTGGACAATACAGGAAAAGGGGCCTTAATGACATTTTTTTTTACACTCTAGTTTTTTCCAAATTTTGAGTAAAATTTTTAGATCTACTTTGTGCGCAAATTGCATGCTCACGATTTTTGTTCATGCACGTTTGGGGAAAAGAAATCAGCCAATCACAACGATTGAATCTTGATACTTGAGAATGAAATTAAATATTTCGCCAACAAAATTCTCCTGATTAAGTCAGTACTCAACGAAATCGTCTTGATGAGTCTCCAGAATGAATCGTCAGCATAGGGTTTAGTTGACCCACAAAAAAAATTTACATTTTGAATTCAAAATCTTCTCGCTGTATTTTGAGGCTCTGTCAAGCGAAGAAATGTCGTAAGTTGACGGAATAAGTACTTTTTTAAGCATTGGCCGAGTTTAGTTATCTGCATTAGTGTTTAATACCTGTTTAGAGATATTTTCGTGGAAATATCGAGCTTTTATTCGGGAGACCATGCCACAGTGCCTTATCACTGGGTTCCTGTTTCAATCCTCGCTTTCCAACATTTGTCCCCCTTGATGGATTGGATAGTCGTAGACGAGCAGCTGGAGGCACGGAAAGAATGTTGTAGTATTACTGGTGCGAGAAAACCAACCGCTGTGAAATAACTAAAATACCGTTAAAAGTGGCGTTAAACAATATTCAACCAGTCGTAAGACCAATTTCTTTCACATTTTGACTGCGTAAGTTCAATTAATAGAACCAGGAACCATCTGTTTTTAGATTATCTGTCGATATCACCGTTCTGACATTGATTGACAGTTGGAACTGTCTGTTGTATACTTCTAATTAACAGTATTTTCTGTATTCACGAAGGTGAGAGAAAGTGTGACATCCCCAACAAATATACGCGAATGTAGATATTTCAACAGCAATGAGTAAAATATATTGCAATAACTTAATTTTACATTTTAAGCACGGGGCTATTTTTTATGCTTGCGCACAAAGTAACTCCATAAACGTTTATTGGTAAAATATTTGCTTTATTATGCTGGACGGCTTTAAATCACCAGAAATGAAAGGATTTCTTTGTCTTCGTTTAGGTATGAACCTAAAATCATAAACACACTAGTGTCGCGTATTTATACAGTATGGTTCAGTTTTTAGATCCATATCCTAACGAATACAAAAAATAGTCATCTGATTTTTTAATTGAAAATGATCATATAGTAATGATAGAAACATAGACGAGAAAAACACAACTCATTATTTGTTTAAATAAGTTCTTCACTGTTAATGTTTAAATACATGTATAAAGATGTCATTTACCTTCTATAAATAAATAATTTCTTATTATTATTGTTATTATTTATATCAGTATAGTTATACAGGCATGTATCAAATGTATCAATCCGTCCATTCATACGTCCATCCGCCACAACATACAAACACATGTATGCATATCTATACACATACATATCTATACACATTACATGCATTCATAAATAATACAGATATACATATATATACGCATACATAATATGTATATATACTTACTTACATACACACATACATAAACACATACCTATACACATACATACATGCATACATACACACATAAATACCTATGCACATATCTACATACATACACACACATACATACACGTAGCCAAAGGAAGATTGACAGGTGGCAGATAACCCAGTCGGTATCTATAGCTGGTGCGATAGGAAACAAAGTGAGGTCGTTTCATTGATAAGTTCTTGTTTTGAGATATGGATTTACAGAATAAACACTTAAACATTATTTTTCCTGGTTCTCAGGGAAAGGACCTAAATATTACACTTATATTGTTATCAAACAAAAGCAACAGGAACATTATTCTAACATCTCAAATTATCATTAATTACCCATTAACTGTCGACAACATCAGTTCGTGGAAAAACAAATAATGACAAATAGATTCTGCTGACTCACGGTTCCTTATGTTACAGAACACGCTGGCAAAGTGTTATGAGTCACACTCGATTTTCCCTACCGATGATGCAAGTTTTAATTCACCTGAACCGAATGAGGCCTTTTTGTCCTGTCAATCAAATATACCCTTTTTCCAGAACAAACGAGAGAATTAGCTAAAAGATACTAAAGATTCTATGCGTTCAAAATACAATAAGCTCTGTAAGGTAAAGAAGGATAGTGACTTTCTGAATCTGTCAATTCCCATCCATACCCTTTGTTTTAGGTACTCACAACCTTTCGACTCGACTACACGATTATGATGAATGTTTGTTCAATTAATGATTTCATTTTTGTTTCGTCTGTAAAAATTTAAGCCTCTCTGCTGATCTTTTTTTTTCCACACTTACACGAACAAAATCAAGCGTATTCATATATTCATACGAAAAAAAATCAAGCGTATTCATACAGAGATGTGATAAAGTTTTTAAGCTCGTACCGCAATGAAAAAAAGACTACACCCCTTAACCATTGTCATGCTGATCCTGGAATATTCCTGCTTTGACAATGGCTTTGGCGAGTGTGTAGACTTAGATCAGCCTGCACAGACGTGCAGTCTGATCTTAGTCTACATCACTTGCTGGTTCTTGCTAGTGTTGAGAAAAAAATGAACTAAGTATCGATCTAATTATGCAAAACTTTCAAAATGTATTGAAAGCAGTATAAATATTCAGCGGGACAATGGTTTAGTGGTGTAATACAAACACATAGAAATTTGAAAAAAAAATCTGTCTATAGCCCTTGATCAGTTCACAACTGTCCGATCGCTGGTCACGCCCACTGTGCTCTGGGTTGAGATCAGCTTAAATTCATGTACAAGCCTAGGGGAGTCTCGCCATGGCACCGGGTCTGTTATTCTCACATCAAATTTGGGGGAAAAAGGGGTTTCTTTCTTTTTTTGAGCACTGCAAGTATCATCATTTTGAGCGCAAAAATGTGTACAAAGTTTTTTGTTGTTGTTGTTGTTTTGTCGAAATGCTATGATTCCGCGACTAACTCATTCCCACACGATCCCGTTTTTTACGCCTATCAAGAAAAGGGCTTTGGAAAACATTGTGGAGAATGAAGAAATTGCTTGTTACAAGTAATTTCTTCATCATTCACAATGTTTTCTAACCCCAAAGAAAAAGATTTTTTTTTAAGTTTCATCGATTTAGATTGCAGTCTTCAAATAAATTCTTTTGATTTGGAATGTTTTTTCATCGATCTGTACCCAAAAGCATTTCCTAAGTAGCAGTTTGAGCAGTATATTCAATGTAATATGAGAAGGGTTGTCAAACTGTATAGATCAACTTAAACATAATAAACCCTTCAGTTGTCATCCCCAATCTTGTATCCGTCATTATTTCCGTCCCCTCCATGTATACAAGGACTACGGATGTCTGTTTGTGAGTATCATTTCCGACCATAGTATCTCTAACATTTTATATTTCCCTTGACTCTTTCCTGTCCAATCCCCGGTTTTTATGTCTCTGTTATTTTATGATTGAGAAAATATTGAAAAAAAAGAAGAAATTGCTTGTGACAAGCAATTTCTTCTTTTTGTACAATATTTTCTACAATACTGAATGTTTATTTTTCAAATTAAGTCCCCTTTAATTTTTCATCTGTAAACCTTTTGAATTTGGACAGTTCTGAAAAGTTTGAAAAACAGGAAAGGGTTATCTAATTTTGTATTGACATTTGGTGTCCAAAAGCTCGAAACTACGTCGCCTAATGTAAGGTTAGCCCCTCTCTTCTTGACACTGCAATATTCGTGAATTTCAAGGCAACATACTCTACGAATTTACTTTTTCATGCTTACGAAATAAAAGTGAAGTATCTTTTTTCCCAATACCATAGTTTGTATAGAAATTCCTTCTTTCCTTCTAACCCTTCTAACACTGATTTGAACATTTTAAGAAGAAACCTTTAACAACGGCCGATAAAATATGAGCAACACCAGGCCATTGTTTTGATTAATAGTTAGTTTGGTCTATCAAGATTTTATTCAGCTGTGGGGTGTTTTTATTGTTGTTGTTGTTTGTTTGTTTTGTTGTTGTTGTTGTTGTTGCTTGTTTGTTTGTTTTTTCATACGATCGCGAACATAATTTTTAGCACGCAACTGTTTTGCATTTTGCACATAAATTAAGATCGATAAAAATTCTACTTAAAACTAGCAAACTATTTGCGTTGTTTTACCTGATCATAATGGCATTAAATTGTAAGAAATGAAGGGAATGTTTTTGTGTTTTCATTGAAGTATGAATCTAAAAACCTAATTACACTAATGTACGATTCATGTGATAAATTCTTTCTTCATTTCGTAATCCTCTCCCGTTTTAGAAACTTAGACTGGTCCAAACTGAAAGAGGTTATAGACGGAAATGAAAATTTCATGCAATTTAAGATGAATCGATCCTATAAGGGTAGAAAAAAATGTGGGAAAATAAGAAATTGCTTGTTGAAAGCAATTTCTTCTTTTTCCACAATGTTTTCTCAAGTATAAAAGCATAATGACGTAAATCACGGGTTTGTACAGGAAAGTGGAAAATATCATTTTCTTTCTTTCTTAAAGCAAAGGTCCGTTAAATATTTGTTGGCTATCATTTAAGTTAGAAGTGTGACATTTCTCTATTCGCAATGATGACCAACAGCAGTGTGCTTATATATTGTATAATTTTGCGACTTATAAGACAACAACAATTGAGTCTTGTACGAGCTTAGAGTTGACGGGGGTCACTTCAAATTGATTTTTATCCGAAAAGAAATGGTTCTGTGCGGATATAACATTTTGAAAAAAAAAAGAAACAAAACAAATTGCGTTTAAATATCATTTCCTTCCATTTCAACTCTATTATATGTGTCTCTCACCAATGGGTGGATAATCGTAGACCTAAGTGGGATAGCAACTGGAGGCTAGGAAAGGACGTAATGGTAGTATCTGTGTGAGAAATACCAGAAATCCATTTTTGGGTGCTACAGCAGCCGCGATATGAATGAAATACTGTTGAAAGCGGCGTTAAACCCCATTCAATCAAATGATGGTTATGTAAGGTACCGGTTGTATATAAGATCACTAATACAAATCAAAAGTCGACTGACCAATCGAATCATTTATCTAGACTATAAGTGCTGTGTTGACCTCCGACATAGGTGTCAATCATTTTCCTTGTTGGGCGACTTATTCGTCGTAACTACAACTTTTTAGCCGTTGTTACGACGCTTAGGTCGTCTACAAACGACTTGCTTTGGGTTTTCTACCCAGTATTATGCAAGGACATGTCGTTTGTCGAACTGCCATATTGGAGATAGGTTTGCATGGCTAGCCCTCTTTGCTTTTTAAATACAGGGTCTTCTTGTTTGTGTGTTTCAGAATCGTCAACACCACACCTGATATGAGTAAAGCTCGAGTCAGACGGGCCATCTTAGACGCGTTCAAAGTGTGGAGTGACGTTACGGCATTAACGTTCACAGAGGTCTTCCATCCACGTGGAAAAGAGGCGGATATCTTGATCCAGTTTGCAGAGGGTTACCACCATGACGGATACCCTTTCGATGGAAAAGGTAATTGCAGTTAAAGTCTAAGAAAGTGGAGGGTCTTTGACTAGGGTGATGGTGTTTTTTGTTGTTGTTGTTGTTGTTGTTGTTTGTTGTTGTTGTTTGTTTGTTTGTTTGTTTGTTTGTTTATATATATATATATTAATTAAAAGCTGGTCATTCATCCGCCAAGCCCCACATTGTTTGTTCTCAATTGAATTGTTTCATCAAAACGATTCCAATAAGTATCAACAACATAGAGGTTTGAAGAGGAATTTAACAGACTTATGGTCACTGCGCATGTAGTTACGACATTTTTCTCGCGCACCGACGTTATATTGTTATGACTCCTTTTTAAGTAGAGTTATGCGGACCGCTTTATACTTCCGAAATACACGACAAAACATAATTCTATGGAAACCAATTACAAGAAAACAATTTTATACTCGTTTCATCTGAAACACCCATATGTAATAATAATAAGTAGAGCATGGCCAATAAGGTAATCGGAGTTGAATAAAGCTGTAGTTACGGCATTTTACGCGGCCAATGACTTTATCAACATGTTCTTTTCTCACAATGTTTTCCAGACCTACATATCCTTATCACGCCATATGTTTAAGAAGTGAGTTACATTAATTTCCAATATATCTAATAGATTTACAAAAAAGCACAACCTAATAGCACTGTATGAAACCGCAAAGCGAATTCACACAGGAAGAATTAATCCTCATTTCTTATAATTTAATATCAACATCAAAAAGCAATAATATACCAGTTGGTACAGTTTTTATTGACCTACTTCGTGCGGAAGCATATGAAATGGTTTATTGAGATTTGAAACTTTTTATTTAGCCAATCAGAATGTAGAAACTTGATAGACGGAACTTAACTAAATTATTTGAAAAAAAAGCAAAAAGAATAACTTTTTGTCCAAAGAATTAGCACAGGAGATGTCTTTAAAAATACTGCTCTATGAATAGAGCTGATCTAGGTCACTGGGCTCTGTAACTCGACAATGCAAACTAGTGCATGCTATATAAGTCACATTATAATCAAATATCCACTTGAGGCAAGGATCCAATTATAAAACTGTCATGTTGAGAGGCGTTTAAAAGAGTCATTGTGTGGGAATGGGTCAATCAATTTTTGATCGAAAGCGGCTATCCCTTATATAAGAAACACATACGTGTTCAATTCTTATTGAATGGTGTCGTCAGGAATTCTTGCAATTATTCGTACTAACTGTTCATATAAATTATTTACTAAATCAGATAGACTTCCTCTTGTTTCCATGTCCAACAATTAAACAAGTATTGTGCTCCGTATTTTTTGTAATGTGTTAAGCTCACCTGAGCACAACGTGCTCTAGGGGAGATTTTAGGATCACTCAATGTCTATCGTACGTCGTGCGTCGTTCGTCGTCCGTCGTGCGTCGTCCGTCAACATTTTCTTTAAACACCTTCTACTCCTAAACCACAGGGCCAATTTGGACCAAATTTTGCAGGAATGTTCCTTGGGTGACCCCTTTCAAAATTTGTTCGTGAAAATTTGATTCACAAAAAATTTAGGCGTGCCAGGGCCGGACTTTTCAGACTTAATAGATCGTGAAATACTTCTTTAAATACCTTCTTCTTCTAAAACCATTTGGCAAATTTGAACCAAATTTGGCAGGAACGTTCTTTACTGACCTTTTTCAAAACTTGTTCTAGAAATTGTGATTCGCCAAAAATGTGGGTGTGGCAGGACCGTGCTTATCAGACTTAGAAAAATCATGGAATAATTCTTTAAAAATCTTCTCCTCTAAAGCAATAGGCTGAGTTGGACCAAATTTGGCAGGAATGTTCCTTCTCGCCCTTTTCAAAACTTGTGGGCATAGGCGTGGCAGGTAGGGCTTATCAGATCAAATCATCCTCAGATGAGCGATTTAGGGCAATTTCTTGCCCTCTTGTATTTCACATGCAAGCTTTTTTTTTAAATGTCACCTGCAGCATTATTTTATTGGGCGAGTCTTATTTGTTGCTTACCGGCAAAGGCTAAGCCCATGCTTTAAATATGAGGCATGATAAGTACTTAATGAATGAAAGAGCCGATAATGGGAGGAAACACAGTTACATTATATCAGTAATTACGTGAGTATATTTACCTGGAATTACAGGTAATAAACCAATAATTGCATTAGGCTCAACTCATTCTCCACAATTATCGCTAGGGCACTTACACATTTCATTATCACAAATGTTTTAACTCAGCTCTTACCTCTTGGCTTTGTTCATTCTTATACGTAGAACACACCTTTTCAAAAAACGGGAAGTCCTACGTCAGAATTTACCTACCAGTCTGGATCAAAGTTAAGTTTTTGAATTTCATAACGGGAACTCTGAACATATGTCTCGTCCAATCAGAGCTCTCGTTTTTTAATTTTAAATGGGAATCGTAAATTGGACTGGTTGATGAAAATAATCATACAGTTTTTTATCCTTCAGTTAGACAAATATTATTATAAATGTACTTTTTTATCAAAGTCATTTTTTCGTTTTTTTTTTTTTTTTTTTTTGAAAGGCTAAATAGAATCTTAGCATATTTGTCTTTTCATTATGCGATACAGAATAACAATGTATATTTTTTTCTGTTTTCAGGATCTGTGTTAGCCCATGCTTTCTTCCCCGGGGAAGATAGAGGAGGCGACACACATTTCGATGACGCGGAGACTTGGACTTTCAACTCTTCTGAAGGTAGGTAGACTGTATTTTGCGCCAAACGCACTTTTCACATGAACTTGCGCTAGTGGCCTCCAACAATTACAGATGTACGTTAAGTAAAGAACCAGATCAACCTGACCTTCAGCGCAGTCTGATCGAAGTCTTCACCAAGATTTCTGTAGTTTATACTGATGGAGGTTCTTTAGACGATATGTCAAAATTCAGTCAATTGCGCTGTGTAAATGTTTTCCCATTTTCTCTTAATTTGCATTGGGGTTACTTTTGTTGTTGTTAGAAATGGCATATTTAGATTAATCTAAACCCACACAAGCCCGCTTTTCGACTCTCCTCGAAAAGAGAAATTTAGGCAAACACTGTTAAAAAAATGGAGAAATTGTTTGTAATGGGCAGTTTCTTCACTTTTCATATTTTTTCTGCAAAAGAAATGACACCCCCCCCCTAAACTTAACATTGTAACTTCTTCAAATTTACCAATCGCGTGTGTCAATCAAGTAATTAATCGCCCAATTAAAATCTTTCATTCGGCCCGGGATTCAGATTTGAACACCGACATTAGCCGCCATTTTCGTGAAACATTTTTGTTGGTTTAGCGACCTAAACGTCGTAACTGCAGCTTTTTCGAGCTGGACTTTCTGTCGGAATCAATGGGCGTGGCAAACTGACTGTCTTTCAAACCCGTCTAAAATGTTGTGTGGTAATCGATTCAAATGATAAATCAGCAACACTGTCGTATATAATCAGATATTGTCAATCAAAACCTAATCATGAAAATTTAAGTTTGTTTAACGATTCCGACTATATGATAGGACTTTGCTGTGTATTTTGTTGGTACTAATCTATTAAGGATACACATTTACCAACCATAATTCTCAATTTTATAACGAAGCCTCTGATTGGACAAGAATGTCGTTATAAGACTCAAATACTAATCGTCGATTTACACTGAATTGGAACCAGGATGTTTTGTATTAAATCTATCTATGTTTTTTTTCAGGTGTTGACCTGTTCATGGTAGCTGCCCATGAGTTTGGACACGCCCTGGGCCTCGCCCATTCCAGTGACACGGAGGCCCTTATGTACCCATGGTATCAGGGGTACCAAGAGGGATTTAAACTTCCGTTAGACGATGTTCAGGGGATCCAGTCTAGATATGGTCAGTATATTGACATCGTTGACAATCAAAATATCGTAACTATAAACTACAGTTATGAATAAACTATATTTACGACATTCTGCTTGGCCTATAACGACACACGGACAATAACAGAAAATATTCACGTTTTATTTCACCAAAGAATTATCATTTACATTTGTGACTAACCTTTTATCAAATACTATTTCTTGTTTCGATAGCCCATTGCCAAGCTAGATACAGTTCAACCCTTTCTTTTTCAATTCCTGGTTTTTACGTCCCTTTGATTTCACACTTAAGAAAATATTGTGGAAAAATAAAGAAATTGCTTATATTAAATGATTGTTTTTCAAATAAAATCGACTTTAAAATGTTGTCTGCAAACCCTATGAATTCGGACAGGTCTAAAATTTTGCAAACAGTAAAGGATTGAAAGCTTACGTCGTATGCTTTAACAAAAAATAAGGAATAAAGAGATGAAGAGATAGGAAGGAGCCAGAAATACGTTAAAAACGTTACCTGAAGACAAAATTTAAGACTGGGCCAAACACAAAAGAGTTGCTGATGACAATTTCAAGTTGACAGAATTTCAAATAATTTTGTCTCACTGTATGGAAAACTATGTGGAAAAATGCAAAATTGCTTGTAACAAGCAATATCTACATTTCTCAGATTGATCTTCTGAGCCTTTTTCTTCGAGGGCGTTTAAAAGCGGGATTGTGTGGAAATGGGTTATAAGAATTACCTTTCGGATGATTAAGTGTATGGCAGACCACTGAACAAGTCAAATGCTTCTTCCGCTTGAAAAGTTAAATAACTAATTAAAGTCATATTTTTTTTTTTTTTTTTTTTTTTTTTTCGATTTTTTTTCGGTTTTTTTTTTTTTTTTTCTAATATATTCTAGCGAGAATTCTGTAAAAATGTGTGTATGCATTCTTCATATATTTCACAGAAATACTGTTTAGCGACCAACCAATTCTAGCTTGGTACCTAGATAGTACCCGAGTCTAACTTCAGATGTACAAGGGCACACCAATGAAAAAATATTGCGACATTACCCATACTGGTTTTACAGAAAAAAATTCACGTAATTATTGATTGTCTGTCGTATTCATTTTTCTTGACATTTTTGCCCAGGTCCCAAAGGTGGTAACGGCAACTTTCCAAACGTTGTTCCTGTTACCGACGCACCAGTCATTGACGTGCCTGATAAGCCCAGTCGGCCGAGACCACCAACGAGACCAAGAAATGAGACCAACCCGTGTAAACATTCGATAGACGCCATAACTGTTATACGCAAAGAGGTCTTCATATTTATAGGAGATGTGAGTAAATTATTATTCCTCGTCAAAAAAAATGGGTGCTTTGCACGTCCGTCCGTCCGGACCGATATCGTTGAAAATAAAAGAACAAATGTCAGTGAAACTTTATTTGGCACTAATGCATATAACAGTCAGCGTTTTTCCGCCGTGCTTTGATTTAAAATGTGTTTTTGTTGTTGTTGTTGTTTTCCGCCGTGCTTTGATTTAAAATGTGTTGTTGTTGTTGTTGTTTTCTCGTTAGCGTGTCTATCTCATATCATGTAATCCTTTTTGTTTAAATGGGGTTTTACGCCGCTTTCAACGATCTTTCAGTTATATCGCGGCGACTGGAGCACCTAACAATGGAATCCTGGTATTTCTCACACCAGTACTACCATTACATCCTTTCCTAGCCTCCAGCTGCTATCCCACATAGGTCTACGATTATCGACCCATTGGTGAGAGACAATTAGTCGGAAAGGATGAGTGCCGCCGTCGGGAATCGAACCCGGGACCTCTAGATTGACAGTCCGACGCGCTACCAACTGCGCTATGACGGCGGCTTCATGTAATCCTATGGACAGCAAAAGGTCTAATGGTATACCCTCTAAATGAAGACGGTGTCTGGATGACCAAGCTTAACCCATTCCAACACAGAAAAATTTTAGACCAGTCCAAATTGAAAGAAGCTGCAGACGACAATTTCAAGTTGAAGGCATTTTGAATTTTTTTGTCTCTTTGGATAGAAAACATTGTGGATAATGAAGAAATTGCTTGATACAAGCAATTTCTTCATTTTCCACAATGTTTTCCAAAACTTTTTTGTTGAGGGGCGTTAAAAGGAGGGATTGAGTTGGAATGGGTTAAATACAACTTCTACAGGGTGAGCAGGCTTTGTTTGGTGATATTATAGAATGCATTGTCTTTTCTAGGAGTTAAGCTAACTACGTCGTAGTTAGAACCTGGATGGGTGACTCGACGTTGGTTGACTTTCAGGGAGACCACTTGGCTCAAACGTTACAATATCAAATCATCTAACTTGTCTTTGTTTGTCAAGTGCTTTTGTCAGGGATTTTAGTGATAAGACATTTAACGTGCGTCTTAACTTAAAAGCTTAAATGCTTTTCGTGATGACTATTTCACCTACATATATGATTATTTCGATGTATGAATTCCGGTCGGCCTCTGCTGCGTCCGATTCCTATTCAGTATATCTGGTAGGTCCCTTTTCGCTTGACGGATTTCAAAGCATCAGTTCCTATTATGCCAGTAATTTTCAATAAGCTAAATGACTTTACGGTAAATAATGTGATTTGAAGTTTATAACGCTGTTTATTCTGTATGTATTGCAGATGTTTTGGCGACTTGGGTCAAACGGTATACGTGGTGCACCTACTCAAATTAGTAAATTTTGGTACGATTTACCGGAAGACGGTATAGATGCATTATACGAAAGATTTGATGGGAAAATAGTATTTTTCAAAGGTAAGCTACATTGATTCGCTTTTGTTACAACTGACAAGTGACCCCATCCACTGTGATTCGACTAGAAGTCCCCCACAGATTTATTTGGGGGAAAAACTTGGTCAATAACATGTTAACCCTTGTCATACTGAACCTGGAACATTCTGGTTTTAGCAGAAGGTAAAGACAAAGATCAGACTGCACATAAGTGCAGTCTGATCTTAGTCTACACCTCCTGTCTGTCCTTTTGAAACCAGAGCTGCTTGTGAAATTAATTTTCGAAAGAATTAGTGACAACTGAACAACAAATACTACCGGTGCTTTCAGCCCTTTTATTTTTCATACAATTCTGAAAAGGATTTTATTTAACATCAAAAAGGTTAAAGAAGGTAAGATTGTTGGCTGGCGGCCTAAACGTGGGAACTACAGCTTCAATGAGATGATCGTAACCTTGTCTAGCGGCTATACGTTCGCCAAGGCTTGATTTTAAACTTTCTTTTCCGTTTATATCGAAGAATATTAAATGATAGACCGTACCCCTACTTTAAACTCTTTCTGTGTGTATAATTAATCTTGTATTAATCGACCGCTCAAAGGCCGGCCAAAATATTGTCGTTTTAAAGAATAGTCGTTTGATATACTTTTCCATGGCATACATGAAGTATCGGTTAGACAGAATACATAAGTTATTGCGGGATTCTCACTTAACCCTTGTCATGCTGAATTATAATCCTATTTAGAATTGCTTTAAAATCAAAGGACTGACAGCATTAGACTGTCATAATAAGAATCAATATTTCTTTTGAAAATTGATTATTATGTGCTCTTATGTGCAGGTTGATCTTTGTCTATACCTCCTGCCAATAACGGAATATTCTGGGTTTAGCATGATAAGGGTCAATCCTTTGTTGGTGGAAACTCATTAGAATATTCTCATTGGGATTATTCTAATGAGATCCACCATCATTGGATTTGGTTTTGATAATTTTATCAGCACGAACGTCCAATTATGATTATATTTTGTTTTGAGGAAAGGAATTCTGCTGCTGGTCGCTAAATGAAGGATGTCGCTTAATTGAGGTGGTCGCTGCGGCAAGATTGGCTGTACTGATTTTTACGCCTTTTTTGTTTCTTACAGGAGATAGATTCTGGGTGTTCAGCAGTAATTCAATGGTGCATAACTTTCCCAAAGAAGGAAAACCCCTCACAGAACTGGGATTAAGTCGTGATATTAAAAAGATAGACGCCGTGTTCGTATGGGCGTACAATAAGAGAACATATTTAGTTACGGGTGATATGTACTGGAAATTGAACGCTAAGGATGAGTTTATAGAATACGATTATCCACGGGACATGAGTATATGGAAAAATGTCCCAGTGCCCCTAGATAGTGCCTTTCAACATTGGGATGGTAAGTCCGTATATTTTTTCGAAGGGTTAATGTAAAACTAATGTAAGTTCATGTAAATATATAGGTCTCTTGAACAGTTTTGCGCTAACTCCGCGACTTTTTTTAAAGCTCACCTATTTTTTTTTTATAGATTTGTTATGATTTTTAATTTAATCTCGTGCAAAGTACTATGCATCATTTCTATACTTTGATAAGCTGTATTTTAGGCATATAAAGAAAAAACATTGGCATCGTTCTTTTTTCGTGGAATTGGAACGCAAATCATCAAGGTTACAGAAAAATAACCCATTACCAAATGTCGAAATTTTATACTGGACCAAATAAAAAGGAGTTGCAGACGACAAGTTTATGAAATTTTAGATTTTTCTTCACTTTCTGGGTTGAAAACATTGTGGAAAATGAAGAAATTGCTTGATGCAAACAATATCCTCATTTTCCACAATATTTCCCATGCCATGCCTTGTTTCTTGAGGGGTGCCAAAAAGCATGGTTGTGTGGTAAAAGTTATGATAGATAGGCATTAATCGATATATCGAACTTTTACAGCATAGTAAACAGTCGCAGGTTTTGGAAAGCATATTTTCTATTCAACCATTACGTATTTAATTATTGAATGTATGTGTAACCTCTCTTTACCTTTATCCTATTTTCAGGTAAAACCTATTTCTTAAAAGGGGACCAATATTGGGAATTTTACGATACAAAGATGAAAACACGGAAAAAATCCGGTTCACCAATCCATAGACTTTTACGGTGTAAAAATGGAAAATTATACAGTGAACATGGGAATATCCAGCTAGAAAACAATCATATACCATCATCTTCACCAACTATTTATCAGCTAGTCTTGTCCAATCTAGTACTGTCTGTATTATGTGTTCTCTGGTTGCATTAATGTTGAGTGTGCTAGTCTATTTGTCGTCATTTCTCTGCCAAAACATCGTAGCTACGACGTTGATAAGCTGTAGCTACGATGATTTGGCAGCTTCCTGACAGGTACAGAATGATTGCAATTCCTCGTCAAATGAAATACAAAAAAGAAATGGTTTAAATTGAGAAAAAGTTATAGACATCATTTCAAAGTGCACTAAGAGTGCAAAACAAGTGTCAAATAAGGTTGAAAACCTTGTGAGAAAAGAAGAAATTGCTTGTTATAAGCACTTTCTCCTGTTCCCACAGAGTTTTTTCTAAACAGAATATATATTCATGGCTTCAAAAAAGCTGGATTGTGTGGAAGCGGGTTAATTACGTGTCCGCTCTGTGACCGGTTTCCAAAACAATTTGCCACCGCCTGAAAGTTTGCAACCAAGAACAATTGTTACCTAATAAGCATTTGAATAGGCTTACTTACATGTTCTCAGACGACGCAATTTTAGACTGGTCCAAATCGAAAGGGCTTGCAGATGACAATTCAGAAATGACGTAAGTTTAACCCATTCAAATGCCATGATGAAAAAATATAAAAGACTTTGTTGTAATAGGAGAAATTGCTTGTAACAAGCAATTTCTCCTTTTCTCACAATGTCTATCTACCCTCTTGACAATTGAAATTTTGTCTGAAATTGTGCCGTCTGGTGATTGGTTAAGAAACTATTTAAGATAGGAATAATTCTGAGAAAAAGAGAAATATCTTGTTACTTGCAATTTCTTCTTTTTTCACAAAATTTTCAGAGCTATTTTTCTCCAGTGCGTCAAAATACTTGATTGTGTTGTAATGAACTAAGCATGATAATACAAACGAAAATGTTAACAAGCACATTAATCTATTTCCACACGAAAATGTTTTAGACCAGTCCGAATTCAAAGAAGTTCCAGACAGTAATTTTAAGTTTTAAGTGAAATCTTTGTTAAAAAGTATTTTGGACAATGGCGTAATTGGTTATAAAATTCAATTCCAATATTTTCCACCGTGTTTTTCAAGGCTTTTCTATTGGGGCAATTTTAAATCCTAATCGTGTTGGAATTGGTTAAGGAATATAAATTTGTTTTCAGCAGAATTTATATTCAAATTTTAACATCCCTGTGATTTTATAATTCAGAAAACATTGTAGAAAAAGATGAAAATGCTTGAAACAATCAATTTCTTCTTCTTCCACAATATTTTCTACTCTCCTGAACGGTTATTTTTCAAATTTTATCCATTTCTATTTTCGTCTGCAAACCCCATAAATTTGGACAGATCTAAAATTTTGGAAAACACTGTTTTTTTCCCGCAGAATTTATCATCGTTCTCATTCTAAAACGTCGTAACTACAGCTTGATTCAAGTTGTAGTTACGACGATTTAGAATGAGAACGACGTTATGTTCAAGCGAAAGTCATCCTCAAAGTGTGATATCTGTTATTGATATATGTGCTTCCAACAAAATGAATGTAATGTTTGACTCTGTTTATTGTATTGTAAAGTAAACTCATTTGTTTCTAAAAGTGCCATTTATATAATACTCTACTGCAATTCGAGTTCGTCCAGTTATATACATGTAGTTTCTAATTATTTCTTCATTAATACGACACATTTCTGCTGAGGCCAGTTTATGTTTTCATTCCATCAAACTCACTAGCAATCTTTTCGTATCTTGAGCACGTTTTCAGATGGAATTTCATCAATTTATGACAAAAAAGTGTAGTTATTTGTTAATTTTAATACAATGAATGTAGAAAGCTCTAAACATTGGAGATTTTAACCTGTTTATGAGACTCTTGTTCTAGAAAAAGAAAATCCAACAGGAATTGAATCACCGTCATAGCTTGCCCTCGAAAGGGCTGTCTCTAAAGAGTTTTGAATTTAAGACAGCCCTGTTGTGTTCTTCCTATTTCGACAATTGTTTTCGCTGAGGATTTATACATATAAATTTATAAAAGAGAATTTTTATCCGAAATCCGAGAAACAATCAAAAATCATCGGTAAAGAGACAGCAAGTTGCCAAGGCTAATTGCCACGCCCACTTAACTGAACATAGCAGTACGGCTGGGTTAATAAATAACATTATTTTTTAAAGTATCAGATCGGGGACTGAGAATTAAAGGTAAATCGCTTTTGCGACCAAAACGCCGTAACTACATGTTAAAAAGCGACGTTTAAGTCGCAAAAATAAAAAAGAATGCTTTACACATATATAGGAGTTCAAAGTTCCCTTCCATTCTAAATTAATAACTTGACTGGTCAATCGATTTTTTGATTTCCCGCTATGATTCGCCAATAACTTAAGCGAAAAGTAAGATAGAATGATCGGATAGGAACTACGAATGGTACCTTTTTTAAGCAATTAAATAAGATTTCGTTTCGACAGATAGGTCAAATACACGTTTTGTCAACACAATTAGATTAAATCTTTTGACCTTGTTGACAGAGAAGAACACATTAAAAGTGAAAATATATGAAAGTACATGGTCGCTTCAATTAGACCTAAATTTCTATAACTCATTTCTTTACTTTATCCTGATATTTTCGCTCAAGATATTAACACTTGTCATGCTGAACCCGGAATATTTCTGCTTTGGCAGGAGGTATAGACAAAGATCAGCCTGCAGTCTGATCTTAGTCTACACCACCTGCTTGTAAGATAAATTTTCATCATAATGTTTTGCCTACCATTGGTGCTTCCAGTGCTTTCAGCCCTTTGATTTTAATGAAAATATGTGGAGGACTTATAATTCAGCATAACAAGGGTTAACGAATCAAATTTTGAGCTCCATCATTTATTCCAAGCATCATTCGTTTGTTCGGCGACCCAAAACGCCGAGACTACAGCTCGTTTGAGTTACTTAGGTCGCAATCAAACGACTTGGTTTGTGTGTTATGAAGTATGGAAACTAAATCCGTTTGATATATATCTGTAGAGCTGCCATGTTGGAGGTCGGTGGGCGTGTCTAGCGATCCGACCATTTTCTATAAATAGATTTTCTGTTGGTAGTTGTGTTAACTGTCTCTAGGCAATTCTGGCGAGTGCCAATGACAAAGAGCTTACTGTAAAATTATTCTCAATTGTTTTATTTGTTAGATATTTTTGTTTGTTTTAAACCGTAAGCATAGATAGTGTTGTCTGAATTCTTTATAGGTATACACTCCTCATAGTGAAATCCAGTTATCTCAAAATGAAATCCATTAACCTTTCGTATGTTTTTATATGAAAACAAAAAAAAAAACGAGCTTTAAAACTGTGGAATAATCTAGTCTCTTTATGTTTCTGTGTTTTAGATTCTGATCATTGTTAGTTCTATTGTTTCATAGATTTAATATAGGCCAATGCTTGACATTTCTAAAGATGAAAGCTGGCAAAGCATAGTTTTGTTAAGTAATCTTCTTTGGTTATCATGATAAACACGCGAGGTCTAGGAGTTAACCCATTACCAATTGAAACCAATTGAAGAACTAGTTTGTTTAAAAGGTCTTTTGACGTATGAGCATTACCCTCTACAAGTTCTTTGCCAGTTAATTTTTTATCCCGTTTACCAAACAGCACATTTCAGACAACTTAAGGCTATATAATTTTGCAAACGTAGACTCAAATCGGGAATGAATATGACAGAAAACAAAACAATTGTTGCTATGTCACTAGAATGCGTTTAAAGTTGTTTTTTTTTTTTTTTTTTTAATGAAACATTGCATTACAAATACAGACAGACTGAAGAACAAAATGAGAAATAAATGGTCACCACTTTCTTTCCATGCGCGTTTCGTTTTCTTCATCGACACCTCATTTTAGCTGCTTTATACGCATATACAACAAAGTTATCTTACAGCCTGTGTAATAATGTACTTTTGTTAAATATTTATTTATTTTGTGTTAAAATGTTATATTTTGTATGGATATTTTGCTGTATATGTAAATAATTTCTCTTGTCATTGTTGATTTTACTTGCCATGATTTTTACACGACTAAGTTTCAATAATTCAAAAAAAAAGTTCTTATTCAATATCTTTTATTACGGACATTGCTGAGGGTATTTGGGATAAACATGTCGTCATTTGGACGAGCAAAATGTCGTAACTACAGTTTAATACAAACTGTAGCTGAGACATATTGTACACCAAACGACGACATAGCGAAGAGGGAACTTGCTTGTGAAAAGCAATGTCTCCATCCTTACTTCAGACAAGCTCATCTATATATATTACCACACAATGACGCTTTCTGAATGCCTGAAGAAATGCAATCACGGAGAACATTATGGGAAAGGAGAAATTGCTAATAACAAAAAAAATCCTTTTCTCACAATGTTATTACCCTATTTGGTACTTGACTTGTCGTCAAAAAGCGGGATTGTGCAGGAATGGGTTAATACTAGGATAGTTTTGTGTCTAGTTGCTATACAAAACAAGGCAAGATATTTTTACCTTGCTATCAATAGAATTAAATGTAGTATAAATGATGTTTACCCGTTCCCAAACAATTCCGCTTTTTGACGCCCGGAAGAGAAAAGCCTTTTGAAATCATTGTGAAGAAATTGTGGGGAAATGAGGATTTGCTTGTTGCTTATGAAAAGCGATTTCTCCTTTACTCACAGTGTTTTCTACCTTCTTTAATACTTGTTTTCCATTTATAGTGCATTTCAAATGCTGTAAGCATTGTCGTTCAATTTAGTTCAGTCTAAAATTGTGTCGTCTGGGTTGAGAATTGAAAGAACCTCTATTGAACAAAGTTGAATAGAGTAAATGAAGGAGGGTAAAATTTTAGATCACGCAGAAATGACATATGTACAAAATCTTGACAATTATTTCTGTTCTTTATTATATTTCGTTTGACTTTTTAAGAAAAAAAATAGTGGTATAATCTGTCTTGTTTAAACAGCTGATATACATTAACTAATTGGAATAGACTCACGGTGGATTATTTTATTTCTCTTTTTCATATATATCCTCTTTCTTAACCCATTCCCACTTAATCCTTCCTTTTTACGTCCCTCAAGAAAATAATTCTGGAAAACAATGTGGACAATTCAGAAATGGCTTGTCACAAGTCATTTCTGCATTTTCTACATAGTTTCCTACCCAGAGAGGCAAAGATTTTCAAAATTTCCACAACTTGAAATTGTGGTCGGCAACTTTTTTAAATTTGGACCAGTCTTGGGTTAATCGAAACAAGTTAACTGAATCTGTAAAAACAAATGCCTTATAATTCAAAATGTCGGTCTTTTATCCCATACTGGTTGCGCTTTTAGAGAATTTGTTTGTCTCGTCAGCCTGCGACGTAACATCAGTCTGGCTTGGGTTGACATTTTATATGTTTCTAGTTGGACTCTTTTTAGGCGATAGATCCTTTTGATAAACTCATTACCAGACGACAAAATATTCAGACTGGTCCCAATTCAAAGACTACAAATCTAAGTTAATCTAACGGAAAATACGAGCAAGAAGGGGAAAAGAAAACATTGTGAGAAAAGATGTAATTTCTTGATGAATATAACGCCTCTTTCCTCAGGATGTTTTTGTCAATTAGTTTTCGTCAAAATTCGGGATTGTATAGTAATGGGTTTAATTGATCATTTTCTAGTCTTTCTGCGTATTGTTGCAATAACCATTCGCTGGCCCCGCCAACTTACTGCGTTGGCGACGCCCATTGGCTCCAACAGGAAGTCCCGCTTCGATTTTGAATTTTGTTGTTTTGCAAAATTCATGTCAAGTAGCATGTTACAAAAAAGTAGTTTAGTTGGTTTCCGACCTAAACATCGTAACTACATCTTGAAAAGGTTGTAGTTCCGACGTTTAAGTCGCCAAACCAATAGAAAAGATTAACAATAATAGCGGTCAAATGTCGAAGTTGAAAGCTCAGGTCCGGGCTGAATATATGATTTGATTGGTCGGTTGATTCCTTGATTGACAGCCGCGATTGGTCACTTAAAGAGGTCATATTTTTATAAAATGTAAAACTATAATACTCATTGTAATGGGATTATATAAATATTTGAAATTTTAGCCGCTATCTTTAACTTGTTATTTTGCAGAAATCAAAGAAATGCCTTTTTAATACAACTTTCCTAAAAAGGGGAATTATTTTTTGTAAAGTCATAATTCGGTGACAATTTTTTTTAAAAAAACAACAACATTGTTTTAGCCCTATACATGACAACACAATTTCAGACTGGTCCAAATTAATATGTTGCAGACGACAGATTTTACGATATGAAATTGTATTTTAATTTTGTTTCCTTGTGAAGTAGAGAACTTTGTGGATAATGGAGGTTTGCGGCAAAAAACGGCAACATTTTAGACTTGTCCAAATTCAAAGAAGTTGCAGACGACAATCGGAAGTTTATAAAATGTTGGATTTCCTTTTGCTTTTAGGGTAAATAAACATTGTGGATAATGAAGAAATTGCTTGTAACAAGCAATTTCTTCATTTTCCACAATGTTTTCTAAAGTTATTTTTATATATATATATTTTTTTTGTGGGGGGGGCGACTAGGAGCGTCACCGAGTGGGAATGGGTTAATACAATAAACTAGGGACGTAAAAAGGGGATAGTGCGGCAATGGGTTCAATCAATCCTCTCTGTTCCCACAGCACCCTCCCCCCCCCCAAAAAAGAAAAAAAATCAGTCATTGTTTTAGCCTATAAGTCTGTCAATATATGCAGGTCTTGTATGCTCTTTTACTATCTAAAATCGCAGATGCAATCTTGTTCCATAAATTTGTTTCTTTTACGCATGCATTATAGAGAAATATATGCATACTTGTATGTTTGATCGTTTAACAAATCGTCGGTGGACGAGAAAAAATGTCGTAAATACAGCTTGAATGAAGCTGTAGATACGACATTTTGCTCGCCCATCGCCGAAATGTTCTACTTGCCTTTGATATGTGCAATATTTATAAAACAGGGTCAATAATTCAAGGACAAGTCTAAGACCGCATTATTAAACCTTGTCATGCTGTATAAAATCCTTTTCAGAACTGCATTGAAAGAAAAGAGCTGAAAGTATTAGGAGCATTCATTGTGGCTTAGTATTTCTTTGAAAATGTATCTCATAAGCAACTCTTGTTTGCAATGGACAAACAGGTAGTGTTGATTAAGATCAACCTGTATGTATGAGTAGGCTGATTTTTGTCTATAGTTACATCCTGCTTGAAAATAAAATTCTAAGGTTAGCATGGCAAGGATTTGGGCAACGATTTACTTGGACGTCCCAAAGTCTAAGGTTTCGAGGAGCAAGGGACGTAACTTGAAGAAATTACTGAACATGTTAATTACGATATATCGTTTTATGACAACCAAGGCCGTATAAATAGACGTCATTGTGCGGAATAAATGTCGTAAATACAGCTTGTTTTACAAACGACATACAGCTGTCCCGAAATTTTGGTAATCGAAGGTCGATAACGTCAATGATATACTATAAGGTATTTTTCATATGTTATATATGAGCGCATGCGTGACATTTCCAACCATTACACATGAGCGCCAAGTAAAGACTCAGATCAGCCTGTGCATCCGCATCTTCACTCTGCGCTCTGTAGATAGATATTGACCCAAAGCTTCTTTAAACAATCAGCGAATACTGTAATTGCCCCGAATGGCTGTCAAGGGTGCTCAATGTGTGCGAGTCACGCACATGCGAAATGGTTGGAAATGTCACGCATAGGCTCATATTAAACAACTAACTTGGATGCAAATACACAAAGTAAATCCATAAAATTTTACTCAAAAACTAGTAGTGACATGAAATTATGAGAAATGAAGACATTCTTTTTGTTTTCTTTGAAGTATAAATCTTAAAGCTTAATCACACTTTGCGTGTATACATTAGGCGTGGTTAAGTTTTCAGGTCCATACCTCAATAGAAACAAACAAAAGCAAATTTCTTCATTTTTAAAATGCAACATGTGTCATGAAATATCTCCGACAAACTGGTATGTCGGAGATCAGACTGTGTGGCTAGCGAAAGTTCCTGCAGAAAGTCCTCAAAATCGTTCTGACAGTTATTTATATTTGCATGTTATTATAAATGGAATAGTCCTTGTTCTATTGACTCTGTTTACTCGATGATAGAAATGTACATTGCAATAAACAAAATAACTAAATGCCTAATGACGTGTTGATGTTTTACTTGTTTAAATCCTGACTTTTGTCCATTAACCCATTCCCACACTACAAAATTAAGACTGGTACAAATTGAAAGACGCTGACGACTACAAAGGAATTTTTATTTTATTCGTCTTTTTTGGTAAGAAAAAATGTGGATGATGAAGAAAAAAAGCGGAATTGTGTGGGGATGGGTCAAGGAAGATTACATAGCATTGACTGCGCCTTGATCTCATTCTGCGAGAACTTCTATAAATGGCTTTTTCAAAAACAGAACCTTGTGAAGCTTTTGGTCTTAAGTAATTTTGAAAAAAAAGACTACCATACAAGTTGGGTAAATTTGGTTTCACCATAGGCTGAAAATACGCAAACTTCCGATATGATATATAAATACATTTAGTCTATATTGGACACGTAAAGGACCCATAATGTTTGGGGTTTTTTCCGTTGTTTTTTTTTTTTTTTTTTTAAGATGCTAAAACCCCCAAAAAGGGAAACAAAGAAAAGATCAAAATTTCAATATCGGTCTAAGCTGTCATTTCTCCTGTGAAATCTTCCTGTGGCCCAAAATATATATAAACGTGCTATTGACCATCACTATGGGACCGTCGTCATAGCGCAGTTGGTAGCGCATCAGACTTCCAATCTTAAATCATGGGATCCCCGGGGACGGCACCTTTCCGACATTTGTTTCTCACCAATGAGTGTATAAATGTATAAATGTAAACCTAATTAGGATAGCAGCTTGAGGCTAGGAAAGGTAGTACTGGTGCGAGATATACCAGGAATCCAATGTTAGGTGCTCCAGCCGCCGCGTAATGACTGAAACATTGTAAAAAGCGGCGTTAAACCCCAATCAATCAAAAACATCACTGCGGGACCCATACATACTCCTCAAAAAGAGGGTAGAAATCAATAAACTAAATGTATTTTACTGTATTTTACGTTGGATGCCATTTAATACCTCGGTCGAACTACTGTGATGGAGGTCAGTTGGCATGACCGGCGATCAGTCAATTGACCCTAATCTATCTCTAATAGACCACATTATATAACTGTAAACAAAAAATAACACTCTGAGCAGAGGCTAGGAAGCTGTGGTTACGACGTTCAAGTCGCCAAACGACCACTTTGCTTTCTGGTTTCGTGCCACTAGCCATAAAATTTGCAAAATAACGCCGTTTAAAATCGAAGCAGGACTTTCTGTTGGAGTCAATACGAGGGTCTAACGAAGTAAGTGGGCGGGGCCAGCGATTTGTAAATTACTTGAATTCCATGAGAATTTAAAATTATAAAAATATTCGACGTTTCATTAGTTAACCCATTACCACACAACAACGCTAAAAAAGGAAAAATTTGGAAAATATTGTAGAAAATGTTTTTAGAAGCAGTAATATCTTAATTACCAACAATGTTTTCTACCCAACAAGACAGACATCTTTGAAATGTCAAACGGATAGATTGTCGTGTGAAACTCCTTTAAATTTAGACCATTTTAAAATTTGGTCGTCTGGTAGGGTTTTAACTATTGTCGTTGATTCACCATACAAAGTTTATGCTGCCTGCCAAATCAGGAATGTTTTATTGACTATAACAAAACGTCGAAAGTATAATTTTGCTTTGCAATTGATCAATTTTCGATGAAACTTCGCCAAGTAGCACTTTGAAAATAGAATGTCAACTGTTACGTTTATTATAAATTTGGAAAGTAACCGAACAAAATACGATCCAATCGATTCGATGTTTCTCTCTATAAGGTACATGTGTGATACAAGAATTCTTTTGTCGCCGTCATAGCGCAGTCGGTAGCGCGTAAGAACCCTAATCTTTAATCATGATATACGATGGGTTCGATCCCCGACGGCGGCACATATTCTTTCCGACATCTGTCTCTCATCAATGGGTGGATAATCGTAAACCTAAGTGGGATAGCAGCTGGAGGCTAGGAAAGGATGTAGTGGTAGTACTGATGTGAGAAATACCAGGAACCCATTGTTAGCCGCTCCAGTCGCCGTGATATGACTGAAATACTGTTTAAAGCGGTGTTTAACCCCATTCAATCAATCAACAAGAATTCTTCAGCCCATAACCAGACGACGAAATTTTAAACTTATCCAAATTGAAAAAAGTTTCAGAAATTTGGGAAAATGGAAAGGGAGCGTCAAATAGGGCAAAAAACAATGTGAGAAAAGAAGAAATTGTATGTTACACGCAATTTCTCCGTTTCCCACAAAGTTTTCCGTGATATTTCTTCTTCGGGGCGTCAGAAATCGTCATTTTGTGGTAATAGGCTAATAGCTCAACGCTGTAATTAAATAATAATACATAAGATATATCGATGGGAACAAACACTAGGGCACCTAACATTCAGAGGACAATTGCGATAGATTCATCAATCCATGAAAATCCCCCTTTTCTCCCCCCCGTCACGCTACATGAAAGCAACATTACTCTGAATTTCTATAAGGACTGAACAATCATTTGGTAAAAGAATGCGGCTAAGTTTCGTAGTTTTCACTTAACTGATTTCGAACTGTTTTCATCGGACTAGATATCATTTAATCTTTTCCCACACAATGATGTTTTATTAGACTGGTCCATATTTAAAGAAGCTGCAGACAATTTTAAGTTCATGGAATTTCATTATTATTATTATTATCGTCTTTTTGAATTGTACACTTTGTGGATAGTGAAGAAATTGCCTGACACAAGCAATTTCATCATTTTCCAAAATGTTTTCTAAAGCTTTTTTCTTGAGGGGCGTAAAAAGGACGAACTGTTTTGGACTCAAATACCGTGTACCGGTGAAATCGATAAGGAAATACTTTTGGACAATACATCATACCGGATTCAATAAAGTAGTTTTCGCTAAATGACGCATATTATTGATCGATGCTTGGTGATTTTGAATGCCAAAAAAAAAGTTCATTGAATTATTCCGCTGCCATTTTGGACATTTCGTCTTCTTTATCAGAAGAATATTACCATAGTAACAGAGATACTATCTTCCCATAATTCAATTTCTCCCAAAATATTTGCCATAAAACTGACAAATATTTATTGATATTTGGTTTATTCATTTCCTTTAAGTCAGGCGACTCTTTGATAAAACAGGACCGGTCTAGCTACAAGAAGTTAAGAAATTGACATAGAGCGACTGCCAATAAAAGAATCAGTCGACCAATCAAATCACTCAGTTAGACAGGAAGCGATTTTTGAATTCCGTCATTGGCCGACATTTATGTGAAGCATTTTTGTTGGTTTTGGCGACATAAACTTTGTAACTACAGCTTGAATAAGCTGTAGTTACAAAGTTTATGGCTCAAACAAACCATTGGACTTTTTTGTTACATGATACTGACAATATCTTTTGCAAAGCAAAGCCATTTACTTAAGTGGAACTTCCTGTCGTGTTATACCTGAGAAAACATTGAGAAAAAAGAAGAAATTGCTTTCGACATGTCTCATTTAGATAGTATCAATTAGTACCCACAGCAAAGGAATTGTGGAAGTATTGTTGAAATGATTGACACTATAATAAAAAAAAAACTCTCATTATAGCCCTGTAAAAATATGAGCTTAATACCGTTTTCATTCAATGGTGGCTGACATGGCCGGTCTACACATATATGCATTCTGGTGAAATTTTGACAAACGATCCTTGTCCAGATTAGTCCATTAAAAACACTCATTTGGATTATTATGGTTTGAAAACAAGATCATGTCAAGGTAGAATGACTATCAGAAAGATAACTCACAGGAAGTCCAGATTCACTTTACCGGTCTCACGTTAATTGACGGATTTCCGCTCACAACCAAAAACGCAATCTACCAATCAAAACATTTACACCCGAAGTGAACATTTAACTCCGAGATTCATTTTTAATTAAGCTGTAGTAACGACGATTTGTCACAAAACCAAACGAAATGCTTCACATAAATGTCAGCCAGTGTATGGGCTCAAAGTTCACTTGCGGTCTAAATAAATGATTGATTCTTTGATTGACATCGCGATCGATCAATTACACGACGTGTCGTCGTTATATTCCACGAGCAGCGTTACAATATTCTTGCAAATTACTTATGTAACACCAATTTTTCATTTATCCCATAATCAGACGACAAAATTTAAAATTGGTCCAAATTGAAAGGAGATGCGGACGACAAATTATTATGAAATTTTAGATTTTTTAAACTATTTATATCTTACTAAAAATACGATTACATTATACACCAATATCATAACACACACATACGCGCGCGCACACACACACATATTTAGTTATAACTTTGAACTGATATCTCAATCTTGGGACACATAAATAAACAAAAATAATCGTTCTCCATCTTTTTATATATTTGAATATACATAATAATGAACAGTGTATACAGCATGCAAAACTACTATTTATATAGCAAATGATATCATAGGATTCACAGAATCCTTTTTACATTTGACACGAGGGTCGATTTAAGCATTAAAGGGCAATATGTCGACGAACTGCTAGTTGAAATTACTTTTTCCCAAGCAAATCCAGCTTTTGCTTAGGGCAATAATGGTGTTTTAATCTAGTAGGCCGTTTTTCAAGGCATATGTATGGTCTAATAGCCTGGTTTTATTGCTTGCAAAATCTAATCGAGGTCTTGTCGTCAGTGACCTATCAAATTGTCGTAAATACAGCATTATTTAAGCTGTACTTATGACATTTGGTTGTCCACTAATGATATGAAGAATAAACCTATACGTGGACAGGGCAGTAAATTGTTCGTCGAACATACGAGAACACATCATTTTGAAAAATTATCTTAGGCTTTCGCCTAGGAACAAATGTTTCCCCGGACGAAACAGATCACACAAATTGCAGAAAATAGTCATTGCATGAAAGATCTGATTGGTCAATTGAGCTTATACATTGAAAGCAGGGTTTCGTTTAATCTTCTCTTATCAAGGTAGATACATACATATACCAACATTCAGAGAGCATATAGGTTTCTCTTCTCTGAAACAATAGATTATAAACTTTTAGAGCATGGTACCTTTTAGTTCACTTCAGTTATTTTTCTGTAGTAACCCAGCTCTTTTTAATGATCAGGTGCCAGTCTTCTGTTCTAGGTAAAACTTAATCCTTGCCATGCTGAATATTTATCCTCTTTTCACGATATTTTCAAACTGTTACATAATTATATCGATGTGGTGTTTCAAGATTATCAACACAACAATAAAAAGCAGGTAGTGTAGGCTAAGATCACACTGCACATCTGTGCAGGCTGATCTTAGTCTATACACCTGCTACAGTCATAGCCAAAGCAGGAATATTCCGGGATCAGCATGGCAAGGGTTAATACAAACTGTCCTGTTGTCCTATCATACACCTTAATATGAATGTTGAGGTAGAAATCTTTACAACGCAGTATCTTTAACTACCATAGATGACTTTAAGTTCGACGTCGTAATGGAGATCTAGTCCTTGTGTTTTCACTTTGGTTCCACTCTGCCGCAGCCTAACCAGGGACCAGCCTTTGGTTTTCTGTAGACAACCTGTCTTCTTCGTGTGTCATACTTGAAATAGCTGGAATAAGAAAAAGGGGAAATAATTACTTACTAGATTTATATAGAAATATTTCAAATGCGTTCCTTTATTCGAAACACAAACGAGCTTAATTAAAGGTTGTAAAACATGAACGTGAGTCTGAATCTAAAAGTTGTAGCACTTGCCTACCCCACCGCTTTTTTATATTTATCTATGAACATACTATGGGTAGCAAAGCTCAGGTCGAAATTTTCTGGTTAATATTTTCTGTGCAGCCACCTGCAGGTGTACCTGTCATTTATAAATCTAAGGAATTCCCCCTTTGCTTCTAGAAACCTTTAAACGGTAAATTAGCATTTCTTATTACACGTGAATTGATACATGAATTCCTATAGTATTATTAAATAAGAAGAAATACCCGCGGGACGAAACACTGATGTAGTGATATCAAAAGTTTGAGCAAACTCGATTCTCATGGACCAAGTTTGGGAAACAGCACGACGTTCACAAACGATTAACTTCAAAATGGATCTTTTCTAATCGGACGGCTAATTTTGACTTCCGATACAATCGAGTGGTGTCCAGATGCAGTGTTCTGCCGAGGCCGCGATTCCGCGATATTCTCGCGTAAAATTTGCGGATGTCGCATAAGAATAAGAATAGGTGCAAAAATTGTCGCAGCTGAAATTTTAGTCTTATGGTCCCAAGTTAATGAAGTTACATTGTGCCAAAACCGGGATCCATTGAATTTCTTTCAGATCATTATCTCGGAAGGATTGCTGATTCTTAGATTGGTCAATCACAATGAGCAGACCTACTTTTTCCGCGATATTTATTTGACAAAAGCATTGCGTAAAGCATTCTTGAAAACTATCAAATGACATATTTATTGGACTCAAATAACAAACAGAACAATGAAAAATTAATATTCTCAGTAAGAAATAATTAACATCTAACTATTCTGTAGTAAGATAAATTATGTTTAGTTGTTTAAAGAAGTTTGCAGTTGTAAGTGTACCTATATCCGGACATGACATATCGCGACCGTTTTTGTCCACACTAATCCATGTAAATGGTTGATACAGTGACACACTTTTACAAAAATATTACAGATTTACAAAAACTATGTTTATAATGCTTGAAATTGATTTAAAAAGCTTTGAATTAATTATAGTTTGATTTTTTTTTTAAAATTTGCACTGGCTTTTTCCTGTCCCGGAATAATTTAAAGCTTCTGTCTCCACATTAGACCAGACGGATCCCCAGACCCTTCTCTTGATACTTTTGAGTGTTCAATCCAACCCTGGTGGGTCCAATACTTCATTCTTACATCATTTTCTAGTCCTGTTTCAGATTAGACCAATCTTAAGTTTTGTCAATGTGTTAAAAGATGTTATATCTACAGATATTTTAGTCACAAATGAAACAAAAGAAAGTTGATTTCAAGATTATGCCCGGTTACAAAGGGAGGAAAATTTTATGACTTGTCAAACTCAGATTGGATGAAAAGCACACACACACACAAAAAAAAAACCAACCTCAAGCCACAGTAATTTTTATTGACTACCTTGTCCCATCATGCAGATAAGTGGAATCACAAAAAAAGTCAATTGTTTGCATGGCAAATTACAAAAAATCAGTTGAAAGAGTTATGAATCAGCATTAATTATTTTAAAACTGAAGCATATTGGATTGCTCAAGAAGGCTGACCACATGTTCCACAGCTGTAAAGTCTAATCTTAGTGCACAGTAGCTAAATATTTCATTTCTCACACAAGCATTTTAATGACAAAAGAACTAAACTATGCTGCACTCAATTTTTTTTGTAGAAATGGTTATAATAGGCAAAGCAATGTTTATAGTTATACCTAAAGTTGAAATAATGCTATGATGTTACATATTACAGTGATATAGAATTGTCTATTCAATTTTGAAAATGTCTCCAAAAATTTAGGGCTAAGGGGACAATTGTCCCCTCTTCTGAAGATGCTTGGCAGACCACTGCAGATGATAATGCACCCTGCTTCATCTGATAAAAGTTACTATGCAAATATGAGCAATATAAGAAGATACGTGATCGAGGCGTTTCAAAACTGCCCATGTAAGTAAAAATTACAAAAAAAGAAAGACCAAAGAGCTCGGCCAATCCAATCTCAATGCGTTTTACAATATTTCTCTTGGTATTACTATGAAGTGGCTAGGTTCATTCTCATTTTATATTACTGTCGATGTAATTCCACCGAATTTTGGCATTCGCCACGCCGGTCTCCGTCTGTATGAAATCTGAAATACGATAATCATTTTGGCATAGGCTTACCTCCATCCTGATCCCAGAGTATATGTATATGGTAATTTTTCATATTATATCACATAGTCATAGCAAACGAATATATCAACTTGTCTTTACATATAACACCAAACAAATACATAAGGATTCTAATCCTGTAGACCAATAGATGTTTTCATAAGAGCAATTGGTCTGATTCTGTAAGTGTCAAACATGTTCTTTGACAGAAAACAATTTTCTTGTCAAAATATACTAAAACATATATATCATATAGGAAGAATCAATGTCCCGAATGTGATTTCATAATACAATGTACATAACAAAATAATCAGGGAACGGCTTTAATTATCATAGCAATTGTTGATATACATTCCTGAATGCATTTGATGCCGATCAGGGCTCTAATTTTCTTTTACTAAAAAGTTTAACTAGTTACAAATATGCTTTAAAACAATACAAAAAAAATCTTCTGTGGTTGATAATCCAGTGGGTTCAAACGTGTGTGATTCGTAGTTTGTCAAAATGTTTAAAGCTTACTTAGCCCCCTTGAAGAAATAATGTTGTCTGTTATAGTTGATGGCAGCCTCTAAATCCGATCGCAGTCCATTCCATATCCTCGTTATGGGGACGGGATAGCCTCTTGGTGGCTGAGCGAAGTCTTCTCTCCAAACACTCGCCTTATCACCCTGTATTACACATATCGTTGTTGGGCGAGCAAAAAATTGTAAATTCAGCTTGATTAAAGGATTAAAGCTGTATTTGCGACAATATGCTCGCCCAATGATAATATAAAATAAAAGTTGAAAATGTTTGTGTGTTGGTTGATAAATCACGGTTGGCCAGGTAAATGTAAATAGAGTACCCGCAAATTGTTATGTACAAACACTCTGTTGCAATTAATTAAAGATAGAAATAACGAATGCGAACAATGGTGGAAATAACATATCTAAGCATAACAGTATTCCAGATAATAACTTTGACTCTTAATTGCGTATAAACCCATTTCTTGACAGCAAAATTTGGACTTGTCCAAATATGAATAATTGCCAATGACTTTTTTTGCAATAGATTTAAGAAAATGTCTCTCAGGTCATAGAAAACATCGAGAAAAATATTCATTTGTTTGTTTGTTTGAATGGGTTTTTAACGTCACTTTAAACAGTATTTTAGTCATATCGCGGCGGCTTAAGTACCTAACCACGGATTCCTGTTGATTCTCACACCAGTACTTCCACTACATTCTTTCTGAGCCTCTAGCTGCTCAGGATTAAGATGGAGTCGAGGAAAATGAAGACATTTCTTAATACAAGCATTTTCTTCATTTTCCACAATGTTTTCTAAAACTTGTTTCACAAGGTTCGTAAAAAAGCGGTTTTGCATGAGAACAATTAGTGACGGCTGTTTCCCGACCTCGTGAATCATGAAATGTCCATCTAAGCGTGCTTACTCTGATGTGTTCCTTACCTAAGGATGTAAACGGAGTTAGTATCCTTGATTTTGAAGAGACCCGTTCTCAAAAAAAAAGGAATGCAAGGATAAATCGCCAATCAATTGATCCCTGGTGCATTGATTACCATTGAATAGCTACTTAATTATAGCATGTTGATTCACCAAACAATCCATCTTTTTCACGCCCCCTTTACATTTTAGGAAAACAAGGTTGAGAATGAAGAAATTGCTTGTTGCAAAAATTGTCTTCTTTTCAAACTTTTTTTTACCCAAAATGACCGAGTTACTCAAACGATTCTGCAGTTGAAATTATCATCTGCAACTTATTCATATTTGGACCAGTCTAAATTTTGTCGTGTGGGAATAGGTTAAATGTTTGTATTTTGACAAATGAGCTTTGTAATTACTGTATGTTTAATAAAGAATCTGTATCGGAGTCTGTAGTGATTAAATTTTTAGTTTTGTCTATCAAAAACAGGCGTTGTGATTGGTAGAACAAAAATATTCATAACTCAATGAACACAATTTTGAGCATGCAGCCATTTTGTATGCTTCCGCACAAAATAGTCCCGTACAAAGAGGCATCAAAATTTGTAAAGTTTTTGCTTTTTTCGCTCGATGTCATTAAATTATACGAAATGCAGAGAATATTCTTTGTTTTCATGGAGTAATGAACCGAAAATCCTTATTATTCTTATGTATGAATCCGCCTCGCGTCTTCATACAGTGTGATTACTTTTTTCGGTTCATACCTCCATGAAAACAAAAGATATTCTCTTCATCTCTTAAGTGTCTTGATGAATTTAACATTGATAAGAAAAGAAAGTCAGAGAAAAGGTCTTGTCATAATATAACCCAAGGAGTGGGATTGAATAAAACAATGCAATACTTATTTTCATTGAGGCCTTTAAACAAAACAACACACTTATACACTTTCCGCTTCTCGCTCTGTCACACACACACATTTTCTCTCTCTTTCTATTTTTCTTTCTATCATTTGCTTACAAATTCCCTTCAATAAATCTCGTACATAATATCATCTCAAAGACATACACAAACAATATTCATTTAATATACAATATTAAGTGTACGTATCTAATTAGAATTTTCTTACCTTGAGCAGTATAATTTCCCCCCTATCGTTCTGAATCGCTGCATTCGCCGATCTATAGAAGCCTTTCTTCAGTCGTTTTGGAAATCCTGAATCTAGTTTGAAGTTAGTATAACGCCAAACTTTGGAAGCTGTTTGAAAAAATAATAAATCAATGGAATTGGACACATGATTTTGTGAAAAAAAATGAAAGAAAATATAAGAATAAGTTCACTTTATTCTCTGTACAATAAAGATAAGATACTATCTCAATGAAAACAACAACAACAAAGGGATATTTGCCACGACCGGGGATCGACTCCTGGACCCCATGATTGAGAGTCCGACATACTGCTCCTGCGCGTTTATAACAGTGAAATGATGATACAGGACATCAGGTGGATACAACTAAAATGAATTGAATTATTGAGATTATTAAGCAATATATCTATATAATTAAACGCAGTTCATTTGTATGCATAAGAAATCAATTGTATAACTGAATAATTAAAAGATTACATTGCAAGTGGCATAGAGTTTGTGTAAAAATTGTCAGCATTGAAATCATCTGATCAAGAAAGAGTAACTTTTATCTTCAAATGGAGAGAAAATTTTTCACCAACATAGAATACTTACTTTTAAAAATATAGAAGTGTCTCCTCCTGCTGTCATAAACTGCAGATCCGATATTGCTGGGTGCCCGCGGGAAAACCTTTCTGGTATTTTTGGGATACCCCCTCTCGATACCAACACCGTTTGAGTTGAATCTATAAACCTTCTTTCCTCGAAAAGCGTACAGTCTTCGATCAGGACCTAATCAGAAAATAAAGATGGGGCACGTTGACTAAATGAATCAAATTGAAATTTGGCAAAATTTGAAAAAAAACATCTTTGGTGTTTGACTGACAGGTCCGTAGTCTACTAACTTCGCATGATGTTAATATGAAAAATGAAAATAATAGAAAAACTATCTGATTTTTTATCTATTTTAAGGAATATAGCAAACTCTATTCAAATTCTATTCTCAAGATCACGGGTTCGAGCCCTGGGCTGACCATATCAACTAACAAACTAATTGTCTTTCGGATGAGACGATTGTCTTTCGGATGAGACGTTAAACCGAGGCCCGTGTGACGATGCTATCCATCGAGCACGTTAAAGAACCAGGCGGAGCTCTCAGCAGTTTCGTCCTGTATCCTTGCACTATCCCCCGTAATAACTAACCATCTTCTGGGGGCGTCGCTCATATGGGCATGTGCTACGGTAGCGACGATAAATAAACGGAAATACACACTATTCAAATTGTAGAGAACTCTTTCAAAGGTACGATGTTTTACCCATTCTAACTCAGTTCCACTTTTTAAGCATCTCAAGGAAAAGGCTTTTGAAGGCATTGTGGAAAATGAAGAAATTAGTTATTACAAGTAATTTCTTCATTGTCCACAATGTTTTCTACCAAACAAGGGAAGGTTTTCTATCAAGATAACCTTTAGTAAAGAAGATTACAAACCTATGTTTTGCTAGCTTACAGTACTTTCAGTACTTTGATTACTTCTTGGGAAGTCATTTGTGGTCAGGTCAAATGCCTCTCCCGCCTAATCTCACTTTTACATGAATCTGTCCGTAATATTTCAAACAAACCAACATGTGAACAAAGCTACGAATCAGCCATCGCCCCCGTGCAGATTGACCAGGGTCATCTTTAGGCCCTCGTTAGATAGGTATTTTAGTCTAAGTTTCTTAGGCCTGTGCGTAATTTTCCATCAATTGACCAACCGCGGCTGTTCAAAGAAGCAATCAAACAATAAAGTCATTCATTTAGACCGTACTTGAACTTTGAACTTAGACATTGGCTTACATATATGTGATGCATTTCGTTGGTTTGGCTACTTAAACATCGTAATTACACCAACCCACAATTTATTTTATTATTGCATATATCTTTTTAAAATAATGCCGTTTAACGCTCTTTATTAACTAAAATTGTTCACAGATAAACTATATCGAAACATTCTATCATTCCTTTAATGTCACAGAACTTAATTCGAATCTATAAAATCAAACAGAGATAGCTAAATAAAGATAGCAAACCGTAAAGTAACTAACTTTTTTCGAGCTCGGTTACAGAAAAATATTTGCTGGGCAAGACCTTGCATCCATTGTAAACTTAATCACTACTGTGTAAATGTAAGCAAGAAGATAACTTTTTTGCTTTCATTGAGGTGTGCTCATAATTGAATGCCATCAAGCAAAACAAGCAAATATTTTACTAGTTTTGGATATATTTTTAAGTTCTCAAGCATTCAAAATAGTTTTCGTGGAAGTAATGAAAAGAAAGAAATAAGCCAATCAAAACTTAAATCAATTCTATACATTATCTCTCTAATTTTCAATATTTCGGAACAAAATGCCTTATCAAGAAAAGGTTTGTTTTTTTTTTTTTTTTTTTTTTGATAAAGGCATTTTTGCCGAAATATAATTTTCCTTTTCTTGATAAAAGCATTTTTGCCGAAATATTGAAAATTAGAGTGATTTTGTAAAGTGTTTAAACAGTTCCCTGAGGAGCACTATTGTGATGTTGTAAAGTCTATTAATTTATTTAACAACCTAAAACATACCGTTGGCAATATCATCGAACTTCAAGGTACAAATATCCTCTTTAGGGGGCTGGGGTTTAGGTTTTGGTCTCGGGTTGGGCTTTGGATCTTGTCTGGGTTTCCTGGTGGTCCTTGGACGAGGTGTGGCGGGCCTTCTAGGCCTTGAGCCTGAAATAGCACGAATAACATGGTTAATTCCTTTATATACAATTGGCAAACCGAGTTTATTGCACTTTTGATTGAATATCATTTATAATGTTACTGAGGTATTTATCAAACGAGGCGATTTTTTGGGCAAATCAAATCCAGCAAACCGAAAGTCATCCATGAAACGAGTACTGGGCCTGATTAACACTTTACCAGATGACAAAATTTTACTAGTCCAAATTGAACGGAGTTGCAAACGAGAATTTAAAGTTTATGAAATTTTAGATTTTTTCCAACTTTCCGGGAAGAAAACATTGTTGAAAAATAAAGAAATTGCTTTTTAAACACTTCTTCAATTAACACAACGTTTTCCCCGTTGTCTGTCGTAAGGGATGTTAAAAAGTCATTGTGTGGGAATGGAATAAGAGATGTTTTTCTTAACTTTACAAATTTGTCAACGTGTGTAAGCAAAAGTATTAACAATTTGTTCTAGTTGTGATGGTTAATGTGTCTTGATGAGGTTAATATCGAACCGCAAAATCTTCAAGAACACCGCCTTACCATATAAGGACTGTATCCCTCTGATATCATCCGAATGGAGCTGATAGTTTGGATCATAGCCACCGTAAAAAGGCTGCATCAACGCTCCCCTAGTGGACGAATGGCCCAGTCCAAGGGCGTGACCAAACTCATGGGCCGCGACTATTTCTAGATTGGTACCATCTTCAGTGTTTTCTGTCCACATTTCCTCTTCATCAAAATGAGTGTCACCGCTGATTGCAGATTTACCAGGGAAAAACGCATGGGCTAATGTTCCACCTGGATGAGGAATAAACAGGGTTTTATTATCATTTACTAATTTCAAATGTATAAAAATGCACAAACAATCTCAATCAAAACATGCACATATCAAAAACTGAAAAGGGTTTAACGCCACCTTTAACAGTATTTCAGTCATATCGCGGCGGCTGGAGCACCTAACCATCGGTTCCCGGTATTTCTCACACCAGTACTACCACTACATCCTTTCCGAGCCTCCAGCTGCTCATCCAATTTAAGTTTATGATTATCTACCAATTGATGGGAGACAAATGTCGGAAAGGATATATGCCGCGACCGGGGATCGAACTCGGGACCCCATGACTATAGTCCTACACGCTACCACTACGCTATGGGTGCGACAAAACTATTCGATTTTTCCTATTTATCAAAATAATTCAAAAATTAGGTAAGAATGAAACACGTTTGAAAGCAGGTCAAAAATCATTTGTATAATAATGAACTATAATAAAAAAAATGCAACTTAATAAAAATTACTCCATACTTCGTGTTTATATGATAAATGTGGTTATGAACCGCCCTAGAAAGCCTGTCGAGTAGTAGTTATATCATTAAATAATTTAACTGTCAGTTTCGTCTATCAAAAACGAGCGTTCTGATTGGTCGAAAAATTAAATTCATACCTCCATGAACAAAATTTTGAGCACGCACCCATTTTGTATGCTTCCGCACAAAATAGTTCCATACAAAAAGGTATCAAAATTTGTACAGCTTTTGTTTGTTTTTTTCGCTCGATGCTATTAAATTATAAGAAATGAAGAGAATGTTTTTTGTTTTCATGGAGGTATGAACCGAAAAAACTAATCACACAATGTATGAATCCGCTTCCCGTATTCATACAGTGTAATTAGTTTTTTCGGTTCATACCTCCATGAAAACAAAAAAAATTCTCTTCATCTCTTAAATACAAATGACATTTCATAAGCGTTTACGTTTAATCAAAAACAGAACGTTGTTTAGAAGCGTAGGTAGTCAATGAGTAAATAGTTTGGAAAATAGCTTTCAAAATATATGTACTATTTTATCCCTTTTTTCAGTTAACCCAATACCGGACAATGTAACATTTGGGTGTAGTATGCTGTAATTACAACGTTTATGTCGCTAATGGCGCCGTCATTGCACAGTCGGTTGCGCGTCAGACTCCAAATCTTCAATCATGGGATTTCATGGGTTCGATCCCCGGCGGCGGCACATATTCTTTCCGACATTTGTCTCTTCAATGGGTGGATAATCGTTATCCTAAGTGGGATAGCAGCTGGAGGCTAGGAAAGGATGTATTGGCAGTACTTGTATGATAAATACCAGGAATGCATTGTTAGGTGCTCCAGTCGCCGGGATACGACTGAAATACTGTTACAAGCGGCGTTAAACCCCATTCATTCATTCATTCATTCATTCATTTATGTCGCCAAATCAACAGACATGATTGACAAAAAGATCAAAGTTCAACAATGACTTCCGGTCCGAATGAATGATTTGATTGCTCAATCGATGGTTTTATTGACAAAGGTGATCAATTCAGAATAAGGGACGAATACCTGAAGTTTACTTACCCCTTCCGTCAAAAGGTGATCCATCTCTGTGGTCCCTCCAGGTCCACTCAATTAATATATCCGCATTGTTTGAAGAGCTTTCTCGAAATGTTAGAGGCGTCACCTCGGACCATTTGTTAAAAGCATTTCTAATGGCTCTCCTAAAATTGATAAAACAGTGGTAACGTTGTTAATCTAAACTAAAATTGTTATTATATTGAACAGTAACCACATAACCCCGCTTTTTACGACCTTTAAAAATAACTTAGAAAAAACAATGTAGAAAATGTAGAAATTGCCTGTAAAGGGAATTTAATTCGGTTAAAAGAGTAATTCATTCCCAGAAAGAAAGACATATGTATAAATTCCTTCAATCTGAAATTGTTGTCTGTAACAAGATTTCGAATGTCAATCGAAGAATCCATAGACCAATCAAGTCATTCATTTAGATCGGAACTCCAAAGTGAGGTAATTTTTTGTTGGTTTTGGGACTTAAATATCGTATCTACAGCTAGTTCCACTGGTTGAAGACAAATGTCGGAAAGACTATTCACCCCCGACAAGGGATCGAATCCTGAACCTCATGATTGACAGCCCGATGTGCCACCAAGTTCGTTATGGCCGTAGCCCTCCAATCTTGAATAAAAACAATTCTATAGCACGTACACATTGTGAAAAAAAAACAAAAAACAAAAACAAAAAAGGAAACAAAAAACACGCGGCTCGTCAAATCTAACTATTGACACCGTTTGATTGAAACAAGCTATCCAATCATGTTGGTACTGCACCATCGATATGTCTAGAAGGATAATCGAAGACTTTTTAATTGCATGCATTTGGAAATTTTTTTTTTGTTGTTGTTGTTGTTGTTGTTGTTAACTTTCAAACGCTTTCTTTCAAACACAGAAAATTTGTCGGGTTTTTTTCCGGAAACATTTGACAGTGTTACCTTTGTCCGAATTGAGGAATATGTCGGCTCCGACTGTATCCTACAAATTTGTAGGTTAAGTCGGTCTTGTCCCATTTGTATCCTACAAAGAGAAAATATTTAACAGTAATTGTGTACCAGTTAGTATTATTTCACAGAGTAATTTAACCTATTCCCAGATAGCAAATATTTTAACTGTTCCAAATTGAAAGAAGTTGCTGGCGACAACTATAAGTTGGTTAGATCTTTTTTATTTTTTGACTTTTATGGTAGAAAACATGATTGGAAATGAAGAATTGCTTGTGGCAAGCAATTTCTTCTTTTTCTATAATGTTTTCCAAATCATTTTTTCTTGAGAGTGTAAAAAGGGGGGGGGGGAATGGGTAAAACATACACTTAGACCAACTGATATGCCACAAGAAGCCTTAATTTGGTTAAGGAATGCATAGTTTGTAGTCCCATGCCTATCTCGTATAGCAATTTATTCCATTCATGTGACAATAATTTAATTGTTAGTTTCGTCTATCAAAAACGAGCAATCTGACTGGTCGAAAATTTAATTCATACCTCCATGAACAAAATTTTGAGCACGCAGCCATTTTATATGCTTCCGCACAGAAAAGTTCCATACAAAAAGGTATCAAAATTCGTTAACTTGTTGCATTTTTCGCTCGATGCTATTAAATTATAAGAAATGAAGAGAATATTTTTTGTTTTCATGGAGGTATGAACCGAAAAACCTAATCACACAATGTATGAATCCGCTTCGCGTATTCATACAGTGTGATTAGGTTTTTCGGTTCATACCTCCATGAAAACAAAAAATATTCTCTTTATTTTAAAAAAAAAAGATTGATTACGTTTAATACGGTGTCATAAAACTTATACACATAGAAAACCTGTTTTGATAATTTAGTTAACTTTTTTTGTATGACATGTTTAATGTGAAAATATTTATATTTACCCGGAGCATTGAACTGCTGTGGCTTATTTCTGGATGAGGGTTTTGTTTCTGGTGCTATTCGATCTCCTGGTCGGATAACGTCCGGTAACCCACAGCGAGGTTGTTTCATTTTTCTGAGAGTTTTAGGACTTAACTCCCCTGTCACCTTCAAGCCAGCCATTCGTTGGAAATCTCTGTTAAAGAGAAGATATGAAAACAGTGTACAGAAAATGTAATATATATATTGTTTATAAAGGGAAATCAATTAATCAAAGAGCCATTTATTTAACGATGAAAATACGCTGGGACGTGCATTCTATATAACAATAAATATGCAGTAGAAAAAATCTTATATTGAACAAATTAATACATACTAGGCAGAATCTTTTAACCCTTTCCTGTACAATCCCTGTTTTTCTTGGTTCCCTTTGGATTTTATACTTTTATGTTTGTAACAAGCCATTTCTTCTTTTCCCACAATGTACATTTGTATTTTCTACTCTGTGGGTTGATAATTTTTCAAATTGCGCATAATTTATATTGTTGCCTGCAACTTCTTTCAATTTAGACAAGTCTGGCATTTAGTAAAAAAAACAGGAAAAGGTCAAATATAAATACAGATATAGTAGTAAGAGACCCTGGGATAACAATTAGTTTACAGAAGTAGAGTTGTTTTTTTTTTTATATATATAACAATTAATACATAGAAGAAAGAATATCATATTCAACCATTTCTATACAGGCAGAAAAGCCTTTTGATACTGTAGAAAAGGCTTTATGTATAATTGAAAGACATTAGAAAGAGCGGTTTATATAACAATTGTTTTTTACTTAACAGCAATAGAAACGTCACCAAACAAACTATTTCAAATACATAAAATCTGTATTTAAACAAAAAAGGTTAACTGAAATGGCGGCAAATGTTGGAGATCAAATCTCATTTCTTGTCAATTAGTCTGAGGGTATCGACTTACCAAATGGTTCTAGGAGTGACGCCGAAATTGGCAGTAAGTGCGCGAAATATTGCTCTGGCGTGTAGCTATCTACGTGCACGATTGCACTGGTTTTTATCGAATATTTTCATTGCGTGTAAACAAAAATAAGCAATAATTGAAGTCGGTTAATTTGTAATGTTTTTGTTCGTACATTTACCAACACTCGGCCAGTGCACGTGCAACAGCTGTTTTCATGATTAAATAGACCATCGATAGTGACATTGAAGTTTATTTATGTAGACGTCACTTTTTGCGTCAAGTGAATATCCGGGACGGCCTTTCATTTACCAACTTATATACAGAGACTTTTAATTATGAGTCCTTTATAAATCTTCGGTTGAACACCAAATGTTGTAAATACAGCTTTATTTACGATATTCCGCGGTCACCTATAGATCCACAAGCACGTGTGAGACTCGAGAAACTTTTACAGCCTATCTTTCTCCATATAAATTGATCTTTAATCACTCACTCGAACTTGTTCATCTATACCGAAGAAACATAGACTAGTCTAAATAAATGCTGCAAACGAAAAGTCAGAGGGAGAAAATGGCATCAAATAGGTAAGGCAACAATGAGTGACAAGAAGATTTTTAATAGTGAGTTCTTTTCTCAAAGGTTCAAACCCCTGTCGTGGCAAACATTCTCTCCAACATTTGTCTCCGACCAATGGGTGGATAATCGTAAACCTAAGTGAGATGAATAGCTGGAGGCTCAGAAAGGGTGTAGTAGTAGTACTGGTATGAGAAATACCAGGCATCCGTTGTTTGGTGCTTCAGGCGCAGCGATATGACTGAAATACTATTAACAGTGGCGTTAAACCAAATTCAATCAATGAATCTTTTCTCACAATGTTTTCATAGTTTTAGTTTTATCAAGTTAATGAAAAGATGTAACAGCAGCGACAGACTATGAAGTAGGTAATATATGCGTTGCTTAAAACGCAGTACACAAATCCGAGTCAAAAAGTAGGACAAACAATCCAGGATATTAGTCTTGGAAAAAACCTTAGCTTGAATATGATAAAAATCGAGTTGATTCCCTTTTAAATTCGGGTTTAAATAGATTTTTTGACTTGAGTTTCCATATCTGTTATACTAGTCATATAGTAGTACATTCTTTGTTTGTCCCACCTTTTGGAAAGGTACGCACGCGCAAAGGTTGTTTCTAATATTAGTAATAAATCTCATACACGATCTCTGCTATTCATTAATAGCCATTCTCTCTAAGCACTTACAATTTTTTGGCACGCAATGTCACAGATTCTGTTCAAAATTGTATGAAATGTTCATCTTGAAGTATTGTTACAAAAACAGTAATTTTCATCTAGAAAACCTTTACGTTGCTATGGAAACGGACTAAAAAATGTTGTAAATTTGCATTAGGGGTCGACCTTAAGATCCATATTGTGAAATTTTGCAGCATAGATAGGGTTAATTGTTGTTTACAGCATAAAGTTAAAGTGTTATTGTTTATAGCTAGTGGACTATTGTCATGGTGTAAAAGTGGTCATCATTGCGTCTGTCAGAGAGTCGGTCCATTACTAAACATTTTAATCCCCTACCGCTGAAGCGGAAGGGGACTTTAGGTCACTTTCTAACCGCCTGTATGTCTGTCCACATTAATGAGTTACAGAGTTTGTGCTGGTCCATTGATAATGAAGACAATATGAATGCTGCACTGAAAAACAAGGTTTCCCTTATGATAAATGATTAATTCTGAAATTGGCTTCACAACTTCTTTCTTTAATCTTCACACTCTTTACTTATGAAGTATTATTTCTTGAATAACAAAGAGATTCCTGTTTTTTTAGCTCACCTGAGCACAACATGCTCATGGTGAGCTTTTGGTATACTTGACTGCCCGTTGTGTGTGTGTCATCAACAATTCAGTGTAACCATTCTAGAGGTCACAATGTTGGCAATTTTGGCAACTTATTGTGAATGTTTGTTATATAATCTGATGCCTCTTGGCATCCTTCCATACGTCAAAGAACTATAACATTAAAGCCTACATTGATCAGGTAAGCAATTTAGAACCATAGTGTTCCTCTTGTTTTAAAAAAAGAAGTGAAACTAAAGTCAGATACAACAATAAGACTTTGAAGGAGTTCTATTACCACCAGAAAAGATATCTCTCCAGAGATACATATATTTAGCCGGTATGGGGACTTGCCATGCAATACTTCAGGTTGTTTGTTACTTTAAAAATCCTCTCCTCAGAGTGTACTGCACCGATATCAACTAATCTATACTTCAGTGAGCCTTTATCAGATTCTATTACTGCTTAAAAACGTGACTTTTATGAGCGGCACTAATTTTGATACATGCTATATGGAGAAAGCCTTAAAAAACTCCACTTAGAAAGCAGTTGTAGGATTTCATCTAGCTATCACAGAAATGACCCTCCCCCCCCCCAAAAAAAAAACCACACAAAAAAAAACAACATTAAAAATATGGCTTTTATAGGTGGAACAAATTTCCATGTAATGTTACAATGTAAATATGTAGTGAAAACTTTGAAAATCTTCTTTCAGATTTCATAGGAATAGATCTTTGGTGGGCATCAGAATCCAACCAAAATTTTTGATCAGATTGAAAAACATGGCTTATTTCCATATATGGAATATAGTGAAAACTGAAAATGTTCTTGGAAAGTGGCCCGTGGATTTCACAAGAATTGACCTTTTGGTAACCCTTTATCAGAGTTCTTTAAAAAATTCTTAGATAAAACCCAATCTCACCTAATCCCACATATAAACAGCCCATAGGTTAAAAAGGCTTTAGAAAACAATGGGGAAAATGAAGAAATTACTTTATAATAATGCTTCTTTTGGTTTACCATCTGAGGAAAAATTCCATGATGAAAGGAAATATAACTTTGACTTTGAATATACCTATTTGACCTTAGAGGAAATGAGCTTCATAAAAAGTATAATTTTATCTAACATCAGTACCAAATTTCAGTTAAATGACATTTTTATTTTTGAAGACATATATGCCACCTTTAAAGATTAAAGTCACAATTACGGTTAAAATTTTCCATAAAGGTTAGAAATGACCTTGACCTTGAATGAAATTCACTTATCTGACTTGTATTGAAAACACCCATATGCCTATTAAAAATGAAAATCAAATCAGTCAGTTTTATTGAACATTTATCATATAGAAAATGAAAAGAAAATAACATTTTTCCCCGACAGGCTACCTTTTGGTTACCATAGCAACCACCTAAAGATAAAAAATCCCAATATTTTTTTTTCATTTTTTCAAAAAACGAAGATCGGTGTAATCCTTCAATGTCAACCCTATTCTCTATTTGGCTGCATTTCTTGAAAATATTCATTTTAAAATGGTCAAAATACGGGATTTTGAAAAAAGTCTTACCCCACCCACCCAGGTTTTATTGAAAATCAAAAATACAAAGTTGCTCAATCAATATGAAAAATTGTTTTTGATCACAAAGGATTAAACGGTTTAAATCAAGCATTAAATCGTTTGTAATACATAAAGTAAGACATATTCAGAATGTAGAAAAATACACAATTTCATGCAAAAAATTGTCATATTTCTGCTTTCACAGTCATGATCAGTTTCCATGGCAACGAGGAATCAAATAGACAAAAAAATGCTAATTTCCACATTAGGACGATTAATTGCGATGCTATAAAAAGTTTTAAGTAAATCTGAGATATGGTGTGCCACAACCCCTATACAAAGTTGTAAGTGCTTACAGAGAATGGCTATTAACACTTAAAGAGATCGACTTGACGTCCGCAATTCCATTTACTTTCAGATATAGATGTACAAGTCATGGTGAGTAATCAAAGGTCAATATTGTCTAAATCTGTAAAGACCAGATTGACCTATGATTACTAACTATAACTTGTACATCTATACTGTTCCTTTTGCACGTGCGAAACAAACAATGACAGTAATAAAGACATGTAGATTACTTGATGGCATTTTTCAGCGATTGTTCGTCATGTTGTTGTCCTTCTCCCTTCTTTGGTAAATATCCAAACTGCTCAAAATAGTTCTGAAAACAGAGGAATAAAGGATTAATTTAACAAGAAGTCGTTATTAACCCAGTCTCACATAATTCCCACGCGAAAAGAGAAAAAAAATTGTAAAATGAAGAAACGAGTCTCTTACGGTTCGTCTTAAACCAAAGACATACCGCAAATGGCGTGTCGCAAAACCCATGACCTCGAGATGATCGAATGGTTTTACATTTCATTACGTCTATAGTTGTGCTGTAGTTCACTTGAAAACGCTTTTCAATGTAATAATAGATGGACATAATACATTCCAGTAAACATGTTAATTATTACAGAAATATCACAAATCGTCAATAAAATATGACTAAGGTAGTGTTGTAAGAATCTGCCGCGATGGCCGAGTGGTATAGGTACTTGACTCGTGATCTAAAGGTCACGGGTTCGAGCCCCACCGTCACCGAGGTGTGTTCATGGGCAAGACACTTAATAGCCAGCCTCAGTCTACCCAGCTGTAGAAGTGGGTAGCAGTGGAGATAAGCCACTGCCTCTCTTTCAGGGACGTGAAAACATCTGGTTTGTGTGTTCGAGAGCGATTCTATAAGCTTAAAGCTTTCGTCGCAATCGAACTAAAATAAATTAGTATAAACTAAGAATCTTTCAAACCACTAATAATCTTTCTATCAACAGGAAATGCAAGGGGCGCCAGCAAAATCTCACCCCCACTTTATGATACCCGCTTTTTGCGACATTAAAGATACATAGAAAAATGTAAATCATTGAGGAAAATGAAGAAATTGCTTGTGACAAGCAATTTCTTCACCATCCACAATTTTTTCTCCCCCAAAAGACATATAGTTTTTCAAGTTCGATCAACTGAAAATTATCTTCTGTAACTTCTACCGATTTGAACCAGTCTAAAATTTGCCGCGATTTCTCAAAGAACAGCCAAGCTATAGAGAAAATCGTCTTACCACTGGCACAAGGTCTTTTTTGTCACGTTTTAGTCTATTATTGATCTTTAAATCATCATCTGCAGCGCCTATCCATATAATCACACAAGGAAATAAAAACAAAGTTAAAACGGTTAATTGGAATCTCATTTTGCTGACAATGATTAGATAACGATATCTTATTCAGTCCAGTAAACAAAAAAAAAAAAACAATTGTTTATATAGGAACAAACAATGACGGATTCTTCAGCCACAAAAATGTTATCCTATATTGGAGTTGTGATCCTGTGAAGTGGGTAGTTCCCCTCTTGACCTTTATCCATGTAAGATTATCAACGGTGACATTTATGGCTAACCAATTCCCTAATAATGCGGTGGGCAAGAAAGATTGTTTTTCGTCACACGAGCCGCCGTCATTGCGCAGTCGGTAGCGCGCCAGACTCCTAATCTTCATTCATAGGGTGTAATGGGTTCGATTCCCGGCGGCGGCATATATTCTTTCCGACATTTGTCTCTCACCAATGGGTGGATAATCGTAAACCTAGGTGGGATAGCAGCTGGAGGCTAGGACAGGATGTAGTGGTAGTATACTGGTGTGAGCAATACCAGGAGTCCATTGTAAGGTGCTCCAGCCGCCGCGATATGACTGAGATACTGTTAAAAGCGGCGTTAAACCCCAATCAATCAATTCTCTTAACACGAAAGGGTCCATCTTTGAAATCACAAGTTGATATTTCGACACTTGCTAAAGTAGAATGGCGGATCTGCTTTTAGACAAAAGTTAATATATATGAATGTAACGTGTTAGATCCAAAGATGCCGACATTATTAATACTTCGATTTAGAACAACCTCCTTATTTGGTATGTAAGCTAAATCAAAGTTGATATATGAATGAACTCCTGGTAAAAAAAAAAAAAAAAAAAAAACCATAAAATGTGCATCAAATACTTTATTTCGTGCAGTGGACAAATAATCAATGTCAAGAGTTCGGGGGGGGGTGATTTTTTTCAAAATACGAAGTCTTGAGGAAATAAATCATTCGATTGGTTAGCGCAAATTTGTTGTAAGTGTATATGAATATTCTTGCCCCTTAAAAGGTTTGCCGCCTCGAATCAAAAGTACTGTATTGATATATGGAAGTGTTTTCGGTGATGTCATATTGACGCTAAAGGTTAAGTTCCTGTTTTGGTCTATAAAATCCAGGATGACATTGGATAGTTTCAAAAGTACAGTGGCAGTACTGTACTTCTTCACCATGTAATCTATGACTTTATTTTCTTTAAATTCTCCGACTTTGAATTGCAGAAAATGTATTGTGATAATTAATCTATTTCCACTTAGAGACGTTTTTTGACAAACCTAAAGAAAAACAATTGTGAAAACATTGTGAAAAATAAAGAAATTGCCTGCAAAATTCAATTTCTTTTTTTATGTTTTATATACAGAAAGTTGGAAAATCTAAAAAAATCATTAACAAATAAATTGTCGTAAGCAACTTCTTTCAATTTGGACCAGTCTATGATTTCCTCGTGTGATTATGGGTTAAATGGTATCAAATTTCCTTCTTTTTGATTAGCCGAAACTTCTTTTTATAACACCATGAAAAAACAATAATTCAAGAGCGGACAAATGGTGAATAATGCAGATGAATAAATGTTATCGAAATTCCCGCTTTTCGGTTGGATGACTATTCTTTTTTATCATCACGAAAAAAGTACGGAAGTATTTTGTATGCTTGTTCACAAAGTATTTCAATGACAGACTGTCTAAACCCTTTCCTGTTTTATGAAATTCTAGACTAGTCCAAATTGAAAGAGGTTGCAGACGACAATGAAAATCGGATGCAATTTGAAACCTGACCATCCTATCTGGTAGAAAATATTGTGGGAAAAGGAGAAATTGCTTGTTACAAGCAATTTCTCCTTTTTCCACAATGTTTTCTCAAGTATAAAATCACAGGAACGTAAAATCCCGTATTTGAACAGGAAAGGGTTAAACTGAATTATTTGATTTTTTATGAGTTTTATATTTTAAAACAACACCAGACGGCAATGCTTAAGACTGGTTCAAATTGAAATAAGTTGAATATGACAATGTCAGTTCGATAAAAAAAATTAAAGTGTGTTGTTGTTGTTGTTGTTAGAAAAAGATTGTGAGAAATGAAGAAATTGCTTTTCTTGAGCAATTTCTTCATTTAACCGCAATGATTTCCCGATCTCTTTTCTCGAAGGGCGTCAAAAACTGTCATTTCAAAGGAATCGGTTAAAGTAGATAAAAAATGGAGAACACATTTGTTTTTATTTTCATTGTGGAATGAGGTAGACAATACTTTTAAAAAAGAAGATTGTTTGTTGCAAACAATTTCTTCTTTTTTTGAAATATTTTCTCAATTGTAAAATCAAAGGGTCGTGAAAATCAGGGATTGAATAGGAAAGGGTTTAAAGGAGGCTGTGACTTTATAAAAAAAAAATCAAGCAAAATTTACTTTTACAAAAATATGGGTCCGAGATTATAAAATGTTGTTCGTACTCAATTGAGAATTTAGCTTAAACAAATTTTGTGTTTCAATGATATCTGTTGAATTTGTATCATAGATCATAATTAACCATTATAATATTTCATTTTCACGCACTTGAAGTAGAATTTAAGCTAATATATATCTTTAATTTCGAATCCAATTTTGGGTAAAATGTCAATTGAGTTCGAAAAAAAGGATTATAATCTCGGGCCTAGATAAAATCAAAACTGGAGAAATCTAAAAACATAAACATGTTTGTTTTCGTAGGAAGATAAGTGGTCAACTAAGTGGCTTCGTATTAACCTACTTATCTTTTACGTCTATATGCATTCTCCCCCATAAGTTATTATGCTGTTCTGACAAGCATAGACCTTTGAATCGAAATGGCTCCGATGGCTGTCGACAAATTGACGAAACTGTCACTCAAATAACTAGTCGACCGATGAACTCATTCACTTAAACTGGAAGTTTAGTTTAAGACTGAAAGTTCGGTTTGAACTCCGCCATTTGCCGCCATTTCAGTTAATCATTTGTGTTGGTTTGGCGACCTAAACGTCGTAACTATAACTTATTCAAGCTGTAGTTACGGCGTGTAGGTCGCCAACCAACCATTCTACTTATTTGTAACATGTTTCTGGCACCAAAATTTTGCAAAATAACGCCGTTAAAAGTCGAACCGGAACTTCCGGTGGAGTCAATGTGCCGGGACCAAAGGAGTCAGTGGGCGAGGCCACCGATTGGTCAATTGTCCAATCATTTGCCCTATTGGCCCGGCCGCTTCGATTTCAAACGCAAATGTGTTTGCAAAATTTATGGCTTACAGCGTGTAACATAAAATAGAATTGTTGATTGTCGACTTAAAAAACATATGCATCCCATAATTGTTGGCCAATGTGGAGTTCATATTCCATTTCTGATCAAAATGAAAAAATTGATTGGCCAGTTTTTTGGTGTTTTTGTGGGGGGTGTTGTTGTTGTTGTTTTCTTCTTCTTCTTCTTTTTCTTCTTCGTTGATTGACAGCCGCATTTTGGCCAATTGGTTTTAGCATTGTGCACGTATATATGAATAAGAGCAAATGATATGTCCATATACCCCACCCACCCCGCTACACACACTTAAAATGTGGAGTTAAAAGAAGCTCTTTGTAAATCAAGGGAATCATATTATGTCGGTGTTCTACCCGAACCTCAGAGCTGTAGTTACAAGGTTCTGGTCGATTACCGTCGATATCAAATACAAGTAAACTTAAAAAACGAACAAATCTTTTGTATACTTATTAGTAGGTCTATTACCATTATTTTTACAAATGAACACAAAAGAAATGTTATTCGGTGAAATTAGGGTAACGTAGCTTTCGATTAAAAAAAAGAGCCGTCAGAGACAGATTATCCTGCTCGAATAGTGCCCTGTCAAAAATGTATGAAATAATGGAGAAAGGGTATCTTGTTAATTACGATTTAGAAATCCATCCATAATGATAGGAGAAATGCTCCAGAAATGCATTTTCTTAACGTTCAATCTTGAGATGTGACCTTGACCTAGGGGTTATCTAAATATTTCATTAAAATGGTATATCTACTCATGATAGAGAATAATTGAGCGAAGTTACATTGAAACCCATCCATAATTGAAGGAGCTATGCTTTGAACAAGCTCGATTTTAATGGTTGACCTTGAACTGTGCCCTTGAGGCTATCGAAATCCGGGTAAGCACGTCGGCGCAATATCATAAGGAATTAACATGTAGAGTACATCTTTTTTTTGGCCCAAGAGTTGTGAAGAAACCGCAGCAGACGGACAGGCGAACGGAATGATGGACGGACAAACTAAGCGGGGGCTGTATGCTGTCCTCTCTGGGAGCATAAAAAGAGGGGGGGGGACAACTAGCAAACACAAAAGAACAGATAGTCATTTTCTCATAATTCATCATATCACCTTAAGGTGTAATTTGTCGACGACTCAAATGCGATCCCGCATTCCATCTTCACTGGCGAGTTAAATTTGTTTGTTTTGTTTTTACCATGACATAGATTAGCACCAACCATGATCAGATCAAGCTAAAAGGAGGCTATCTGTAAATCTGTGTGTACGCGCGCGTGCGAGCGTGCGTTTATGTGCGCGTTTAAACACATTATGCAAGACAGGGGTTAATAAATTGAATGACCGTTAAATTAATGAAATTAGACATTGACAATATACATGTAAATCTTCTACGACCAGTATGCTAGAGAGAGCGTAGTTTGATCGAGGACTTTTTTCTTTATACGACTCTTACATAATTTTTTATTTCTAACTGCAATGCTTTAAGACATTTCTGAAAAGTCGACTGACTGTATAATCCTACATTTTAGTGCAAAGAAAATAAGCTTTGCTATAGTTTGGGGGAAAAGTAGGAATTGATCGTTACAAGCAATTTATTCTAACCAAACTATGTAGCCGCCTTCATAGCGCAGTCGGTAGCGCATCAGATTCCCACTCTTCAATCATGGGATGTCATGGGTTCGATCCCCGGCGGCGGCACATATTCTTTCCGACATTTATCTATCATCAATGTGTTGATAATCGTAAATCTAAGTGAGATAGCAGCTGCAGGCTATGAAAGGATGTAGTGGTAGTACTGGTGTGAGAAATACCAGGAACCCATTGTTAGGTGCTGCAGCCGCCGCGATATGACTGAAATACTGGTAAAAGTGGCGTTAAACTTCTACCCAATTTTATCGTCTGGATTAAATAAATCAAACTCAAGACCCCCAATTATCCTAATTACAATATATAATCCTACATTTTAATGCAAAAGAAAATTAGCTTTGCAATATTTGGGCAAAAGTAGATATTGATTGTTACAAGCAATTTCTTCTTGTCATACTATGTTTTCTCGCCAATTCTATAGTATGATAATGGATTAAAATAAGCAATGATCAAACCAAAGACCCACAATTACCATGAATAAAATACATAACCCTACATTTTGATACACCTAGATGCATGTCTATCAATTATTACAGGGGGCAGTCTCTTTTTTAACCCATTGCCAGACGACAATAATTTAGACTGGCCTTAATTGAGAGAAGTTGCAGACGATAGTCGCTAGTTGGTGGCATTTTGATAATCTTTCTCTTTTTGGGGGTAGAAAACATTGTGGTTAATGAAGAAACTGCTTGTAACAAGCAATTTCTTCTTTTTCAACAATGATTTCAACAGGTGTTTTTTTTTTGTTGTTGTTTTTTGTTTTTTGTTTTTTTTTTTTCTTTGAAGGCGTCAAAAAGCTACTTTGTGTGGGAGTGGGTTCAAGGGATCAGTCTCAGTTATGGCCTCTGGCATGCTGATCCGAGGGGTGGGTCTGTGCGACAACAGGTTACAGCCTCTGGTATGTTAATGCGAGGGGTGGGTCTGTACGACAACAGGTTACGGCCTCTGGTATGTTAATGCGAGGGGTGGGTCTGTACGACAACAGGTTACGGCCTCTGGTGTGTTGATGCGAGGGGTGGGTCTGTACGATAACAGACTACAGCCTCTGGTATGTTGATGATAGGGGTGGGTCTGTACGATGGCAGGTTACGGCCTATGGCATCTTCATAAGAGGGCCTAGGTCTGTCCAATAGCTAGTTACGGCCCTCTGGTATGTTGATGCGAAGGTTGGGTCTGCACGATGGCAGGTAAGGGCCTATGGTATCATTAGAGGGGCTAGGTCCGCCCGATTGCAGGTTACGGCCTCTGGTATGTTGATGCGAGGGGCGGATCTGAATAACAGCAGATTGTGCCTCAGGTATGTAAATGCAAGGGGTGGGTCTGCATGATAGCAGATCGTGACCTCTGGTATGATGATGCGAGGGGCGGGTCTGTGCGATAACAGGTACCGACCTCTGGTTTGTTGATGGGAGGGTCTTGGTCTGTACGATAACAGGTTATGGCCTCTGGTATGTTGATGCAAGTGGTGGGTCTGTGCGATAACAGGTTATGGCCTCTGGTATGTTGATTCGAGGGTGGGTCTGTGCATAATAGCAGATTGCGGCCTCTGGTATTTTGTTGCGAGGGTTGGGTCTGTATAATAGCAGATAGCGGACTCTTTTATGTTGATGCGAGGTGTTGGTCTGTATAATAGCAGATTGTGACCTCTGGTATGTTGATACCAGGGCCATGGTCAGTTAGGTCCTCTGGCATATTGAGTTCGTCTGCGTGTTGCGAGGTGTTGGGTCTCTATGATAGCCAATAATGCCCTCTGACATGTTGATGAGAGGGTATGAATCCGTACGACAACCTACTATTTCTTGAATTTTTATGCAAGGGAGATCCTTTGTACGAAAGCAAGTTATGGCCCCTGGAATGTTAATCCGATGGGCTTGTGTCTGTGCAATAGCAGATTACAGAATCTGGCATGTTGAAGCAAGGGACTGTGCTTGCAATATAACAACTTATACGACCTGGCAATTTTGATGAAAGGGAGGACATCTGGACTATAGCAAGTTCTGGCTTGTTGATGCGAAGGATAGCATGTTAGGCCTCTGGTATGTTGGTGCGAGAGATAGCATGTTAGGCCTCTGGTATGTTGGTGAGAGGGCCTGGGTCGAATTTGGCCTCTGGCATACGAGGAAATGGAACCGTTCGATAGTATATGTCAAAGTATATGGTATGTTGATGGAGTGGAATTCATTTGTTTGACAGCAGTTTGTGGCCTCTGGCAAGTTAATGCAAAAGGGGCAGCTAATTACCTCTTGCATGCTGATACGAGGTAGTGCGTCTGTACTATTGCAGGTTATGGCTAGTGGCATATTGATGCGAGGGAGTGTGTCTTTGCAGCAATAGGTTAAGGTCTCTTGCATGTTGATTCAAGGGAAAGTGTCTGTACGATTTTAGGCTATGGCACCTTGGATGTTAGTTCTAAGCTTAACATCTGCACGATTGCAGGCTATGACCTCTGACATGCTGATGCGAGGGAGTAAGTCGTTACTATAGAAGGTTATGACCTCTTGCATGTTGGTACTAGGGGGTGCATCTGTACGATAGCGAGTTACGGCCTCTGGTATGTTGATCAAAGGGAATGTGTCTGCACGCTTGCAGGCTATGACCTTTGACCTGTTGATGCGAGGAACTAAGTCGTTACTATAGCAGGCTATGACCGCTGGATTGTTGATGCTAAGGAGTGCAGCTGTTCGATAGAAGGTTATGGCCTCTGGCATGTTGATGAAAGGGAATGTGTCTGTACGATAGTAGGCTATGGCCTCCAGCATGTTGATGCGATTGAGTGTGGCTGTATGTCTGTAGATTATGGCCTCTTGCATGGGGATACGATGGAGTGTGGTTGCATGACAGTAGATTATGGTCTCTTGCATGTTGATGCGATTGTGTGTGGCTGTACGATAGTAGTTTGTAGCCTCTGACTTGATGATGCGAGGGTGGGTCCGTGTAAAGGCAGATTAAGGCCTTTTGCATGTTTATACGAGGGAATGAGTCACTAATTAGCCCAAAAATGTCATTGAATACCGTGAGAAGAGTCCTTAGGCTAAATTGCCTTGCAGCCACTATGTTTCGTAGGCCTTCTTAAGTCTCTTTAACTGACGCTAACTACATCTATTGAAACATCGTTTTCGGTTGTACAAAAATGTAAGTCCTTACTTAACCCTTTATGGTAAAAGAGAAAAAAATGCTTGTTGCAAAAAATTTCTCTTTTTTTTAATATGTTGTTCCTAAGTGACGTTTGGAACCATATAAAGTTTTGGGTTACGTCACAATCCTTAGAACAGATTTTTGTTGATATCAGGTTATTTAACCTATTACAAGACGACAACCTGTTAGACTGGTCAAAATTAAAAGAAGACTTAAATTATATATATATATAATTTTTGTTTTAATTTTGAATAGAAAACATTGCGAAAAATGAAGCAATTTCTTATTTCTTTCACAATATATTTTGAATTCTTTTCTTGGAGGATATCAAAAAGTGTCACTGTGTGTTAGGGTTTTAAAAGATAGGATATCGTTTTTATCTCTTTCCCTCATACACCCTGTTGTAAATTAATATTTTGCGTAAAAGGTAGTTTAAATGATGTTTTAGAACACCTTTACAGCAGATTCCTAAAAAGTATTTCAGTCAAACTAGCTGCGATATCGCAGGCTCGCAGCCCTCTTTCTGATAATTTGTAGGCGATGGCTAGATCTACGACTTCCGCCTTCTATACTACCAGTTGCGGACCCGTTATCTTCCGATAGGGGGCATTTTTCAAATACTGGTCAATCTTTGGAGAATTTGACATGCGCAGAAAACGGTTGCAGACCCTAATAGTGTGTTTTGTGATGAGCGATTATCTACGGATCAATTTCATACAGTTATTAATATTAATGACTAATCCTACCAAAAGTATCAGAATAACAATTGTTTAATCTTTTTAATACCGGTGTCTTTTGGTTTATAAAATCAAAGGACTGAAGGTACTGAGAAGTTGGAATGCGCTGAAAGGGTCATAACTGTGAAATTCGGTTCAAATTCATTAATTACTTTCCGAGTAAGCCTCCCTCCTTTAAACTTAAATCAGCATTCCCATTCGTGTACATATGTGCGTGAATAACGCACAAAAACATAAATCCACACACAGAAATCAAAACTAGCAATGTCTTAACCCATTCCCAGTCAGTGGCACTTTTAAATGACCCTCATTATGAAAACTTTGGAAGACATTGTGGAAAATGATGAAATTGCTTGTTACAAGCAATTTCTTCATTATCCACAATGTTTTCTGTCCAAAAAGACCAGGATTATAAAGATATCATCAACTAACAATTGTCGTCTGTTACTTCTTTGAATTTGGACTGGTCTAAATTTTGTCGTGATTGGAATGGGCTATAAGCTCGTGTCACGCACAGCAAAATTACAATTTTTAAGCATAACATTCTCCTATTGATCAACTGTAATACGTGAACTCCTTTTAGAATCTAGAAAACGGAGAATAACAGCTTCTACAGTAAGAAGTCAATGACCTCGATGATTATTTGACCCTCAACTTGGCCAATTCTGTAATGATCTTACTAAACTCACGTAGATTTTCACTTCAAGTTTATGAGTATACGTGGAGATTTGCGGAAATGCGCGGAAACTTGTTCAGGGTGATCGATTTGAATAACCGGTTTAGACTATGAAAAAAGAATATTTAAAGCGTTGTGAGTAAAACTCAAAAGAAAAAAAAAGACGTTAACGTTATTGTAACGTTATCGTTTGTCCATAGTAGTTTTGCCCTTTTCCTAAAAATTCCTATAATATGATGAAGATAGTATCAAATTATCTTCGGCGCCCTGTAGTCGCGCGATTTCCCTATTCGTTATTCGGCTTTAGAACCGTAAAAAATCTTAAGTAAATTTAAAGGACAAAGCTGAAAACTAGATGACACTTGTTAAAGGTTTGATGTGTTATTATTGATTTAAACTTTTAAATAACTACGTAATAAAGCGTAACTATTTAACAAACAAGTAGAAACCGGAAGTTGATATGTTTACATTCTAATTTTCAAAATCTTCTACTTTCGTTTTGCATCTGTTTGATTTTTATTGAGTAAAAGCTGTAAATCCCACAATAATCGCGTTTGCTTGATGCCTACTATCCCCCTTAATCGCTCGAGAATGTATTAAAGCACTGGGCGGCGAGATTATTGAAAAAATGCATATGCGTGCTGAGCCATATATGTAAACATTGCCTATCTATGGTCACATGACTACCTAATGTCACTTGAGATCACGTGATTACCAAATACGGGACGGCGAATTACAAAAAACAAATTACTGCGTTGATTACTGATTACCCTTTTTTTCAATAATTTAAAGCAAACTAAAGCATGTTTAGAAGTCTCTGAACGAATTTTTATATCATCCTTTACATGTGCCATTTTATTGTCTTCGGCTACAACTAACTGATTGTCCGTGACAAGTTGAGATGAGAAGTAACCCGATGTGTATTCATATCTAAGAGATCACGTGATATGTGTTATCAAAAATACCCGAAATGAAATTGTCTTGTGTTCATTTTGCGGTTTTGTTAAATCTGAATTGGAATTGCTCCGCATTCCAACTTAAAAATGCTAGCTTAGGCGGCCAAGACACTTGTTTGGTCACATGTTCTATATTATTACGTCACTTTATTTATCACAGTCATGCTGTCAAAATGGGTGTTCTAATAAATCATAGTATGCTTTTCTACATACCATTGATCAAAGGCAGTGAGTCGTAAATATTTTTATTTTTTCTTTGTGAAATTGTAACTGATAGTTTCGCCGAAAACGATTAAAATTATCAATATTATGGCAAAGTCACTCTTTTCTGTTGCTTTATCCAAGCTTTGTTTATTGTGCGCTTCTGCACGTGATATATGCGGGAATTAAGCCATTGATGACGCCATCGGGTGATCCACGTGCGACATGGCGCGATTTTAGAAATAGACATTTCATCTGATTTTGTATTAAAGAAATAGAATAGTCGTTGGTTTTTCTTGTAAGAATGGGCTTTCTTTCATTTCGTTCACAACCTATGCATATTTCACTTGTGCCTTCGACACTGGCGTAAAAATATAGCTATAATGTTTACGAAATAATAGGTAAATCGATCTCTCCGTAAAACAAACAATTATACCCCCCATTTAATTTGTTACTAACACAGTGAGTTTATCAATTAGATAACGAACGTTACATTGTTGTGACTCGGTAAAATTATCAAATGATATTCATCTCCCTAATTCATCGGAAAGCATAAAAAACTACAAGAAACATACTTCGATGGTTTTGATTTTTTGTCACCCGACAGTAAATCAAAACATCGTCTGGGTTGATGAAATTACTACGCCTACATAACTTGTGTCGGTTTATCGTTTGATGACTGTTGTCGTATCAAATATACATATATTCTACGGGGATCTCAGGTGAGTCAAATGTGTTTGTTTTTGAATAAACTTAAATAAATCGGCATGACTGTACTGTATCTCTGTTTCTTTATTTTCTTTGCCTATGCATCAGTTTGTTTATGCTATTTAAAAGGTCATAAACAAAGATCTATTAACTGCCATTAATTGCTTTAAAAGCTCATTGAGGCAAAACATACTTTCAGTAGTGTGTGAACTAGTATATCATGGGTGTGGAATTTCCCATGCCCAAAATACCAAATGGGCTTTTCTAGATGCAGACAAGTACATTTTTCAAGATCATTTGTCAGGGGACAAGTAAAGAACAGGGAAAACAAAATTGTTCTCAATTATGGCTCATTAACTATTTGAAGATTGTCATAGATCTAATGTTAAACCCTTTACTGATTTCAAATTTAAGACAAGTCCGGATTCAAAAGGGGTAGCCTAGTATGACATTACTGTTAAGTATAATTCAAAAAGTTAGCCAACCTATTTGATAGAAATATTGTGGAAAAAGAAGAAAATGAAGCATTTTCTTCTTTTTCCACAACTTTTCTCAAACATAATATCACAGGATGTAAAGATCTGGGATTGTACAGAAATATGAATATTGAGGTCAGGGAAGAAATGCTGGGTACAGCATTTCCCCCCCCCCCCCCCCCATTTATACCCAGCATTTCTTCCATTTAAGAGATGGAGAGAATATTTTTTGTTTTCAGGGAGGTATGAACCGAAAAACCTAATCACACTGTATGAATACGCGAAGCGGATTCATACATTGTGTGATTAGGTTTTTCGGTTTATACCTCCATGAAAACAAAAAATATTCTCTTCATTTCTTATAATTTAATAGTATCGAGCGAAAAAAGCAAAAACCCTACATCTTTTGATACCTTTTTGCATGGGACTATTTTGTGCGGAAGCAAACAAAATCACTGCGTGCTCAAAATTTTGTTCATGGAGGTATGAATTTAATTTTTCGACCAATCAGAACGCTCGTTTTTGATAGACGAAACTAACAATTAAATTATTAAGCTTACAATTATGTTTTCTTGAATTTTTTTTATGTTCCCCCTTATTTATGAACAAGTTCATTTTAATTCTGGACAAGAAGGAGATAATGTCTTATTTGTCCAGAAACATCTTTTTTTTTTTTGTTTGGAGAAATCTGTATTTCAACATAGGAAATTGCCAGTAACCTCTTTCACATACCTAAAGGCTAAAAATAGGGAATTGTCTAATGGGAGGGCTCCATTTAGATCATCAAAAAGAGGGTTACATTATCACAGCTATGATGAAATATGTATTTCTAAATTAGGACCCTGGTCAGCAATGGTTACTGTCCTTTTAACCCTTGTCATGCTGAATATTTATCCTTTCTTCACAATATGTTTTTCAAATTTAGATCTTCTTTGTGTTTAAATACTTCCTCAACCTAACAGAACAAGCAGGTAGTATAGACTAAGATCAGACTGCACTTCTGTGCAGGCTTATCTTAGTATATACACCTGCCACATCTATTGTCAAAATAGGGATATTTTGGGATCAGCATGATAAAGGTTAATACAAAGCTATTTTCGGCATAGAGATATGTAACATCCAAAATATCAGCTCTGTAATCAGGTTTCATCAAATATTTGAGCAACATATACTTATGTGTATATATATTGTGTAAAATGAAGAAAATACAACAGGCAATTTCTTCAATGTTTTTTACCCAGAAAATTGATGCAATTTAAAGTTAGATAGATTTGACTGAGCTATTGTGATTGGTCATTGACCGTCGTCCATGTTGAACTTGAATGATTCCTGTTTATGTAGAAAGTACATGTATAGACAAAGATCTGCAAAGATCAGCATGCCGGCACAAAAGCATTGTCTGATCTAACGATACACGGCCTGCTTTACTCTTTCAAGCCAGAGTATTATATAGACCCACAATCTATACTTTCAGCCCTTTGATTTCTATGCACATCTGAAAGACTTTTTAACCAATCACCACATAATCCCACCTTTTTTACGCACCAAAGAATTTTTTTTCTCCTTTTCTCACAATAATTTCTACCTCACAAAGCCCTTCTTTTTCCGTTTTTACCAATCTTTTTTTGCCCTCTGCAACATCTTTGAATTCAGACCAGTCCAAACTTTGTGATTTTTGAATGGGTTGCTTAACCCATTCTCACACAATGCAGTTTTTTGACGCCCCAAGAGAAAGCAATTGGGAAAACATTGTTTAAAATGAAGAAATTGCCTGTCACAAGCAATTTCTTCCTTTACACAATGTTTTCTACCCAGAAAGTTTAACAAATCTAAAATTTAAATAATGCTGTAATTTTGGGAAATTTGAGCATTTTTTTAATTGGGAAGTAGCCTTTTATAGGCCCCTGTTAAAGAACAAAAAAAAAAAGACCTGACTTTTAATTGTCGTATGCAGCGGCTTTTTATAGGCCCCTGTTAAAGAACAAAAAAAAAGACCTGACTTTTAATTGTCGTATGCAGCGGCTTTCAATTTGATCCAGTCTAAAATTTTGTTGTCTAGTAATGGGTTAATAGCACTCTTGGAATAGCACTAATAGGAAATTAGTATTGTCCAGCGTTCAATCTAGCTTTGTATCATAGGGGGCCGAATGGGCCCATGGCTCTTTGTCAAGGGGGTCATTCGATACAAATACAAAGGCAAACTATTGAATTTGTAACAAACCATAACAATTTGATAGTAAATATATTGTTTTGAACAAATTAAATCTACTAGGAAAAGTTAAGACATTATTACCTAACTTTTAATTGTCGTATGCAGCGGCTTTTTATAGGCCCCTGTTAAAGAACAAAAAAAAAAGACCTGACTTTTAATTGTCGTATGCAGCGGCTTTCAATTTGATCCAGTCTAAAATTTTGTTGTCTAGTAATGGGTTAATAGCACTCTTGGACTAGCACTAATAGGAAATTAGTATTGTCCAGCGTTCAATCTAGCTTTGTATCATAGGGGGCCGAATGGGCCCATGGCTCTTTGTCAAGGGGGTCATTCGATACAAATACAAAGGCAAACTATTGAATTTGTAACAAACCATAACAATTTGATAGTAAATATATTGTTTTGAACAAATTAAATCTACTAGAAAAAGTTAAGACATTATTTCCATGACCTCATTCAGAGAAGTCTTATTGAATGTGTGATTGAAGTGTGCCTTTTGGGCCCAATCTTCATTTTGAAGGGGGTCATTTTGGATTTTAGAGGGCCATTTCAGCCATGGCCCCCTCTAGATTGAACACTGATTGTCTAGTTGATTCCCACTCCATCCCTCCTTAAAATGCCCCTTAAGAGAAAAACTATGGAATGCATTTTGGAAAATAATGAAATTGTATCAAGCAATTCTTTAATTATCCACAATGTTTTCCATCAGGAAAGACACAAAGAAATCATCACATTAAAATGTTGTCTGTAATTTCTTTGAAATTGGACCAGTCTAAAATAATGTTGTCTAGGAATGGGTCAGAGGAAGCATGGGAAAATAGGGTCATCAAGGATTAATAAGATGGAACTAGAACTGGTCACAGAAGGTGACTTAGTATAGCCCAACCAGAGTATTGTTTATGAAAAAAAGGGGGGTCAGAGAATGTAAAAAAGGATGTTGCAAAACTTCATCATGTGATCAATGTATATATAGGTTTTTGTTTGTTTGTTTTTTGTTTTTTTTTAATTTTGAAGCAAAATTGAATGAAACTAAATACGAAATTACTTGAGTGAGCCTTGTGTATGAAAAGGTGTCTAAGTTCAAGGATAATTCTTGTACCAATGAGGGCAGAGTCTTGAAAAAGGTATGTTGCAAAACTTCAAAATGTGATCGATGTAATATGCATAAAGTTTATTACTTTTGAAGCAAAATTGTAGGAGTTTGTGATACAAAATTATTGGAATGAGCTTTGTGTATGAAAAACGGTGAAAATGTTCAAGGGGTGATAATTCTTCTGCCAGGGACCCTGGAGTAGGGAGTTCAAAAAAGCTTAAAAAAAAAAGCTTGTTGCAAAACTTCATATGATTAATGTATGCATTAAGTTTATTACTTTTGAGGAAAATTGTGGGATGAGTTGCAGACACAAAATTACTAGAAATTTAATACAATGATGGACAGACACTCAGATGGACAGATGTAAAGTTTCGGGCATACCCGGGAAATCTCTTATTTTGTGGGAGTATGAAAAGGAGATTTTAGACCCATCCAAATTCAAAGGTTCTGCAGACGAAATTTTAAAGTGGATTTAATTCTAAAAATAATCATTCAGTAGGGTAGAAAATACTGTGGAAAAAGAAGAAATTGCTTGTTACATGCAATTTCTTCTTTTTCTTCAGTGTTTTCTTAATCATAAAATCACAGGGACGCGAAAACCAGGCATTGAACAGGAAAGGGTTAGCAGAATGATTGTTTAGACTTTCCAAGAACTTCATTATATTAACCCTTGTCATGCTGAACCCGAAATATTCCGGTTTTGGCAGGAAGTGTAGACCAAGATCAGCCTGCACATAAGTGCAGTCTTATCTTGGTATAAACCTCCTGCTTGTAATTTTCCTGTCAGAGATGTTTATGAAATTTATTTCTAAAAGAAATATTGATTTTCTAAACAACAAGTTCTATCAGTGCTTTCAGCCCTTTCATTTTGCAGCTATTAAGTAAGGTATTTTATACAACATGACAAGGGTTAAAAGGTGTTTCAGGACGATACCCAGGTTGGTGCTGTATTCAGATTCTCATGCAGAAACTATAACCAAATTACCCTTTTGCAACTGTTACAGGTAATATGCAGACGAATTTAAATTAGCACTGTATTTAGTTAAAGGGGAGTGTTCAAACTTTGTTAATCCCCATTCAAGCAGATCATAAATACTGATTAGAAATAATGTGATATCATAAAATTGCACAACTTCCTTTTATTGTAGATAGGAATCATTATATTGTAAACTCTTATAGTTTTTGTCAATTTGGCTATTCTTGTATATTTATTAACCCATTCTCATACAGTGATGCCCCTCATGAAAAACAATTGGGAAAACAATGTTCAAAATGAAGAAATTGCTTGTGACAAGCAATTTCTTCATTTCACACAATGTTTTCTACCAAGAAAATTGAAAAAAAAATCTAAACTTTCATGACCTTTAGATATTGTTTTCTGCAACTCAAAATTTTGAGTTTGGACTAGTCTAAAATTTTGCCTTGTAATTGGTTAATTTAAGGCTGCATCAGGGAAACAGGGGACTTCATGTGAAAATTAGCTTTTCTCTAATTTCTTCTTATGTAATCCTCAGAATTTTATTAAATTTCAAACTTAATCGATATATAAGATGCCATAAACCATAAAATATTTGTAATTTATTTACAAAAAAAGTATCATTGTATCATGTTACAAGCAATTTCTTCATTCACTATGTTTTCTATCCAGACAGTTGAAAAAACCTAAAATTTAATCAACTTTGAATTGCCGTCTGCAACTCCTTTCAATTTGGATCAGTCTAAATTTTTGTTGTGTGGTAATAGGTAAATGTATGATAGCTTAATATGTCTCTCTGTCAGTCCATCCAAAGCCATTTCTCCACAACAACAGGACAAAATTGGATGAAACTTCATAATTATATGAACTCCTTTTCATGTTATCAAGGTAATTCATTCACTCAATTCAAGACTGCATCATGGGAAAAGGGGACTTAAAGTAAATTTAGTTTTTTTCTCTGATTTCTTCTAAATTCATGGTTAGAATTCTTGATATTTTGTATTCGGATACTGCAGACCATGCACTATTAAAATTTATAGTTTTCAATTTAACCCATGCCCAAACGGCAAAATTTTAGACTGGCCCAAATTGAAAGAAGCTGCAGTCGACAATATAAAGTTGATGGATTTTTTGGATTTTTTCAACTTTCTTGGAAGAAAAAATTGTAGAAAATGAAGAAATTGCTTGTTATAAGCAATTTCTTCATTAACCACAATGTTATCCATAGCTTTCTTCACTGGGGGCGTCCAAAAGCATCACTGAGTGGGAATGGATTAAGGCTCCATAATATAATATCTTCTAATTCAATTCTCAGAATTATTCATTTCTATTTTGTTTTCTAGTTATAGTCAAATATGCTAAAAGCCATACACAGTTGAATTTTAATTTTTTTTTTTCATTTTGAAGTCTTTTTATTGAAAAAGGGTACTTATGATAAAATTCCTCTTTTCCAAATTTCCAAATGTACTCTTCATCTGTTTACAAAGTTCTGAAAATGTTTATTTGAAGTGCTACACAATACAATTTTCATTATATATATATAATAGATGAAGCAATAATGAGTTAAACCATTCCCACACAACAAAATTTTAGAATGGTCCAAATTGAAAGGAGTTGCAGACGACAATTTAAAACTTATGAAATTTTGGATTTCTTTTACTTTAGGGTAGAAAACATTGTGGATAAGGAAGAAATTGCTTGTTACATGCAATTTCTTCATTTTCCACAATATTTTCCAAAGCTTTTTTCTTGGGGGCATCGTAAAGCATCACTGAGTGGGAATGGGTTAAACTTTATCTTTCTCTGATAGTTCTTATTGAACTAGATTTAATGCCACTTTTAAAAGTAGTTCAGTCATATTGTGGCAGCTGGAGCACCTAACCATGGATTCCTGGTATTTTTCATGTAAGAATACCACGAATCATGTCCAAGCCCCCGTTTGCTAATCCCACATAGGTTTACACCAATCGATGGGAAACAAATGATGGAAAGGATATTCGCCACCGCCAGGAATCAAACCCCTATAATTTAATTGTTAGTTTCGTCTATCAAAAACGAGCAATCTGATTAGTCGAAAAATTTAATTTATACCTCCATGAACAAAATTTTGAGCACGTAGCCATTTTGTATGCTTCCGCATAAAATAGTTCCATACAAAAAGGTATCAAAATTTGTACAGCTTTTGGTTTTTTCGCTCGATGCTATTAAATTATAAGAAATGAAGAGAATGTTTTTTGTTTCATGGAGGTATGAACCGAAAAACCTAATCACACAATGTATGAATCCGCTTCGCCGAATTCATACAGTGTGATTAGGTTTTTCGGTTCATACCTCCATGAAAACAATAAATATTCTCTTCATCTCTTAAATGATTCGGAGTTTTATATGCTACCCACTGTGCCTTGGCTGCGGCGGATTTTTCTGAATTTTTGAAAGAAATTAGGGAAAGTGTTGCAATAAATATTTTGAGACACTTAAATAAACTTTCATGCCTCACTTGAAAAGTGTTATAAATCACAGGATGTTTTACAAATAAAATTGAAATTCTTTAGATCTGCAGATATTCTTTGTAATGTATTTTTCTTAAAACGTGGGTGTTGAGTCAGCATTTCAAACATGAGGTTGTTTGATAATGATATCTTAACCTATTCCCTCACAGTGACACTTTCTGAACGCCCCTCAAGACAATCAATTGGGAAAACGTCTTGTAAAATGCAGAAATTACTTGTGACAAGCAATTTCTTCATTTTACACAATTTTGTCTTACCAGAAAGTTGAATTTTTTTAGAATTTCATAAACTTTAGATTGTCGTCTGCAACTCCTTTCAACTTGGACCAGTCTAAGTTTCAGCCATCAGATAATGGGTTAAGCAATAAAAATCTTGATAATCTAATTTTTCTCCTCACATCACTGAAGGTGTTGGCTGTGTGTCTGTCTATCATGAGGAGTAATTAAATTCATACCTGGATTGTGTGAAGGTCAAACTAGAGGTCGGTAAATATTGGGTATACATGTATTTCTTTGTGTGGCAGCTCCTGCTAAAAGAAGTTCCTAGTTCATGCTTTGCAGTACCATGAACCTTGATGTGAAGTCATTAACAGTAAGTGAACCTTCCCTCTGAACGCACATTAACAAGCTTTTTGTGGAGAAGTTCAAATTGTGCTTTAGAAAATGTGAAAGATCTAGAAGTTTTCAATTCTAAATGAGAGAAATTGGATGAGAAATATTATTTCTGCTTGTCATGATTTTTTCCCAATCTTTCTCAAACTTACCGAGAAAGTTCATATGGGTATGTCAAGGTCACATTTTTTAATGTTGTGATATTTAGTCCTTTATCATGTAAAAAGCTATTACCAGAGGACAGAGTTTGTCTGTTTGTTCATCCGTCTGTCCATCCATCCTTCTTGTTTCCATACACTTAACCCATTCCAACTCAATCCCTCCTTTTTACGCCCCTCAAGAAAATAGCTTTTGAAAACATTGTGGAAAATGAAGAAATTGCTTGTATCAAGCAATTTCTTCATTATCCACAATGTTTTCTATCCAAAACGACGAAAAAGTTCAAAATTCCATCAACTTAGAATTGTCGTCTGCAGCTTCTTTCAATTTGGACCAGTCTGAAATTTAGCTGTGTTGGAATGGGTTAACTGTAGAACTGACTAACCTACAACCTTCATACAATTGTTGCCAATGGTCCAAAGAAGTGTTCCAATTGCGATTGGGGTTACGTATGTTGATGGTTAAGGTTACAATTGAACTTTGATTGAAAACTGTTTCTTTACTCTAGCTCATGAGCCATTTGACCTAGGACTTGAAAAAATATAGAAATGTTATCCATGACCCAAGTTTAGGTAGCATATATGTCAGTTCAACTATACTACTGTGGTGTGTGTGTGTGTGTGGGGGGGTATAATGATGTCTAGTTTGGGACATTTCAATTCATATTGTTGTAAAAAGGGTTGGAAGTTAATTAAATAGTGTTAAGGGTTAACCGATTACCAGACAGCAAAATTTTTTACCAGTCCATATTCAAAGTTGTTGCAGATGACAATGTAAAATAAATGAAATCTGGATTTATTCAAGTTTCTTTATAAAAAAACTCTGTGGAAAAATGAAGAAATAGCTCGTTGCAGGCAATTTCTTCTTTTTCTAACATTTACCAATGCCAGGGGTCGACACTAATTTTGCTTCAAGGGGATCCTACAGGAATCCCTACCTATTACTTCAGGGTTTCCTCCAGATAATCAGGGATCCCTCCTTTGAAAACATTAACTCATTCACATGCAATCCTGCCCTTTAAGCCCAACTTGAAATAAGAACTTCCGAAAACATTGTGGAAAATGAATAAATTGCTAGTTACAAGCAATTTCTTCATTTTCCAAAATGTTTTGTACAAAATCACGCATACATGAATCCTTTGAATTAGCAACAGTCTGCTGTCTTCAGTGTATTCTGGTAATTACTTAAATATCTAAGAAAGAAATTTACTTAAATGTCTTCAGTGAATCAGGAGCATTAGTTGATACATTAAGATCTTTTGTGCTGGAAAAATATTGAAGGATCCTGACGGAATCCCTAGCCTGAAATTGCTGGGGTACCTTTCAATTTTCAGGGATCCTCGGGATCCCGGGTCACTGTTAGTGTCGACCCCTGAATGTTTTTTCTTCAGGGGCATCAAAAGGCATCACTGTGTGGGTAAACCCTTTCCTGTTCAATCACTGGTTTTTACGTCCCTGTGAATTTATAATTGAGAAAACATTGTAGAAAAGAAGAAATTGCTTGTAACAAGTAATTTCTTCTTTTCCCACAATATTTTAAACCCTACTGAATGGCTTTTTTTTTTTCGAATTAAATCCATTTTAAATTTTCGTTGCAAAACCCTTTGAATTTGGACAAGTCTAAAATGTTGCAAAACAGGAAAGGGTTAAGTAATGATAATTCAATCCTCAATTATTCACTGTCATGTACTCAGTTATTGATCTCCAAATACGGTAGTCTGATTTCTTTACAGGTAATTGGTTTTGACTATTGTTTTAACCTTTTTTTATTTGGTATTTGTGACTATAACTGGATGTGTAGAGGTTTTTCTTTTTTTAAACCATTACTTAACTGCAAAATTTTAGACTTGTACAAATTAAAAAGAGTTGCAGACAACAATTTCAAGTTAATGAAATTCCATATTTTTTCAACTATTTGAATAGAAAACTTTGTGTTACAATGTTTTCCAAAATTGTTTTTCTTGAGTGGCATCCTAAAGCATCACTGTTAGGGAATGGGTTTACCTTTTTTTCCCCAAGTCTTTCCTTGCTTTTTATGTTTCTTCATTATCCAAAAAGGTTGAAATGGTGGAAAATGGATGGTTAAATGTGTAATCCTTTTACCACAAAAGAAAATTTTAGACCATTCCAAATTGAAAGAGATAACAGACAACACTTTTTTTCATTGACAAAATTTTGAAAGTATTTGTTATTATACCCCCCACAACGAAGTTATGGGGGGTATACTGGAATCAGGTTGTCTGTCCGTCCGTCCGTCCGTCCGTGGACATAACTTTGTGTCCTCTTCTCCTCCCACATTTTTTGACCAATTTTGCTGAAATTTTATCAGGTTGTTTCCTATCATATGAAGTTGTGCACCTGCAATTTTCATCTTGATCCAGTCATTAGTTTCAGAGTTATGCCATTTTGAATTTTTTAATGGGGGGGGGGGGGGAGTAGTCAAAATTTAAAATTGCAAAACTCAGTAACCATAAGGGGAGTTACCAAATTTGGTAAGTAACATCATCTTGTTGACCTTTACAAAATATCGAACGGTTTATTTCCTGAGGTCAAATTTGACCCTGCCCCCCGGGGGTCAAAAATTTAACATAGGCTCATATTGACTTTTCGTGGATATAATTTTGTGTTATCATCTCCTCACACAGTTTTCTTTAACATAGGCTCATATTGACCAACCTTTCCTAATCAGTCAACTCTAGCAACAAACACAAAATCAGAAAGAGGTGGAGGGTTGGCAATGTTCATCCACCATGACATGCATGTGATTAAACAGCTTCAAATTCCACTCCTTCATAGAAAAGCCTTTTTAGCGGTGTGGGGGGTATTCTCGTCAGCCCTTGAGGGCGACAGCTCTAGTTTGAGGTAGGAAACATGGTGGAAAATGAAGCAATGTCTTCATTTTCAATATTGTTTTCCAAAGTATTTTTATTGAGGGGCTTTAAAATGTGTCATTGTGTTGGAATGAGTTAAGATTAATTGTCTCTCACCATGACTTTGCCTATAAGATAGGTGTTGGCTCAGATCAAATGGTATGTTTATACTTGTGACTGAGAAAGACAGGAAGCCATTCTCGTTAGATAGGTGCACCAGCCTCCATGATAAAACTGAAATACTAAATACTGTTGAAAGTGGTGTTAAAGTGGTTCCCCATTACAATTAATTATATTAGAGAAACACAAAACAAGCAAACAGGCTGAATAGAAGTTTCTCTTGTTTAACCCTTTCCAACATAGTCCTGCTTTAACCCTTTCCTGGTTTTTGGTCCAAATTGAAAGAGGATGCAGACGACAATGAAAATTGGATGCAATTCCAAATAAAACCACCCTATGTGGTAGAAAACACTGTGGGAAAAGGAGAAATTGCTTATTATAAGCAATTTCTCCTCTTTCCACAATGTTTTCTCAAGTATAAAATCACTGTGACATAAAATCCCGGGTTTATCCAGGAAAGGGTTAAACAATCCTCAAAAAGCAATGTGCTTATTACAAACAAATTCTTCATTTTCAACATTGTTTTTCTTTCTAAGAGATGGTGTTTATTATTATACCATTGCCAAAAAGTAAAATTTTAGACATCCAAAATATAAGGAGTTTCAGAAGATAATTTAAAGTTAGTCGAATTTACATTCTTTTCAACTGTTGGTAGAAAACATAGTGGAAAATTAAGAAATTGCTTGTCCCAAGCAATTTAATCTTTTTGACAATGATTTCCAAGTTGTTTTTTTTCTTGAGGGACGTTAAAAAGCGTCATTTTGTAGTTAAGATACAATCAACTTGAAATGTTGTTTGCAACTTCTTTATACTATGGTATATATCTGTAATTTCAGAATAAGTAGACAAAATGACGTCGAGTCTTGTATCCTGTGAGTGGTTAAATGAGAAGATTCAGTCCGGTAACCTTGGTGACATTGTCGTATTGGACGTCTCTTGGGCCAGTAAAAATAAGGATGTAGGTTACGATAAGGACTATAAGGAGTAAGTTCTGAACACATAAATTGTTAACCCGTTCCTGTTTTGGGAAATTTTGGTCTGGTCCAAATTGAAGAGGTTGCAGACAATGAAAATAGATTGATTGACTGAATTGGGCTTAACACCACTTTTAACAATATTTCAGTCATATTGCGGCGGCTTGAGTACCTAACAATGGATTCCTGGTATTTCTCACACCAGTACTGAGTACTACCACTACATCCTTTCCTAGCCTCCAGCTGCTATCCTACTTAGGTTTATGATTATCCGCCCATTGGTGAAAGACAAATGTCTGAAAGGATATGTGCCCAGGGTTGAACCAATGGCATCCCATTATTGAAGATTAGGAGTCTGATGCAGTTTCAACTGCGCTTTGATGGCGGCCATTGAAAATAGAATGTAACTTGAAATGAAACCATCCTATGTGGTAGGATATTGTGGGAAAGGGAGAAATTGCTTGTTACAAGCAATTTCTTCTGTTCCCACAATTTTTTCTCAAGTATAGAATCACAGCAACGTAAAATCCCGCCTTTGTACAGGAAAAGGTTAATGAATGAACAGAGTGACTTAACCCCTTACCAATTGACATAACTTTGGATAGGTCCAAATTCAAAGATTTGATATACTAAGTAATGGAGGAAAGATGTAGTTTTTAATTCTCAATAGTATTAATTTGTTTATCAATAAAGGTCAAGTGACTGAAAATTTGAGACAGAGTGTTGTTGTTATAATTTGTTTCCATATGGAATGTTAATTTTTGAAGAACAAATCCAAAGAAGTTGCAGACAACAATTTCAAGTTGATAGTGGTTGAAAAATGTTTGCATTGCAGAGGTCACATTTTTTCCTCGAATGTCTTGAGCTTTGGTCAGAATGATTTTCTCCATTATGTCTTGGCCTAGTTCAATATTGGGTCACATGGTGTAAAAAAACTATGCCACTGTCTCAAGTCTTAGAAATACAATATTTCACTTTAGTGGATGCATTTTTATCTCAATTTATTTGGAATTTGGTCAGAATGATTGGGTCTATAATATCTCGGCAAAGTTTGTCATTTCAGGTAAAAAGTCATAGAAATACCATTTTGCACGCTAGAAGCCTAAGAAGTGTCGGAAGTTTACTTCCTGTATACATGAATGATTTGATTGAATGCATGATTTGATTGGTTCATTGACAACCATGATTGGTCGATTGCAGTCAATTGATCTACCAACTGAATTGAATGCTCAGAAAAACATGATTTACATTATTTTTCAACTCTTAATCTTTTATCTTTTATCTTCAGGAAACACATTCCTGGTGCCCACTACTTGAATGTTCTAGATTCAGAAAACAATGCTTTCTTTGTACGGAACTTGCCAACACCAGAAAAATTCACAGAAATAGTACAAAAAGTTGGAGTCAACAAAACTTCCCATGTTGTATTATATAGCAACTCTGATAAGGCAGGATATTTCCTTACTGGCCGGGGATGGTGGACATTTAGGGTGAGTTATATATATTAACCCATTACCACACAAGAAAATTTTAGACTATTCAGTATTGATAGAAGTTATAGGCAACAATTTAGATTTTAACCTATAACCACACGAGAAAATTTTAGACTATTAGGTATTGAAAGAAGTTGCAGGCGACAATTTAAATTTTATGAAATTTTAGATTTTTTCAACATTATTGTGGAAAATGAAGATGAAGTTGCTATGTTTCCATATAAAATTGTCAACTGCAACTTTTTTGAATTTGGACTGGTCTTAAATTCACATATCCTTCGGACATTTATCTCTCACCAATGGGTGTATAATTGTTAACTAGACTAGGGTAGCAGCTGTAGGTTAGGAAAGGATATAATTGTGGTACTTGTGTGAGATATACCAGGATTCCATTGTTAGGTGCTCCAGCTACCGAAATATGACAGAAAAATTGTTAAAAGCGGCGTTAAACCCAATTAAAAAATAAACAAATCAACCTGTTTGATTTTGGATCAGTCTACAATTTTTCATTCTAGCAATGCTTGTTAGTAAGATTTCAAAATAATTTGTAGGTTTATGGATGTAAGAATGTGTCCATATTGGATGGTGGTTTAGAGAAATGGGAGAAACTCGGCTACAAAACAACACAAGAAATACCCAGTGTAAAAGTAAGTAGTGATCATTGCTCTTTAACCCATTTTCTTACAATCCTATTTTTTGAAGCCCCTCAGGAAAAAGCTTTGGAAAACATTGTTGAAAATGATGAAATTGCCTGTTACAAGCAATTTCTTCATTATCCGCAATGTTTTCTACCCAAATTGTCTATGATTTTCAAAATTCTACCAAATTATATTTGTTGTCTACAACTTCTACAAAGTTGGAAAAGTCTAAAAATTTTGTTTTGAATCGAGTTAAGCAATGACCACAGTATTACTTTATGATGCATGGAGAAATTCATTACAAAACAAACAGTTTTTCTTTTTTAAGCTTCATTGCCTGAAAGCCAGCAAGCTATTGGCATGGCATTGTGTCCCTCTGTACATCTGTATGTAAACATTTACTTTAAAAGTCTTCTTTTAGGAAAGTTCTGAACAGAAATCAACCAAATTGCGTTTTTATGGGTGGGGCTAATTTCTATATATGGTAAAAATCTTGAAAATCTCAATTCTTCTTAAAAATCAGTAGATAAATTTCTACAAAATTTCATAGGAATGATCCTTTGGTGACCCTTTGATTCCCCCCAAAATAGATCGGACGAAAGACATGGCTTTTATGGACAGGGTAATATATGGCATATGGTGAAATCATCGAAAGTCTCAGAAATCAATTTACTTTCTCAACCAAATTTCACAGGAATCATCATTAGGTAACTCTGTAAGATCCCTTAACGGTATTTTGCTCTTTTAACCCTTGTCATGCTGTATAAATTATCTTGCTGAATTGCTGTCAAATCAAAGGGCTGAAAGCACTGATAGAACTTGTTGTTCAAAAATCAATATTTTTTATAGAAATCAACTTCATAAACAACTCTGGCAGGAAAACTACATGCAGGAGGTATAGACTAAGATCAGCCTGCACATAAGTGCAGTCTGATCTTAGTCTACACCACCTGCCAAAACCGGAATATTCCGGGTTCAGCATGACAAGGGTTAAAATAAATGGCGTTTTTGGTGGGGCTTATGCATATATGGTATATAGTGAATGTTTTGTTGATCTTCTTCCCTGAAATATCTTTATGGTAAGTAAATTCAACCTGGTGGTGTGAATCGGGCGCTGAAACATCGCTAGTTTGTTGATGAAATTTTAAAAATCTTTTTTTTGTGGGGTAGAAAACATTTTTGATAATGAAGAAATAGCTAGTAATTTCTTGGTGGGATGTCAAAGAGTGGGATTATGTGGGAACTGGTTAAAGAGATAGATAGACTGAGCCTGTAAAATTGGCTATTCATGAAATTATTGCAGGTAGCATACATAAAACACATAATATGTGCCATGTGGATTACATTTCCAACAATAACACATTTATGCCAGGTACTGGGTAAAGACTCAGATTAGCCTGCGCTTTCAAACATACAGGTCAGGGTCTTTACTCTGCATTCTAAAGAAAGACACTGAATCAAATCTTCTTTAGACTTTAACCCTTTCCCCTTTTTTGAAATTTGAAACTGGTCCAAACTGAAAAAGCTTGCAGATGACAATAAAAATTGGATGTAACTTGTAATGAAACTATTCTACCGATATGTAGTAGAAAATAATTATGGGAAACGGTGAAATTGCTTGTCACAAGCAATTTCTCCTTTTTCCACAATATTTTCTCAACTATAAAAACACAGGCACATAAAATCCGGGGTTTGTACAGGAAAGGGTTAACAGAATTTTCTAGGTGTACTGAATTTCTGGACTTCTAAGTGTCTTGTAGGGTGTCTCAACCCATTCCCAAACAATGACGCTTTTAAAAGCTCATAAATATGAAAACTATGGAAAACATTGTGAAAAATTAAGAAATTGCTGGTGACAAGCAATTTCTTCATTATCCACAATATGGTCTACCCCAATATACACAGATTTTAAAGATTTCATCAAATTTGATTGGTCGTCTTGTCTAAAATTTCATCATGTAGGGATGGGTAAACAGGTCCTATTTCCTTGACATCCCATGCAATTTGTTATGATTTTTCTTTCATTTCTGTTTTCAGCCAGGTGATTTTGTGGCTAGTAAAGAAAAAGATATATATAAAACATACGAAAATGTGATAGAAAATCAGAAGACTGGTGCATTTCAGCTGGTAGACACAAGGGATGATAAGCAATATAACGGTATAGCAACATACGACCATGCCCACTATATCCCTCCTTTTTACGCTGATCAATTAAATTTCTTTATAAAAACACTGTGAAAAATGCAGAAATTGCTTGTAAAAAGCAATTTCTTCATTATCCACTATATTTTCTACCCCAAACGACAAAGACTTTTTTAAAAATTCAACAACTTTAAATTGTTGTCTTCAGTTTCTTTCAATTTAGACCAGTCTAAAACTTTATTGTGTGGGAATGGGTTAACCCTTTCAATGCTGAACCAGGAAATTACTGTTTTGTCAGGAAGAATAGCCAAGATCAGTCTACACATAAATTGGGACTGATATTTGTCTATACCACCTGTTTGTCCCTTTCAATTCAGTGTTATTTATAGAACTGATTTTCAAAAGAAACAATGACCCATAAGTAGTGTCTCTGGTGCTATCATCCCTTTGATTTTATACAGCATCACAAGGGCTAAGAATTTTCTTTAATGCTTTGCAGTAGAAAATGGGGATTCTTAGCAGATTATCAGTTATTGATATTTCAGACAGAACTGAAAAATTATCAAAATAACATTGTCATTGTTTTGGCTTGATTTTACCGTTTCATTTAATAATGCTCAACATTTTATGTTGATGTATGATGTCATTAACCCATCCCTACACAATCTTACTTTTTTATCACCTTCAAGAAAAGTGTTTGAGAAAAGCATGAAGAAATTGCTTGTGAATTTAAATGTCTCTGTCTTTCTGGGTAGAAATCAATGTGGTAAATGTCTCTGTCTTTCTGGGTAGAAATCAATGTGGTAAATGAAATTGTCTCTAGCAAGCAACTCTCCAATTTGTGGATAATATTCCTACTCTCTTTGAGGATCATAAGGTATGGGAATGGGTTAAATGCACAATTTCATTATTTGTCAATTTAGCGACTTCGTCTGGGTGCTCATTGGATTCAGGACAGTTGACTTATAATAGTGGCAAGTTGTTAAAGTGCTTGATAAATGATTAGGAGAGAAGGTTTTGAGGCCAATTGTCTTAAGTGTGTAACCATGGACAAGAGTTTCTTATACGATAATGTATTTCTGTGCTATCTAAATGGAGAACTTAAGTAAGAATTTTTTAGTCCTTTTAAATTAGTCCCTACCACATAATCTATGTTGTGTCAAACTTAACAAATAGATATTGAAACCAGCTTTTCACGTATTTTCTGCATTTTCAGCTGCAAACTGTTTCCAGAGTATCTTATATGTTTTATGCAACTTCATCCAATTTGGAATAGGCTTGTATTTTTAGTTAATAGAAATATAAACTATTTGAGTCGTATTTTATCTTCTCTTATTCAGACTGTCGTATTCCTGGAGCCAAACACCTGTTTATGGGCAATTTAATCGACCAATCCAATTCCACTTTAAAATCGGATGAAGAATTGAAAGCAGGTAATTATTTAGCTTGATTGTTTTCTGAGAAAAGCAAGATATAGCTTTAGCCACATTGTAATTGTTATACAAAAATTTGATATTTAATTAAGAGATGAAGAGAATTTTTTTTGTTTTCATGGAGGTATGAACCGAAAAACCTAATCACACTGTAAGAATACGCGAAGCAACCGGGATCAAGAAACTGAAGAACACGGACGATTTCGTCTAGTGTTAAACACCTGTGGGACATGGTATGCAGTAATTCATTGCAAGATAAAACGTTGAATGACTTATGATCAAGACCGATGTTACGTTGAATTGATTTTCCTCGAAAGTTTGCCGAATATATATTTTAGATACTCTATTACGACCGTATGTTTCCCAAACACCAGTATATATGTCTATGAACTGCTTGATGTACGCAGAGTAGAAAGAATATTCGGATCAAGTCCCGTACACATTCGAACACTATCCCGCTTTTTAGGCACTTTATAAAGAAAGCTTTGGAAAACATTGTGGAAAAAGAAGACATAGTAATTTCTTCATCATCCATACTATTTCTACCCCAAATGACAAAAATTAAAAGTTTTCATCACATAAATTCATGTCTGCAATTTCTTTGAATTTGGACTAGTCTAAATTTTTTCTTTCTTTGAATTTGGACTAGTCTAAAAAATTTCTTGTGGTCATACTACCCATATTCGCAACTTACAAACTGGATACGTAATAAGACTCTATATTAAATCCATCGAATTTTATTAATTATATATCATAACTCATCACTTGTTATGTAACTGCATCCAATCAACTACACATTAAAAGAGTTCACCTTAAGTGGGGTGTTCATGTTTATCTCACGTTTTGAAAAGTTTATGCACAAGATTAGCCAGACGTGTTATTGATTTTTACACGACACCTGTCAGCAGTTAGTTGGTTTGTTTAAAGGGATATACATAAAGTGCAAATTGAACAATTAAGTGTGACCGCTGGCCACATATGACAGATTACCATTAATCACAGTAATTTAAAAAGCAAATTGCACGGGCGGACCTATTGTCTTGAAGCTTTAAATAATACTTGTTCACTATGAAAAGATTAAAAACCTATTTACACTTTCACGATTTTTGGCTACGGTGCCACTACGATTCGCCCCGATTTGTTCAATTCTGGTGTAATGATTGAATTGGTTGACTGGTTATTTGATTGACAGCTGAGATTGATCAATTGAATGATATTCATTGGACATATAGTTACTCAGAATGTATCATCTAACCTTATTTCAGAGTTTGCTAAAGCTGGAATAGATCTGACTAAACCAGTGGTCACCCATTGTAACGGTGGCATGTCATCTAGTACTGTCGCCTTTGTTGCTGAGAAACTGGGACAGAAAAATATTGCTGTATTTCATGCAAGTATTCAAGTACTTTATTGCGCTATCTTTCTTATTGTGGCATGTCTTCTAGTCCTTAAAGCTCAGACAGAAAAATATTGCCGTTTTATTTCATGTAAGTACTTGACATTGGTCTTTCATTGTTATGGTGGAATGTCTTCTAGTACAGTGGCTTATGTAGTTGAGAAACTCAGACAAAAAAATATTGCTGTGTTTTTTTTGAGTATTTTGAAATGAATATTGCTGTATTTTATGTACGAGGGATGGTCAGAAAATACCTGGACTTTTGACTTGTTCTCAAAAAAAATTCAACATTTAAAAAAAATCTTTTCTACTCTTTTTCAAAATATTCTCCACCTACGTCTATGTGTTTTTGCCAGCTTCGTAGAAGCTTTTGAAATCTTGCTGTGAACCATAACGTAGACCTATGTTTTAGGTACTATGTAACAGCAGATATCAAAGCTGCCATGGTCTTATATTTCTTTCAGCAAGAATATTTTTCAGTTCTGGAAACAAATAAAAGTCACCGGGTGCGAGGTCTGGGCTATAAGGGGGCCATTTGTAAGATTTGATAACCTCCACTGTAGCTGGGAGGGGTAGTTATTGTGAAGAAGGGGGGCATTTTTTCTGTCCTAACCTGGGACGCATTTGCTAGAGCTTTTCTTTAAGATTTTTCAGATTTACTTCAGAAAAATACTTGGCAGTGACAATTTGACCCCTTGGCTTGGAATGAGTAGGTATCAAAAGGCAACAAGCATGACTTTGCCAGCGGAAGGAGACAGCTTAAACTTGTTAGGAGTTAAGGAATCAGCTTGTTTCCACTGCTTTGACTGAGCTTTTGTCTCAGTTTTGGATTAATGGACAAACATCTCATCTCCAGCGATAATGCAGTTCAAAAACTAAACTCCTTCACAATTTAAACAACTTACAGAGTTGCATCCAGGCCGCGCGATTGCGGGATTCCCCCGTGTTTTTTAATCACTCCCGCAACCTCAATAATTTGATGGGGGAGTAATCGCGCAACAATGTTCTGACTCCCGCAGAATCGATAACCAAAGGGGCAGTATAAAAAAAAAGTGAAAAAAGACTTATGTCGATTAACTGTTGACAATATCGTACTGATAAAAATAGCTCCGATCATCGCTATTTATAACCATTACCACACATCGTAATTAAACTGGTCCCCGAATTCCAATCCATGTGTATGAAATAGGGAACCCAACAGTCGAGCATGCGCAGAAGATTCTTTCCGTTTCCGGCTAAAGACAATCATGTCAAACTTGACAAAAAGAGTTGATTTAAATCAATCTGAATACCACCATAAGGCACCACCGACTTTTTTATGGGCCTCGATATCGGCGCTATATCATCGTAATCGACAGACTAGAAGAAAGACCACGAAAGCCAATCTTGTCAGCTCTCGGGGCGAAAAATAAACGGACTCTGTTTCATCCAGACGCAAAATTGCAGAAATCGTGGTTGAACAATTATAAGAGTTCGAAACACGAGGAGAAAATGAAATCTGGGATGACTGTTATTTGTCTTGTGATAAACCTCGGGTAAGAATTATCCATTTACTGCCGGATGCACAAATTTCAAGACTTGCACACATTTAAACATTTAGTCAGACCACATTTACTAAGGACAGTGTGCATCAAAGTGAGTTTGTCAGAGCTACCTCCAATATACATGATAAACTTCAGTTAAAGAATAACTTGTGCTATGAGAACTGCTTATTATATGACTAAGACAGATAAAGCCTTCTGAAATGTTGGCTCTACAAGAATAGAGTGGGTTAGATTTGAAGGATTTAAAAGTGGGTGAAAATGTTTCAACATATTCATCAAGAGCTTAGTTTTTTGCCTCAATTTTTCAGTGATATATCTTGAATTGTGGTGAAAACTTATTAGATTCGTTGTTTACTTCATATCTTTATGAAAGATTTATCAATGAATCAACTTATTGCTTAGGGGTTTTGACCCCCCCTTAGCATTTGTCACTCCCCCCATTTCAGTAATTCAGTGGGGGAGCTCCCCCTCTTGGAAGAAATCCTGGATGCAACACTGACTTAAATGTTCTTTTGCATTGGTTACTCTGGTTGCCTTTTGATCTGCTGACAGCTGTCTAGGCACCCACCTGGCACTTACTTTTCTCATGCCTAGCTGTTCATGTAAAATCTTGTGTGCCGATACCTTACCAATGCTAAACTTGTTTGCTACCTCCTTCAGAGTAACTCAACAATTTTGTTAACAAAAGTTTCAACATTTGCTACCATTGTTGGGGTCACTGCCTCAGCTGGCTGCAGAGTCCTAGGCCTATCACAAATACTTGTTCTGCCTTCAGGAAACTGAGAAACCCAGTTGTAGAGGGTTGAACGCGATACACATTTATCAGAATTTTTTCTTTTAAGCCTCTGAAAGATGTGGCAGGGCTTTTCACGTTCTGCAACCAGAAACTTAATTACAGAGCATTGTTCTTCTAACAAAGATAACTAAGCTTATTGAAGAAAAGATCTTCTTTGATTACTTTCTTCATTACTATGTAAAATCTGAAATCCTGCAAGAAACGGCTAATTTTCAGAGTAAAGCAATTGTTTGAAGTATTTTGATAGAGGGTCATAATGCGATGACCAAATATCAAATCTTGAGTTGTGGGGTTAGGGAGGTGAATATTTTTCAAGATTCCCCTTTTATTGCTACTGTTATATAAAAACTGGGATCATACAGCAATGGGTGTACCTCTAGTATTTTGAAAGAGGGTCTTAAGATGATAATATATGTCAAAAATCAAAGCTATAGGCCTTACAGTTAAGGAGGAGATGACTTTTAAGATTTCCATCTTTATAGCTATGTAACATCTGGGTTCCTACAACATAGGGCTAATTTTCAGAGTAGTATTTGAAGTATTCTTTGAGAGGGTCATAAGATTTTTTTTAAGATTTCCTTCTTTATTGCTGTATAAAATTTGAGATCTCACATAGAGCTAATTTTCAGAGTGGAGAAATTCTTCGAAGCATTTTGGTAGAAGGTCATAAGGCAATGATGCATACCAAATATCAAAGCTCTAGGCATTACTTTTTCTGAAGAGAAGATTTTTAAAGATTTTCTCCCTCAGTTGCATTTGCAACCAGCATTCTTCATGAATCTAAATTCTTCAAAGGCTTCTGCAAGCCATGTCTTAAGGTTGATTTCTATGAAGTTTGGTTCTGAAGGTATGTTTTGAAGATTTTTTTCAATTGATGGACAAATGGGCCATCACTGGCCACAATAGCTCACTCTCATCACTTCATGCTTACCTGAATATTCCGGGTTCAGCATGACAAGGGTTAATTACCAGACAAGAAAGTTTTGGCCTGGCCTTGCATGGCCCAAATTAAAAGAAGTTGTAGAATTCAATTCTAAGTAACAAATTTAAGAAATCTCTGTCTGTTAGGGTAGATAATATTAGCGGAAATCAAGAAGTTGCTTGTTACAACCAATTTCTCCATTTTACATGACATTTTCCTTATTTTTTTTGACGACATAAAAAAGTGGGATTGTATTGGAATGGGTTAAAGTTTTTTGTGTGTGCATATTTTATGAAAAAAATTTTGTTGATGAAAGAAACTGAACTTGTGCTGACAATTTTTTTGTGAAGTCTTTTTACATTTAAAGTCATTATAAACAAGATTATTTGAACAATGCATGACAAATGGCATTCCTCTTGGCCCTGTTAACATATTACCAAATTTCAAACTGGTCCAAATTGAAAGGAGTTGAAGACAACAATTTAAAGTTTATGAAATTTTAGATATTTTCAACTTTCTGGTTGGAAAATATTAAATTAACCCTTTCCTGTTCAATCCCTGGTTTTTACGTCCCTGTGTTTTTATACTTGAGAAAAAATTGTGGAAAAGAAGAAATTGCTTGTAACAAGCAATTTCTTCTTTTTCCCCAATATTTTCTACCTTAGTAAATGGTTATTTTTCAAATGAAATCAACTTTAAATTTTCGTCTGCAAAACCTTTCAATTTGGACAGGTCTAAAATTTTGCAAAATAGGAAAGGGTTAAATGAAGAAATTGCTTGTTGAAACCAATTTCTTTATTTTCCACGACATTTTTATCAATTGTTTTTCAAGAGGGTCATCTAAAAATGTCATAATTTGGGAAATAATTAAAGTTTTCAACGTTTCCAGACAGTTGTAAAGTGTCTCTACAGCAATAATTTTTCCTTCACTGCTTGTATAACTACCTCAGTCTTCATGAAATAAACACAATATTTCTGTTGTTAACATTTACAGACACACACATAACACTTTGCACCAGGGTATCAATTATTTAAGAGTCTCTGCAACTGTTAAAGAAATCCAAAACTTAAATTATTCCATCCCAACACAATCGCTATTTTTAAAGCCCCTTAAGGAAAAAAGCTTTGGAAAACATTGTGGAAATTGAAGAAATTGTTTGTATTTTCATTATCCATGTTTTCTATCCAAAAAGAATTTAGATTCCATCAACTTGAAATTTCGTCTGCAGCTTCTTTCAACTTGGACCAGTCTAAGACTTCATTGAGTTGGAATGGGTTAACCATTTGATACATGTGTTTTGTAGGGAGGATGGACAGAATGGTCAAAAAAGCAGGATGCCGAAAACAAGAAGTAGCCTTTTGATGAATGATGGATAATTTCTTTATATATTTGAGCCTGTGCGTGACAATTCCAACCATTTCGCATGTGCGTGACTCACACACATTGAGCGTCCTGGACAGCCATTCAGGGCAATTAGAAACTTCACTGATTGTCTAAAGAAGCTTTGGGTCAGTATCTATCTACAGAGTGCAGAGTGAAGACACTGATCAGACTGTGCGGATGCCCAGGCTGATCGGAGTCTTTACTTGGCGCACATGTGTAATGGTTGAAAATGTCACGCATGCGCTCATTGGTATTTCTACAGATATGTTATTGATTGGAGTGCCATATAAATGTACAAAGGGGATGGAGAATTAGCTTCATAGATTTACGATAAGTCAACCTTAACCCTTCGATTGCTGAGCCCGGAATATTCCTGTTTTGTACAGAGATAAAGATCAGTCTGCCCATGTGTGCATTCTGATCTTCGTCTATGCCTCCTGCTTGTTCCAGTCAAGCCAGAATAGTTTATAGTATCAATGGTTCAAAGAAAATATCTATCCAAAATTAGTGCTTCCATTGATTTCAGCCCTTTGATTTTAATGACATTTCAATAGAGGATTTTATTTAGTATGACAAGGGTTAATTCACAATTTGATCAATATTCCTGCCAAAAGAGATCCTGTGGGGTTGATCAAAAGGGATGAGAAATGGAGTTGAATAAAAAAAAATCCACACACCCAAACTTGCAGCCGAAAAAATAAAAAATAAAACCAGATCCAAAATTGGTCAAATAAAGGGTTCGAAATAGGTCACTTGTGCTCAATCATTTCAAAGAAATATTCATGTTTACTTGATAAATGCATATCAATCCCTAAAATCCCTGTACTTTCTTTCAAGATTCTTGCCATTGATATAACTACAATAAGAAGAAAAAATTAAGCAATTTTAGGAAATTATATTCAAGAAAAGTTTTGTAGATTTAGTTGTAGCTCTAGATAAATGATAACCCTTTCCCATTTTTTGAAAATTTAGACTGGTCCAAATGAAAGAGGTTGCAGATGACAATGAAAATTGGATGCAATTTGAAATGAAACTAACTTATATGGTAGAAAATATTGTGGGTAAAGGAGAAATTGCTTACTACAAGCAATTTCTCATTTTCCTCGATATTTTCTCAAGATTATTTACTTGAAATTTAGAATACTTTTTCACTAACATTAGAGCAGCAGAAACTGTCAAGGGAGGTCACTCTAACAACAGATTGAATAAGCTGTTGTTAAAACGTTATAAGTTGCCAAACCAACAAAAATGCTTCACATAAATGTTGGTCAATGTTGGAGTTCAATGTTCAATTCCCGCCTAAATGAATGGTTTGATTGATTTTTTGATGGACAGTTGCCATCCATCTATTATATGTATATCTGATATTTATGATACAATTTATATTTACAGTCTACACAATGTAATCAGACATATTTCTGGTTTGTTCTGTTATAACACTACAAAATAAATATATTCTTTAAATAATTTATTCTTTATTTTATGTACAGTTTGGTTTTTTATGCCTATTTTCTGAAAGCATTGTTGGAAAATGACCAATATGTTTGTTACAAGTAATTTCTCCTTCATCGCAAGGTTATCTTCCCTAATGACATATTTTTCAATTGAAAGACACATTAACCCTTTCCCGTACAAATAAGGGATTATACATGGCTATGATTTTATATCTGAGAAAACATTGTGAAAAAAGAAGAAATTGCTTGTAACAAGCAATTTCTTCTTTTTCCACAATATTTTCTACCACATAGGATGGTTCCATTTCAAATTGCATCAAATTTTAGTTGTTGTTTGCAACCTCTTTCAATTTGGACCAGTCTAAAATTTCCAGAAACGGGAAAGGGTTAAAGTGTCTTCACAATGAACCAGTCTTGAAAAAAATCATCAGGTAACTAGTTAAGCCAATACCACACAAGAAAATTTTAAAATGGTCCAAATGTAAAGAAGTAGCAGAAGATTATTTAAACTTGATGAAATATTAGATTTTTTCAACTATTAGAAAATATTGTGGAAAATGAAGCAATTGCTTGTTGCAAGCAATGTCATCATTTTACACAATGCTTTCTCTATCTTTTTTTTGAGGGGCGTTGAAAAAGCGTTATTGTAAGGGAATAGGTTAATCTGTAGGTACAAGGTTTTAAGTGCCCACTGACAGTTTCATTATTCATGAAGATGTCTATTTCCTGCAAAAAAAAACCCAACAAGTTTCCACATTTCTGAGGTTTTTTATCTGGAGAAAAAAGAAAATGAGCAGAGTAGGCATAAATTAGAGAAATCTGTGGGAAAAAATTTGCTTTAAAATGGCACATTCTTTTTCCTTTGAGCTTAGATAAGATATTTTACTTCAAATTCAAAATCACTTCGAATTGTTGTCTGCAGCTTCTTTTACTTTGGATCAGTCCAAAATTTGTCCAGTAAAGGGTTAACCCATTACCACACAAGAAAATTTTAGACTGGTTTAAATTGAAAGAAGTTACAGATAACAATATAAAGTTTATGAAATTCTTGATTTATTAACTTTCTTGGTGGAAAACATTGTGGAAAATAAAAATTGCTTGTTGCTAGCAATTTCTTCATTTTACACAATGTTTTCCCAGTATTTTGTCGGGGCTTCCTAAGGCGTCACAGTGTGGGAATAGGTTAGGATCTCTTAGACTTTGCCAGATAAAAAGCTGACAAACAAAAAGTTTGCTTTCAAGGCTAAGCGTCATTTGAAGGGTTCAAGTTGTCTTCTTTATTCTCCCCTTTCAGTTGGAATTTTGGGATCTTGCATTCAAATTTAGATCCATTTTCTCTCTCCATAATGAATACTCCCCTGAAACAGACCAGAATAAAAGCAATTAGAGGCAGTGCTCTTAACCCTTGTCATGCTGATCCAAGAATATTCCTGTTTTAAAAGGGGGCATAGACTAAGATCAGTCTGCACGTATGTGCAGTCTGATCTTAGTCTAGACCACCTGCTTGTCGGTTAAGCCACTGTTGTTCGTAGAATTATTGCCAAAAGAAATATTAGTTCTATTTAAGAGCTTCGAGTGCTTGCAGTCCTTTGATTTGAATGTATTTTTGGAATAGAATTTACTCAGCATGACAAGGGTAAGAATAAGAACTGTAACAAATTAATTCGAAAGACCATAACCTATTACCACATCATCTGGCATTTTGACATATCAGTTTCATAAACTGTTGGAAAAAGAGTAAATGCTTTTGGTCCAATCTAAATTTTTTGCTAGGTAAAGGTTAATGTTGTTTAACCCATTACCACACAACAAATTTTAGACTGGTCAAAATTGAAAAAAAGTTGCAGGGGACCCTTTAGTAATGATGTTTCAGAAATCTTGATTTTTAGTTATAGAAAACAAGCAATTTCTTCATTTTCCTTAATGTTTTATTATGTGGGAATGGAACTTAGTTGCATATCAGTCTGCATGGAAGGTGCTACCCTTATTTGAAATAAAACTCTTTCAATCCATTTTCTCTCTCCATAAAAAATACTCCCTTGAAACGGACCAACATGAAAGCAATCAGAGGCAGTGCTCTCAAAATAAGCACTGTCACAAAATGAATGGAGGAATTGTAACCTATTACCATATCATCTGGCATTTTGACATCAGTTTCAGAAAATGTCGGAAAACCATTGTAACAAGCTATTACTCTCATTGCTTTATACATCTTATCACACTAATATTTCACTGTAAACCCACATTGAAATCTTACCACCAATTTCTTTGAATTTGGCTGGTCTAAATTTTGTTGCTTGGAAATAGGTTTGTACTTTTCTGGACTGAAGAAGTTTTGAATACAAATTACTGTTTAGAAAATCTTCTTTTTTAACATATTACCAGTTGTCCAACTATAACTGTCAATATTGGGTACATGGGGTCAAAAATTAGGTCAAATCTTAGAAAAGTCTACTCTGCACTCTAGCGGCCACATGTCTTGATTTAAACAGAATTTTTTGTCTCCACTAAACATTGGTCAAGTTTGATATTGGGTCACATGGGGTCAAAAACTATGTCACTAGGTCAGATCTTAGAAAAACCTACTGTGCACTCTATAGACTACATTTCTGGCTCTATTGTCTTGATATTTTATCGAGTAATTGCTTCAATTTGATAAAATGTCTAAGGTCATTAAAATAATTGTGGAAGAAAGCATTAACCCATTCCCACACTGACACTTTTGGATGCCCCTGATGAAAAACAATTTGGAAAACACTGTGTAAAATGAAGAAAATTACTTGTTACAAGCAATTTCTTCTTTTTCTACAATGTTTTCTACCAAGACAGTTGCAAAATCTAAAATTTCATTAACTTTAAATTGTCATCTGCAACTCATTAGAATTTGGACCAGTCTAAAATTTTGTCATGTGGTTATGGGTTAAAGAAATGAAGATGATTAGAAGCTCACCACATCCACCCAGAAGATGACTCTAACGTAACAAAACTTGAATACTGGAAGGCAGGCGACTGTGTAGATAATACTGGCTCCTAGAATAATATACGACATATACTTGATTAACCCATTACCGTATGACAAAATTTCAGACTGGTCTAATTTATAGGAGTTGCAGTTGACAATTTAAAGTTTACAGTATTTAAGATTTTTTCAACTTTATGGGTAGAAAATATTGTGTAAAATGAAGAAATTGCTTGTGACAAGCAATTTCTTCATTTATCACAATGTATTCCCAATTGTTTTTCTAGATGGGCATTCAAAAGCATCATTGTGTGGGAATGGCTTAACTTTGCTGTTCAATCCCTGGTTTTTACATCCCTATGATTTCATACTTCAGAAAAAATTGTGGGAATAGAAAAAATTCCTTGCAACAAGTAATTTCTTCTTTGCACACAAATTTTCTACCCTGAGCATTGTTTACTTTTTAAATTGCCCTTCTATTTGCAACATTATTTCTAATTGGAAAAGTCTAAAATTAAAAAAAAAAAAACACACAGAAAAGGGTTAACCCATTTACACACAATAACACTTTTGCATACCTCACAAGAAAAACAATTGGGAGAACATAATGTAAAATTAATTGATTGCAACAAGCAATTTCTTCATTTTATAAACTGTTTTCTACCAAGAAAGTTGCAAGTAATGTAAGATTTCATAAGCATTAAATTGTCGTCTGCAACTCCTTTGAATTTGGAACAATCTAAATTTTGCCGCCTGGTAATGGGTTAAAAGGTGTTATGTTATCAAGTAATATGTAAGAAAAAGTAAAATGGTTGGTCACCTGAATGTCGTAGCTAAAGTTGAATAAGCTATGCTTAACCCTTGTCATGCTGTAAAAAATACCTTACTAAGTTGCTGTCAAATCAAAGGGCTGAAAGCAGATAGAAATTGTTGTTCAAAAATCAATATTTCTTCTAGAAATCAACAACATAAACAACTCTGGCAGGAAAAGTACAAGCAGGTGGTGTAGACTAAGATAAGCCTGCACATAAGTGCCAAAACCGGAATATTCCGGGCTCAGCATGACAAGGGTTAAGATGTTTAAGTTACAAAACATGCAAAAATGTAATACTTTAATGTAATACAATGTCTGATTCACTTCAGGTCTAAATGGATGATTTGAATTGATTGGTAAATTTATTTTTTGATTGACAGCGATAATCCTTTAACCCTTTCCTGTTCAATCCCTGGTTTTTCGTCCCTGTGATTTTATACTTGAGAAAACATTGTGGGAAAAGAAGAAATTGCTTGTAACAAGCAATTTCTTCTTTTCCCACAATATTTTCTACCCTACTGAATGGTTATTTTTCAAATTAAATCCACTTTAAATTTGTGTCTGCAAAACCTTTGAATTTGGACAGGTCTAAAATTTTGCAAAACAGGAAAGGGTTAATTATGAGAGTAATTCTAATTCTGTCCAGTACTATATTACCTTCCCAACAACTCCCTTTCCTTTAACAGTGACTAAAACATTTTCTTTGTCTACTATTTTCCAAACTCGTTCACGTAAGGTTACAGTTGATGTTCCTAGGTTCTCTAGTCTTATATAGTACTGCCACTGAAGCAGAAAATATGGAAACAATGAACACTAAAACAATCTAGAATGTCTAATCAAACGTGAGATAATACACATAATTGCACCTATTACTACAAAATTATTTCTGACAAGCATACAAATATTGTCACAAATGTATAGCTGCAAATAATCAGCAGTGGATGTGCATCGAACCCACACAGACTACATACCAAAGATTAAGACTACAGTTCTCTTACTAATTAGCAAAAAAAAACCTAAGTTGTAAGGCATTGTATTTAACCTGTTACCTATTTTGCAAAATTTTAGACCTGCCCATGGTTAAAGCATAGCTATAGGTAAGCGAAGTATTGAACAGCTATGCCTTTTCAGGGCTTAACACAATACCAAACAACAAAATTTAAGACTGGTGCTCTTTCAAAGATTTTGCAGACAAATTTTAGTTGATGACATTTTTTATTTTTTTACTATTTGCGTAGAAAATATTGTGGATAATGAATAGCTTGTAAAATCATGACAATGGAAAAAAGAAAGTACATGCAACAAGAATTTTTCAATTATCACATTTTTTCCACTTCAGGATTTTGATTTTTCTACCACCACTCAATAAATGGTTTGCTATCTGTGAAATTGACCAATCGAGGCTGTCAATCAAAGAATCAGTGGACAAATCAAATCATTCACCTGAAGTGAAGTTTCACCTACGACATTTGTTGACATGTATAATATCTAAGTGAGCTTCTTATCGGAGTCAGTGGTAGTGCCTAGCAGAGTCAGTGGGTGGAGCCAGCCATCTGTCTATTTGCAATTCTACAAGGCAGTTTGTCCGATGACCTTAGTGACCTTAGTTTGCAAATAATATGACCAGGAACATAAAAAAACAAGCATGTCAAAGCTTGCTCAAACTTAAAGTCATAACCACAGTACAGGCTAAAAAATCTTTTTACGCCTGCCAAGAAAAAACAATTTGGGCCCAGTCTAAAATTTTGCAGTCTGGTAATGGTTTAATAATAAATACCATGTGTTGTTTTGTAATCTGTTGGTATTTCCATTTTAGTTGTAGCGGTGTTACAGTCACCCTCACTTTCTCTGTTGTCTCTCTGTACACATCTGTTGGCAGAAGAGCCGTATTCAAAGGGTCTACATTGTCTCGCAATATGTAATTCAAATCTGAAATAAAGTACAAGCAAATCTGTCTATAGTGGCCACTCAAGGGACAAACTAAATAAGGCTGAATACAATAGATGGCTCTTAATCCATTCCCCTTTTTTATGCCCCTAAACATAAATATTTGTTACTGAAATTCATCAGCTTGAAATTGTCGTCTGTAATTTCTCTCACTTTAGACCAGTCTAAATTTTTTTGTCTGGTAATGTGTTAACAAAAACAAACCTGCTGGAAACCAATTTAAGTATTGTTTATCATACTGCGTATAATTTGTTTTTACATAGTTTGCATTTACATATATTTCTCTAACAATATTGCTCATAGGGACCTGGAAAAGTTACAAAAAATCAATTTATCATGCATTATAAAGTAGATTTAACTCCAGTTCCATTCAAGATATGGTTAAAACATAGAAATCAGTAATTAACCTGTTGCGTTTAGAATTCTTAAATTGCTGAAATCCATTTATATGTGAACATTTTTGGCAAAACCTAAACAAAATATAAATAAGAAGTCCAATACAAAGAAAGAAAGTGTTACCTTAGAAATGTTTGAGGGTAAAGTCTATACTTCCTTTTTTGAGAAGAACAAGAATATTTTGATCCTCATAGTAAACTTGAGATTTTCTAAAACTTCTATAATTTACATGAATACTTGAATTCTCCTAAAATTTATATCTTCATGAATTATTGAAGATTGGAATAATGTTTCTAACTAAGAAAGAGTTTATTCTGAGGCATTCATTTTGAAAGAAAAATCTTTTTTTTTTCAATTTTATCTTATGTATTCTTATTATTTTATGAAACGGCGAGAGGGGCAGGTACAACACAATTTGACTCTTAATATTTCAATTTTGACTCTTTAAAATTTTGGTCAAAGGATCAATGACTTGACTTTTGGCACTAGTGAAAACCCTGCATTAGATAACCAAAAATGCAAATCTCAGATAATGCACAAGGTCAGTTGACTAAGAATATTCTGCTAAAATTTCATCCAAATTTCCATAAATGTAGGAGGAGATGTGTTAGTTCAGTTCCCGTTTTTTCTGCTATGCAGCCTAAAATTGCAAAACCGGACAGTATTCTCAAGGTGAGCTGAAAATTTCTTTCAAATTCATCCATAAATGTCGGAAGAGATATGTTACAAAGATATTGAAGTCCAGATGGACTGATAGACAGAGAAGCTGATACCAATGTACATCCCACTTCAGTAGCCTATTAAAAGCTGTTGAATAAAAAGGTCTTTTTGCAACAGGCATCCAAAGAAAATACGAGTACAGCCAATCTTGCTAAAGTAACAACATCTATGAAGCGCCCATTTTCATTGAGCGACCATCATCAACTTCCCCTTTCAAAAAACAAAGGATCTTCAAAATTGGTCATTTTTGCTAATAAAATTATCAAAAAATAAATCTTGTGTTGATGGATCTCATTAGAATCATCTCAATGATAGAAAGTGTTGATGTACATGTTAATGTATGTGGCCGAACTAATCCCTCATACATGTCACAAAAAAGTGTATTAACCTATTACCACCTGAGAAAATTTTAGACTGGTCCAAATTGAAAGGAGTTGCAGGCGACAATTCAAAATTTATAAAAAAAAAATCAACTTTTCTGGTAGAAAACATTGCATAAAATGAAGGAATTGCTTGTTACAAGCAATTTCTTCATTTTACACAATGTTTTCACGATTGTTTTTCTTGAGGGGCGTCCAAAAGCGTCACTGTGTGGGAATGGGTTAAGTGACCGTTCTTTTAAATGACCACATTTTTGCTGTCCCTTGAATGGTTGCTTCATACAAGTTCAACTGTATATGTAACTGTAAAATACTGTCCAAAAAATCTCTTACCATTAACAGGATCTATAGAGAATAGCGTACTAAATATAGGATGTTGTATAGGCTTAGAGAGTTCTGATCCGGCATAGGGAATTATGTCTTCATGGAGAACGTAGTCACCTACATGAACAAAGGATAAAGTCATGCATAATACATGTAATTGACCTATAGCTGGCCCCGCCCACTGACTCCCTAGGCCCCGCCCATTAACTCCGACAGGAGTAGCATGTAACAAAAAGGTGAAATGGCTGGCTGGTGATCTAAACGTCGTAACTACACCTTTAATAAGCTGTAGTTACAACGTTTAAGTCGCACAACCAACAAAAAAAAGTTAACAAAAATGCCGGCAAATATCGGAGTTGAAACCTCTGGTCCGGGCTGTGTAAATAATTTGATTAGTCGGCTGATTCCTTGATTGACAGCTGTGATTGGTCAATTGATTCAATTTCTTCATTTTCTAGATTGTACTTTTTTTTCCCCCAGAAAGACCCAAATATCTAAAATTCTAACAACCTGGACTTGTTGTCTACAATGCTTTGAATTTGGATCAGTCTGAAATTTTGTCATCTGGGAATAGGTCAAATACAAAAGTAGAAACAATGCAATTGTCACTAGATGATCTTCTAACCTCAAGTTTAATAAAAATTTCCAAAATGCCCTTTCCTTTTGTGAGAATTTTAACAAAAAAAGTAACAACAGTTGCATGAAAGCAAGCATTGATGCACTGGGGAACAAACAAAATTGTATCATTCTGAAATAAGTTATTATAATCAGATATTCAGACAAATATGTTGGTTTCATGAATTTCAGTTTATGATACAAAATAGTAATTCTAATCCTATCTATCCATTCACAAAAAATTCAAATTAAAATACAAGAACTTACCTTGAATAAATAGTGTTTCTATATTCTGAAAGAAAAGAAAGCTTTATTGAGAAGTTAGTGCAAAATCACTTCAAATACTTACATTGTATCTACATCTTAGTTTAGCACTTAAACCATTGCAAATGATTTCCTTTTTCATAATCTTTAAAACATGATTGTAATGGAAACTTAATTTTTTGAAAAGAATAATTTGAAGCTATCTGATTTAGAAATGTATCACAGACATGTATGCCCCTGCACAAGTGTTTGACACATGACCTTCAGTTGTGACCTTGAACTTGGAAATATCTTCAAGAACTCTAGGCATGAAGCTAGTCCTCTTCTAGGGAAACAACTGCGTCAAATTATTTTGAAATCCATCAATAAATGTAGAATATTATACTCTGGACAAGAATAAGACAAGCACACACATCAACACACACAGACAAGCACACACTCCCACATGAACAGAGGTATTTTTTATATATAATAATGATAATTATATACATATATGTAAAATTTCTTATTACATGCCTGTCCCCATTAACCCTTTCCTGTTTAATCCCTGGTTTTTACATCATTGTGTCTTTATACCTGAGAAAATATATTGAACAAAGAAGAAATTGCTTGTAACAAGCAATTTCTTCTTTTTCACAATATTTTCATCCATATTGAGTGCTCATTTTTCAAATAAATTTAAGTTTAAATTGTCTGCATAACTTTTGAATTGGGACAAGTCTAAAATTTTGCATAACAGGAAAGGGTCAAATGGTGGGAGCATAAAAAGATAGATGAAGACAAAAATAGACTGTGGATCATATATGCCAGTGTGGCATAAGTCTTTAGGAATTTCTTGATCACTTTCCTCTAAATAAATAACATTTCACAATTGAAACTACAGTCAAATCTGTGTTAGCGGCCAACTATGCACAGCGGCCAATCTGCCGACAGCGGCCACTCGAGTTCCCCCCGTGCAAATTCCTTCTTTAATTGCACTGTGAATAGCGTGATCTCCTTAAATGCGGCCAGCGGTCACCTTAATTGGTCTATAATCAACAGTATATATCGCACCTAAACAACGGTCATCTAACAAAACATGCGACTTAATTAGTCGTGTTCGAAAAAATCGATAATCACTACTATAGTAAATGCCGAAGTCGCCTTATTGTAATGTACAAGATATAAACAATTAATTATCGACTTAATCCCGTGTTGTTGATTAATTGACGTGTATTTAGCCATTAATATTTATTTGGTCGATTTGATCTACTTGAGCGATGATTATTGATCAGAGGAGACGGAATTTTTAAGTTGTCCGGTCTCTTTAAATAAAATGAACTTGAGCATTATAGGTTGTTTACAAATTTAGTAAAGGTCTTTAAAATGGATGAAAAGTTGCTTTTGCTGTCAAATCTTGCTATCATGTCGCTCTCTAAGCGTAAGTTCCTCTCTCTAGAGGATCATGTGAAAGTGGTTTGTATGCTTGTCTCTGGACGTTCTTCTAAGATTATTGCTAGTGAGTTTGGTGTAGGTCGTACCCAGGTCCAAAATGTTTCGAGAATTTCTCAGGATATTTTCACTTCTGTCACAATATTTTCTATCTTAAATGGTACAAATGGTACAAAGTGCCTTTACTTTTTTTTAAATGACACTTGAAATGGAAGTTTAGAACTTCTTAGAATTTGGGGCGGTCTAAAGTTTTGTGATCTTTTAATGAGCTAACCCAAAATGGTATGACAAAATGGCTGCCCTATGGATACTGTGAACAGCAGCCAATCTGTGTACAGCAGCCAATTTGGCCCTCTCCCTTGACTGGCTGCTGTACACAGATTCGACTGTAATTACAAATTGATATTATCCCATTTAAACACAATCTTGCTTTTAAACGCCCTTAAGAAATATGACTATAGTAAAGTTTGTGGTGAAAGGAGAAATTGCATGTGATAATAAATTCTCCTTTTCTCACAATGTTTCCTACCCTATTTGGGACTTATTTTCCAATTTTTGTTCAATGCGAAATGTTGCCTGCATCATCTTAACAAATGCATCAGTCTTAAACTCTCTAATCTGGTAAATTACATTTTGTAGATTTTGAATTACCTTCAGCAGATTCTATTAACCCTTTCCTGTTCAAACACGGGATTTTACGTTCCTGTGATTATATACTTGAGAAAACATTGTGGAAAAAGAAGAAATTGCTTTTAACAAGCAATTTCTCCTTTTTCCACAATATTTTCTACCACATAGGATGGTCAGATTTCAAATTGCATGCATATTTCATTGTCGTCTGAAACCTCTTTCAAATTGGACCAGTCTAAAATTTCATAAAACAGAAAAGGGTTAAAGTAGCCCAGTTTTGTCTGGTAATGGTATAACCAATATTATAAATAAAAAAATTGCTTGTTACACGCAATTTCTTTAACCCTTTCCCGTTTTTTAAAAATTTTAGACTAGTCCAAATTGAAAGAGGTTGCAGACGACAATGAAAACTGGATGCAATTTGAAATGAAACCATCTTATGTGGTAGAAAATATTGTGGAAAAATTCCACAATGTTTTCTCAAGTATAAAATCACAGGAATGTAAAATCCCGTGTTTGAACAGGTTAGGGTTAATATATATCCACAATGATTTCTCCCCTAAATTACATAGATATTTTGATTTTCATGAACTTGGAAAGGTTGTCTGCAGCACCTTTGAATTTCGACTAGTGTAAAATTTTGTTGAGTGGTGATCGTTTAACCCATTCCCACTTGACAAAATTTTAGACTGGTCAAAATTGAAAGAAGATGCAGACGACAATTTCAAATTGATGAAATTTTAATTTTTTTCACCTTTTTGGATAGAAAACATTGTGGATAATGAAGAAATTGCTTGATACAAGCAATTTTCTCATTTTCCACAATGTTTTCCAAAGCTTTTTTCTTGAAGGGCGTAAAAAGGAGGGATTGAGTTGGAAAGGGTTAACTAAACTTACAATATAGGGTACATCTCTCATGTCTGGAAGTACCATGTAATAAAACTGTTGTCTTGTCCGTGTGGTTTCCAATTCATCATCTGTAGAGACATTGGTCTCTTTATCTGTGTCCTTGTTTAGTAAGTTCTTGAGTAATTTACTGGGTACTTTTGATTCACTGAAGTGGAGATTTTTATATACATGTGTTTACTCATTACTCATTATCAGACAATTTTTTTAGACTTGTCAAAATTCAAAGAAGATACAGATGGAAATTCAAAGTGCATTTATGTTGAGAAATAAGTGTTATAGGATCAAAAACATTGTGACAAAAGGAGAAGCTGATTTTTAAATGAAATTTCTTCTTTATTCACAACATTTCTTAATAGTTTTAAAAGCCTGGTTATGTGATAATGAACTAAATAAAACCAATTACCACAAAAAATGTATACAGTTTCAAAGTCACATGTCAAATGGCTGAGGAACATAGCATGGAAATGGTTTTCATTCAAAGTTCAGTAGTGACCTTAACCTTTATCAAAAATAATAGAACACTTCCTTGGATCAGTGGCAACATTTGTATGAACTTTCATGGTTGTGCATCAGTTGGTTCTAGAGTAAGAGCTCCGAAACCAAAACAGGTATGGATGGGTGGATAGATGAACCGACAGACAGAGGCATGATGCAACCAATAATCCATGGGTGCGGATATAACCCTTTCCTGTTTAATTCCTGTTTTTTTACGTCCCTGTGTTTTTATACTTGAGAAAATATTGTTGAAAAAGAAGAAATTGCTTTTGCCACAATATTTTCTACCCCAGTGAATGATTATTTTTCAAATTGCCTCAACTTGAAATTTACGTCTGCAAAACATTTGAATTTGGACCAGTCGAAAATTTTTGCAAAAAAAAAGGGATAATAAATCCTGGTCATTGACATTCTCTTGGATAATTCTATCACTATCTACCACATGCCTGCCCATGTTTTTCAACAATTAACCAATTATCAGATGTCAAAATTTAAGACCTCACCTGTCCAAATTAAATGGAGTTGCAGACAACAATTTAATGTTTATGAAATTTTTAGATTTTTTCAATTTTCTGGATAAAAAACATTGCGTAAAATAAAGAAACTGCTTGTTTCAAGCAATTTCTTCATTTTACACAATATTTTCTCAATTATTTTTCTTATGGGGCCTCCAAAAGCGTCACTGTGTGGTAATGGGTTAAGGAATCAAAGGCAGGTTCAACAAAGGATCATTCCAATAAAAGTTGGTTGATATCTACCTGAGGTGCGTTCTTTTCGTCAAGATGAAAAATCCCGCTAAATAAGATTTTTGAGACATTTTAATGAACGATTTTTGTTATTTTGAGTGAAAAGATTCAACGTCGTCAAGGCTACTTTTTTTAAGCCAATACTTAGTACGCTTAAATTCCCCATTTAGAATTCTTAAGATTCTTAATCTAAAGAACGCTTTATCTTAAAAATCTAAATAAGAATCTTAAGAATCTCGACGAAAAGAACGCACCTCTGATAATTATCTAGGAGAAAATTCACTTAGTTCTGCCAATATGTGAGAATAAGCTTAACTTTCTCAAGCCATTTATCTGATTCAAATTTCTTGAAAGAGTATAAGAGTATACAAACGTGGATTATTAATGCAAACTTTGATTGAAATCAATCCAGTAGTTTCTGAAGAGAATGCACCCATATATTAACTATCATACATAAGACAATGACAGTCAGTTAAGCTTAAAAACGAATTTAGGATACATTGTAAAACAATAAGTCAAGAAACTTATCTTTATGTACTCATTTTTAAATATACAGACTTTGAAATGTCATCTGCAAAATTGGATCAGCTTAGAATGTCCGTTGCCTGGTAATGGATTCATTAAGCATTGTGCAAAATAAGAAATTGGTTGTAACAAGCAATTTTTCCTTTCCTCGCAATGTCTTGATCACTTTGATCACATACTTTGAAATATCTTCTGCAATTTTAGATCTGTTAAGAAAATTTGTTGTCTATCAACCCATTCCAACACAACCCCCTTTTTCAACGCCCCTCAAGAAAAAAGGCTTTGGAAGATATTGTGGACAATAAAAAATTTACTTGTAACAAGCAATTTTTTCAATGTCCACAATGTTTTCTACCCTAAATAAAAGGCAAAGATTATCTCAATTCCACCAACTTCAAATTGATTTTATGCAGCTTCTTTCAATTTGGAACAGTCTCAAATTTTGTTTGTGGTAATAAGTTAATCGATTTACAAGTACTTACTGAACATCTGTTTTCCATGAATGTACCACAATTCCTCTGTATGGAAACACTTTGTGTAGAAACAGCTGAAATAGTACATGATACTTTGGGTTATATTACAGTCAGCAGTGATCAACACTAACAGTGTCACGGGATCCTGAGTACTCCAAATTTTGGCCAGGGACTCTAAAGTCTAATTACTAGGTGTTCAATTGGGACTTTAATTTTTCCAGCACCAGAATGCCCATTTTTCAAACAATTTATGCTTGGCCATACCTAACCGTTTTCTCTTTCACATTTGTTATATTTTTCTCTCTATAGCAATAATGTGATGTTTTGTATAATAGTTTAAATTTTGTCTTGTTTATCATAGTCCACAGTCATCCAATATTCAGTGACTCTCGTTTCCAGAAGAGGCTCCGAAATTATATGACAGGTGTTCCGTTGGGATCCCTGCCTAAAAAGTTAGTGTCAAACACTGAGTAAGATCTGCATAACCAACCCCCTTTATAAGAGCTCTACCTATCTAGGAAAGCCACCTTTGAATAATTCAATTTTTAGTTTTGTCTATCAAAGAAGAGCGTTCTTATTGGTTTCCTCAATGAACAAGATTTTGAGCACCCAGCTATTTTCATGCTTGATAAAAAATGTATCTAAGTTAACAAAATTTTTTTTTTAATCAATGTCATTGAATTATACAAAATGAAGAGAATATTTTTTGTTTCCATGGATGAAAGAAATAAAGAACCTAATCACACTTAGGTATGAATCCACTTCGCATTTAATTTCATACCTCCATGAAAACAAAAAATATTCTTTTCATTTCTTAAACATTCCTGTATCAATTAACAATAAACCCATAACCAGACAAGAAAGTTTTACACAGTCCAAATCGAAAGAAATTGCAGACAACAATTTCAAGTTGACGTAATTATAAATATGTTTGTAGTACAGGGTTGCAAACATTATAGATAACAATCAACTTCTTTATTTTCCATAATGTTCCAAAAATATTCCTGAGGACGTAAAAAGCAGAGATTGTGTGGGGATTGGTAAATGAAGCTGTATGAAAATCCATTGTCTAAGAGAGCCAATTTTAACTATCCCTGTGGCAGTTTACTATACAATGAAACTGTATAAAAGCTTCTACTGCCTTTTTTGCCACCTTTAAAACCCCTTGCAAGAAATGACTTATTCACTATACCATGAAACTGTAGAAAAGTTACACCTACCTAATTTTGTCATCTTTAAAAACCCCTGATGGAATTTATTATAAAATGGAACTGAATAAAAGCTACTACTCCTTAACCATTGTCATACTGTTTAAATTACCTTACTTAAGTGCTGTAAAATCAAAGGGCTGAAAGCATTGATAGAACTTGTTGTTCAAAAGTCAATATTTCTTTTAGAAATCAATTCCATTAACAAATCTAATAAGAAAAGTACAGGCAGGCAGTGTAGACCAAGATCAGACTGCACTTATGTGCAGGTTGATCTTTGTCTACACCTCCTGCTAAAACCGGAATATTCCGGGTTCAGCATGACAAGGGTTAAAATATAGCCACCTCTGAAAACCCTAGTGGCAATTTACTATATGATGAAACTTTATAAATGTACACCTGCCTACTAGAGCCTCTTTAAAAAATTCCTGTATCAATTTGCTATATACTGAACCTGTATAGAGACTCCTCTTGCCTAGAAGAGTCACCTTTTAAAAGCCCAGTTACTATAATAATGAAGTTGTTTAAGAGCATTGTCTGTCTAAGAATGCTACATCTATGAGAGGACCTGTATGAGAATTCCACCTATCCCATCAAGCCATAAGCCACTACATTTGGATACAAAATGATCCAAAATCTGCACAGGTTTTTAGTCCAAATTATAAAATTGGGTCCCTGAGGGACTCAACATTCAGGGTCATAGAGGTCCTTGTTAAATCTTTGGGTGTCCCTGATTTAAAACTTGCATTGATTGTTGTTGTTGTGATAAATAACCCTCAGGCTATATAGTAAGATCTTTATCCCACAAAATGATCTAAATGTTCTCCCTTTTGCTTAAAGGAAGATTTATAGAATTCCAGAGATAGTGAGTAATTTCACAATCAAAATGTAAAAACTTCAATATTCATAGATCAAGCTAACCCTATGATGTGGGTACTCATTTGAATTGTCCCATCAAAATTATTCCAGTGGGAACCCATAACAGAGGCATAAAGAATTTATATTGTGATTACTTCCCTATTATCTGGTGCCCTGATTAAGATATAGGGAATATTATGTTACAATAGGGATCCAACATCTTGTATTTGCTTTGAGCTCTGGAGAAAATTTTGATGTTTCACTAAACTGAAAGTCAAGTGGAATATCAAATTTTTCATCAGCAGCAAGAAGCAAATGTTGGATCTCTATCATAACTGAGTATTCCATTTATTACATATCTACATTTTTTATTAAGTAAACGCAGTAAAATGATAACAAAAAAATCTGTATTTCTACAAGCATTTCCCTTCTTCTTTACCATTCTGATTACATTTATTTGCATCATGACATCACCTACAGAATGCAAATGACATTACTTTAGACAACCTTACATGAAACAGTATTTGACACTATCAGATTTTTTCTGTCTGGAATGTATATATTTTACTAGAACTATTTATAGGTACACGTATATAAAAATTTGACTTACTGTTCCTGGTGGGTAGGGCTCACCACCGATATTAGGCTCTTGAACAGTCCCGATCTTGTGTAACCTATGAAATGAATTTTCTATTTCAACCCTTGTCATGCCGTATAAATTACCTTACTTAATTGCTGTAAAATCAAAGCCCTGAAAGCACTGATAGAACTTGTTGTTCAAAAATCAATATTTCTTTTAAAAATCAACTTCATAAACAACTCTGGCAGGAAAAGTACAAGCAGGAGGTGTAGACTAAGATCAGGCTGCACATAAGTGCAGTCTGATCTTAGTCTACACCTCCTGCCAAAACCGGAATATTCCGGGTTCAGCATGACAAGGGTTAACATTGTGAAAAATGAAGTTATTGCTTGAACCAAGAAAATCCTTCATTTTCTGAATTGCTTTCAACCAAGAAAGTTGAAAAAAAATCAACAATTTTTTCAACTACAAAATGTTGTCTGCAAATCCTTTTAACTTGGACCATTTTAAAATTTAGCTGTTTGGTTATGGGTTAAGACTAGTCATGCTGAATAAATTAATTTTGAGAATTGCTTAACTCATTACCATACGGCAAAATTCTAGACTGGTCCAAATTGAAAGGAGTTGCAGACGACAATTAAAAGTTCACGAAATTTTAAAATTCTGTATCTTTTTGGAAAGAAAACATTGTGGATAATGAAGAAATTGCTTGTAACAAGCAATTTCTTCATTTTCGACAATGTTTTCCAAAGCTTGTTTCTATGGGGCGACTGAGCAATTTCTTCTTTTTCTTCAATTTTTTCACAATTATGAAATCACAGGGATGTAAAAACCAGTGATTGAACAGGTAAGGGTCAACCCATTAATAGACAACAAAATCATAGACTGGTCCAAATTGAAAGTATTGCTGGAAGTCTTCTAAAATGGTTTACCAGTTTTCTTAAAAGCAAAAGACAGCAGCGTGTAGTAGTCAATGGTAGCCCTTCAGGTTGGAGTGATGTCATTTCAGGAATACCACAGGGCTCTATTCTTGGCCCAGTCCTTTTTATTTTATTCGTAAACGACTTGCCAGACAGTGTACAGAGTACTTGTCACCTTTTTGCAGATGATTAGAAGGTGTATAAAGCTATTTCATCAGAAAGTGATCAAAAAGACCTGCAGAAAGATGTTGAAAATTTATGCAAGTGGAGTGAAAACTGGCTTCTGAACTTTAATATTAAAAAGTGCTAAGCAGTAACATTTGGCAGAAGAAATTTTGAGGAAAAAAAAATGGGCAAGAGCACATTCTGCAGATTGAGACCTCAGAAAAGGATCTTGGTGTAACTTTTAATGACAACCTGTGTTTTGAGCAACACATCAGCAATGTAGCAAATAAGGCAAATAGACTTATTGGACTCATTAAAAGGAAATTTAAGTTCATTGACAACCATCTTTTCTTGACTTTGTACAAATCATTAGCAAGATCAAATTTAGATTATGGGAACCTAGTTGCATACCCTGCGATGAAAAAATGTACAAAAATCATCGAAAATGTACAACGTAGAGCAACTCGTCTGGTACCAGGGCTGAGAGGATTATCTTATTCCGAGCGTCTGAAGGAGTTAAACCTGCCAGCACTGGATTACCGCCAACAGAGATTTGACCTTATTCAAGTGTTTAAAATTATTCACCACATAGACAATGCAGACCTTACATCCTTTTTTTTACTTTTGCTGAATCTGACCATCTTAGGGGACACTGTTTAAAACTGAATAAGCCCGTGCAAAGAAGTTACTGCGTTTAAACTCTTTCTCCATTCGAACTATTAATGCATGGAATAACTTACCAGAAGATATTGTAACATCCAAAAAAGTTGACCAATTCAAGAACGAACTCGATAAATTGTGGCTGTACAAGCGTTTTGACACTTCAAATGTATACTAGCTCCACCGGAACCAGTGAACAGAAACCAAGAAGGATTAGAAGGGGATGAAAACCCGATAGGGGTTACTCAGTTCCCCAGCAGACAACAGGTAGACAACAGGTAGAAAGAAGTTTCAGACAACAATTGAAAGTTGATAGAATTTGAAAAATCATTTGTCTTTTTGGGCAGAGAAGATATCAAAGGTAACATTATGTTGAAAAGTAGTTTTATTCAAAGCAGAAAAAGATTTATAAATTGTACACTGGAATTGAGCACAGGGGATTTCTTAGAAATTTCTGCTTGATACATATATATGTGTATTATACAAAGATCTGCCTGCACATATATGCTATCTGGTCTTAGTCTAACCGACACATATAACTACATACCGGACAGAAATCGCCAAAAAAAAAAAAAAAAAACTGTGGGATTTAGAAGGAAATCAGAACATTTGAAAATGGGTCAATTAAATTTGAATTTCAAAAGAAATGTTTACCTTATTTTGTAGTTCTTTTTGTTTGAATGAATATATCTTGACGATTGTGCTTGAGTCACACAAAGTCGAAATGTCCGATAGGTATGTCTACCAACAGCTGCAGCCATGGTTCGCGAAAACTGATTATAAAATACTCAACAGCGATAGAAAGCTGATTTGGAAACAAAAGTGCATCATGATCATATAATCTTAACAGCAATTAAATCATCTAGTAACGTAATTCTGTGTAATGAAAAGTAATCTTGCTGACCAATTTCGATTAAATACTTCAGTATTTCGGGCACTTTGATTTCAATTTAACAACAACAATTAAACACTACAACAACAACTTGGAGAGAAATGTCAAAAATAAAATCTGTATTTAAAGCATTTCGAATCAATCCAAATCAGCATGTCAACGTCCAGTGTATCAGACAATACAGAAAAGTCAGGTAAAGATTGAAGACCTGTGACAAGACTCAGTCTTGTAATTATACAGACCAATTTGTATTACAAGTATCAGTTGCATGGACACTTGGATTCTGGAATTTATAACAACTTACAAAAATATCTCACTCTATAGTAAATATTAACAAGGCAGTGCAGCTGCCATTTTTTAAGGGAAAGGATAGTTTTGACAAACATCACTGGTGCTGTCATGAGAAATGTTTGACTCGTTCGAATACGGAACCACTGATGTCATTAGGTGTTAAAAAGGTCCCCAGTAGTCAACAGGGAAAAATGTTTATCAAACCATCCAATACCTTAAAAAATGGTAGATTCACTACCTTGTTAATACCATATTCTAGAATGAGATATTTTTGTAAGTTGTTATAAATTCCTGAATCAAAGTGCCTGTGATCCTATGTACATTACTTGAAAGTATAGTTAAAAGTTCTTTTACGAAACGCTTTGAGGATATGAAACTATTCTCAGATTCCCAATATGGATTTAGAGAGCGATGGGATTGCATAGTACAGCTTTAGGTGGTTTTTCAATGCTGGTCCAAGTTTATTGATTCAAACTTCACAATGGATTCAATTTTCCTGGATTTTCCAAAAGTTTTGACTGTGTTCAGCATAAGAGACTAATCACGATATTGGAGAAGCAACAGAGCAAACAGATCAGGCGGTCTTATGAAATGTGCCCCTACCTGGATAAGCATACCTTATTAGTCCTCTTCAAAACATTGATAAGACCAATTGTTTGCACAACTGTTTGCGGAGAAAACCCGAGATATTGTCATCACCTTGGCGTCGAGTGCGTTGGCATTGGCGTTGGTGTTGGCATTGGCGTGACTAACTTTAACCTTGGTCATATCTCTGTTGTTATTGAAGATATCCTCATGAAACTTGGCATGTGTATTGAACATCACAAGAGCTATCTAGACTATCAAACAGGATAACTCTAATAGCATTTTTGTTAGAGTCATGCCCCCTTTTTGCCTAAGAATTTTGCATTATTCATCACCTGCAGCTGAGCGTTGCACCGTGGGCAGTGCTCTTGTAGTATATTATGGAACCTTCTATGATTCCATTCTTAAGAAGGACATAAAAGCCCTGGAAAATGTAGAGAGAAGAGTTGCAAAGATTCTGTCTGACCTGTCTTATGAGGAAAAACTAGAGAAACTGATAAGTGATAACACTAACTTACAAACTTATCGTATTATACAGAAGAAATCATCAAGGAAACAAGTTTTAGTACACCTGAGCACGAAGTGTTCAAGTGAGCTATTGTGATTACCTTTCGTCCAGCGTCCATCCGTCGTGCGTCATGCGTTGTCCGTCAACAATTTCTTTAAACAACATCCCCTCCCAAACCACTGGGCCAATTTGAACCAAATTTGGCAGAAATGTTCCTTAGGTGGTCCCCTTCAAAAATAGCTAAAAGAATTGAAATCCGTTAAAAACTCTGGTTGCCACAGCAACAAAAGTTAAATTTTAAAATAATCTTTAAGAATCTTCTCCTCCTGACCCAGAAGGCGTAGAGCCTTGATATTTTGCATGAAGCATCAGTATATTGACCTCTTTCAAAATAGCTAAAATCATGATGCTCAGGTCTCCAGGGGTGGAGCCCCAGGGGGATGGGGTTTATATAGAAAAAAAAGAAAACATTTTCAAATGACATCTCCTCCCAAACCACTCGGCCGATTTGAACCAAACTTGGCAGAAATGTTGCTAAGGTGGTCCCCTTCAAAAATTGCTAAAAGAATCGATATCCGTTAAAAACTCTGGTTGCCATGGCAACAAAAGTTAAATTTTAAAATAATCTTTAAGAATCTTCTCCTCCTGACCCAAAAGGCGTAGAGCCTTGATATTTTGCATGAAGCATCAGTATATTTACCTCTTTCAAAATAGCGAAAATCATGATGCTCAAGTCCCAAGGGGTGGAGCCCCAGGGGGGTGGGGTTTATATAGAAATAAAGAATGATTTTTTAAATGACATCTCCTCCCAAACCACTGAGCTGATTTGAACCAAATTTGGCGGGAATGTTCCTTAGGTGGTTCCCTTCAAAAATAGCTAAAAGAATTGAAATCCGTTAAAAACTCTGGTTGCCATGGCAACAAAAGTGAATTTTCAAAATAATCTTTAAAAATCTTCTCCTCCTGACCCAAAAGACGTAGAGCCTTGATATTTTGCATGAAGCACTAGTATATTGACCTCTTTCAGAATAGCTAAAATCATGATCCTCAAGTCCCCAGGGGCGGAGCCCCAGGGGGATGGGGTTTATATAGAAATAAAGAACGATTTTTTAAATGACATCTCCTCCCGAACCACTGGGCTGATTTGAACCAAATTTGGCAGAAATGTTGCTTAGATGGTCCCCCTTAAAATAGCTAAAAGAATTGAAATCCGTTAAAAACTCTGGTTGCCATGGCAACAAAAGTGAAATTTTAAAATGATCTTTAAGAATCTTCTCCGCCTGACCCAGAAGGCGTAGAGCCTTAATATTTTGCATGAAATATCAGTTTATTGATCTCTTACATAATAGCTAAAATCATGATCCTCGGGTCTCCAGGGGCGGAGCTGGGGGGGGGTGGAAGGTTTAGGCATGAAGCATCAGTTAACAGACTTCTTTCTTATTTCTGAAATTATAACCCATGGATCCAGAGGGAGGAAAAAGTTTTTTCCTTCTTTCAAATCAGCACTAAAGCCTTGGAATTTGTAATTTAGACTTTTGGATCCCCAGGTTCATAGTCTTTATATGTAAGTGTGGCCCATTTGTTTCATAATCCTAACCTTAACATGAAATTAGACTGTTGAAAGAAAAAGAGCCTTTATCTCAGGTGAGCGCCCAGGGCCAACAGCCCTCTTGTTTTAAAATAGCACAAAATATAGATGATGTGTCTATAAAGGGCTTTTTGAACTCTGGGATAAATGTACACTTGGTAAATCGTAGCTGTGTTATCGTTACACATCGTAGTCCTTTTTCTGATAATCTGCTTGCCAGCAGATTATCAGAAAGAGAGCTACCATATCGCAGCTAAGATTAACCAAGTATAAATCAAAAAAAACCCAAAAACATAATATGGTAATACTTTTGTGTTACATCATAATTCACTGTTAGTTCTTAGTTAAATCAAGAAATACTTAGTTCACTAAAATTTGCCAGCTATCGGATAATTCTCCCTCTTTCTAAATTTTTTTAACCTTTTGATCATATAATACATGCATACATTTTTCAATTTACACACTCTTTTAATCATCATCTGCAACCTCTTTGAATTTAGAATTTGAACAGTCTTAGATTTTGTCCTCTAGTAACAGGTGAACAGAACAGAGACATTTAACGTCCTCCCACACATTCCCTCCTTTTTATGCCACACAAGAAAAAGGCTTTGGGAAATATTGAAGAAGTTGCCTGTATCTTCTTTATTATCCACAATGTTTTCTGTCCAAAAAGTAAATAAATTAAAATTCGATCAACTTGAAATTGTTGTCTGCATTTTTTTTTTCAATTTGGACCAGTCTAATATTTTGTCGAGTGGGAATAGGTTAACACTATTTCAACTGAACTATTGGTAAAATTCTTGCTATCATTCTTTTCAGTTTTGAGAAGATAGGGGAAGCTGTTGACAAAAAGGAACCTTCCAACTTATATGAAGCAGGACAGGTAAACAATAACCTGGGTTTTAAGGGATGCAGGTTTCCCGGGTCTGTTACAAGCAAATTTCTTCTTTTACCACAATGTTTTTTCAAGTATAAAAACACAAGAGGGTAAAAACCAGGTTTGAGCATGAAAGAGTTATGTTCAATATAATAATTATTTGTATAAGAAATAAAATGGGACTTTTTTAATGATTCAAATTTAACCCATTACCTGATAACAAAATTTTAGACTGGTCCAAATTGAAAGTTGCAGATGACAATTTTAAGTTTTTTTTAAGTTTCTGGGTAGAAAACATTGTGTAGAATGAAGAAATTGCTTGCTTCATTGTACACAATGTTTTCCCATTTGTTTTTCTATGGGGCATCCAAAAGCATCATTGTGTGGGAATGGGTTAAAAGAGGTTGTGGATGAGATATATTTAGCCAAAATACTTTGTAATCTTTTATCAGAATCAAATTTCGGTTACCAGCATTTTCTTTGTTTCCTCAAAATCAAAATCTTCTGCTGCCATCATAGCGCAGTTGGTAGTGCGTCAGACTCCTAATCTTCACTCCTAATCTTCAATCATGGGATGTCATGGGTTTTGATCCCTGGCGGCGGCACATATCCTTTCCGACATTTGTCTCTCATCAATGGGTGGATAATTGTAAACCTAAGTGGGATAGCAGCTTGAGGCTAGGATAGGATGTAGTGGTAGTACTGGTGTGAGAAATACCAGGAATCCATTGTTATGACTTAAATACTGTTAAATGTAGCGTTAAACCCCATTTATTCAATCAATCAATCAATCAAATCTTCCATAATTTTTCTCTAGCATATAAACATGAAGGATTGCATTGTAATGGTTTATAGACCTTTTTTCATGTTAGAATTGTTTTGAGACAAAATGCACACTGTTCAGAAGCTTAACCCATTCCCACATGATAAAATTTTAGACTGGTCTAAATTGGAAGGAGCTGCAAACAACAATTCAAAGTTTATGAAATTCTAGATTTTTTCAAGTTTCCGGGTAGAAAAATTATGGAAAATGAAGAAATTGCTTGTTACAAGCAATTTCTTCATTATTCACAATGTTTTCCAGAGCTTTCATATTGAGGGGGCATCAAAAGCGTCATTGGGTCGAAATGGGTTAATAAAGAACTCTGGTAAAGGGCCAGAACATACCTTTTTTTGTAACTTATTACTTTCAATCTTTAGCAATCAATTTGACTAATCTTTTATGAACTTACTTGTTAAAAAATATTTTGTAATAAGTTGTAATCCAAATATTATATGTTCTTTGTTATTTCAGACATTCATTCATAAAGCATTTCCATACAGAGGTATTGTAGTGTACAGCTGGCCTGTTAAAGTGCATGATTATGCATTAGACAACTTGTAAGTTTGACTCATAACCAGACAACAAAATTTAGATTGATCCAATTTGAAAGAAGTTGCAGACAAGATTTAAAATTGCCCTTAAATTTAAAAAATAGTGCTAAATGGGGTAGACAACATTGTGAGAAAAGGAGAAATTGCTTATAAGTGTCAATAACCATATTTCTTCAGGGTGTCGAAAAGCATAATTGTGTGGGAATAGGTCAAGTCAGTCAACCCTTCCCCACATAATCCTGCTTTTTTATGACCGCCAAGAAAGACTGATTCGTAAAACATTTTTGCGAATGATGAATTTGCTTGTAATAAGTAATTTTTCATTTCCCACAATGTTTTCTACCCCAAAGTAGAAGGATTTCAACAAAAAATTGTGGTCAGTAACTACTTTGTATTAGGACCTGTCTGAGATTTTGTTGTCTGGTAATAGGTTATGCAATGATTTGTAAAACTTGCTTGCGTGTTCATAATTAGATGCAGTCTTAGTGATTTCTTTGGGGAAATACTCAAACCTATTAGTGCAATCATTACACTATAAAAGATAAACAGCAGACAGGAGACATTTTCAGTAATACTCAAGATTTTTAAAATTCCATCTACTTAAAATTGTTGTCTGCAACATCTTTCAATTTGGATTAATCTAAAAATTTGTGATGTGGTAATACATAGGGTGTATTCTTAATGATTGACAAAATACTATTTAAAAATAGACAATGATACATTTAGTTCTTTTTACACATAAATGGTGTTATGCATAATTTAATGCACTGTTGGGAAAAGAAATAAGTTCATAACAACTTAAAATGAATTGATTCATGAATCTAAAAAATGCAAGTGGAATTATTTGCATTATACAATAGATAAAAAGCTTGATTATGAATTCTTTAATTGAAAAAAATTTCATGATATAAGAAAACAAGAAATCATCATGAGAAATCATTGCCTATGTAGTTAGTTCATCATTTCATGAATGGCAACAAGGGCAGGATTTCTGTTTGACCTGTAAACCCAAAATTTGACTCCTAAAACTTTCAGTGATGTATATATCTTATATGTCATTAAAAATTGTTTCAGTAACTACTTACTTCATAACATTACCAGAGATTTATAAAAGTTAATCAACACATACCTAAAAGATTGATATTTGATTAGCTTTATTTGTTGTTTAACCCATTTCCACTCAAGCCCTCTTTTTTACGCCCATCAACGAAAAAAGCTTTGGAAACATTGGGAAAAATGAAGAAATTGCTTGGATCAAGCAATTTCTTCATTGTCCACAATGTTTTCTATCCAAAATGACGAAAAGAATTAAAATTCCATCAACTTGAAATTGTCGTCTGCAGCTCCTTTCAATTTGGACCGGTCTAAAATTCCACTGTATTTGAATGGGTTAACCCATTACCAAACAACAGTATCTTAGAGTAGTCCAAAGTGATAGGAGTTGCAGATGACAATTTTTAGTAAATGAAATTTTGAAAAATCTTTGTCTTTTTGAAAGAAAACCCCAAATGGAAAATGAAAAATTGCTTAATACAAGCATTTTCTTGATTTTCCTTAACCCATTCCTGCACAATCCCGCTTTTTTTATGCGCAACAAGAAAACAACTTTTGATAACATTTTGGAAAATGAAGAAATTGCTTGCCACAAGCAATTTCTTCATTATCCACAATATTTTCCTCTCCCAAAGACCAATATTTTCTGAATTCCACCAACTTAAAATTGTTGTCTACAACTTCTTCAAATTAGGACCAGTCTAATGTTATGTTGAATGGGAATGGAATAATCTTTTTCCAAAGTGTTTATCTTGAGAGGGATTGTGTCATAATGGGTAATCCCCTCAAAATCAGTTTTGACTTCTAGAATGTTACGGTCAAGGAATCGTATCTATTTTAAAGGTTAGCAATTAGCACAATCCCTAAAGGGAGTTCTTTATGGCATATAAGCCCTTGTTCTTATGGCAGAATAAAATGCAGAAAGGTTAGCAATATTCAAAGACTTGCTTTACTGTCCGAATGAAATGCAGTGAATTAACATATATTAAGATCAGATTGAAATGATATACTAGTTCATATACTGGTCAATAATTATTTTTGTAATACATTGTTTTTTACAGAAAGAAGTCAAAGAATGGGAAAGTTGAGAATGGAAACGTAAATGTGAAGTCCCAGAACAATGTACAAACATACTATCAAGTGCTTGTGGACTCAAGGGACAGCCATAGAAAACACTTTGTATGATTTTAAGACATGTTTGTATTGACCTTCACTCATGTTTAGGAAAGCTTATCTAGAAAAAAAGTGGAGATATTGTCGTGATCGTTTTTATAGGCTTATAAAGACATGATTCAAGGGATTTTTTATTATCCGTAATGTTTTCTAACCCAAAATACAAAGATCTTTAAAATTTCATCAATTAAAAATTGTTGTCTGCAACTTCTTTGAATTTTGGCCAGTCTAAAATTTTGTCATCTGGTAATCTGTTAACTGATTCCATGAAGTAATTTGATAGGTTCACTGACATTTTCTTCAAGGATCTACATTGACTTGAATCTTGAATCTAGAATTTCTGGACAAGTTGAGGTCATATTTTAGTCCTACCTTTATTCCTTTTGTATTTCATATAAGTAAAGGACAAATGTTTATCTCGAACCAGTAAATTCAGCAATTCCTGTTGTTTTTACTACTTGTCATGTTAGAAATTAGTTAATGAAAGGAAGTATTTCGTATTTTCACAAGAGATCAGTGATGATAATAAAATGAAAAATAGATTTCTATGATCAGTTAAACTTTCTTTTCATTTTTTTTTCAGAACAATAAAAATTTGGTGGTGAAATACTTTCCTGACCATACTCAAAAAGTTATTGAAATACCAGGTGAGTTTGAAAAGATTTATAAATTAAACTAGGCTTTTGACCCTCAAAATCTGAAAATATCCTATTTTGACCCTTAGAAATTTCTCTCCAGGGCCAAATGATCCCCTTGAGAGAAATTTATAAGGATCAAAATAGGGTTTTATCCCTCAAATTTTTTATGGTATAATTGAAAATTGTTCAAACTACCGTAATTTGTCCATATATTCGGACACGATTAAATAATTATTTTTTTTCATGTCCGAATACATAGATAATTACTCAAGCCAGTGTCCGAAATTATAGATAAATCGTCGTGCGGCCGGGAACAACCATTGCCGATTTTCATGAGTCACTAACTGTTTTGCTCAGACACTGAATTCATTTCAACAGTAAATAAACTTGGTATGTGTTACGCATTACGTTCGTAAATTTATTCATTATTATTTTATTTTTTCAGATTGTTTCAAGATACCGGCGAAGACGACGTGAATTTAATGATCATTCACTGATTAAAAACCTTAATAAACGATTTACTTTTCTAAACTGTTGTTTTTCTTTGTTTTAACGATTGATAGAATCCCACATATCACCGTAAGAATACAAGATCGTAACTGCAGCATGTTCAGGCAAAATTGTTACGACGTTTCAGTAGTCAAAGTCCGATTTTGAGAGTATGGTAAATTCTTTTTCTGTCATTTATATACAATCATCGTCGGTTGAATTGAAAAAAGGGTTATTGGTATGGAGAGCTAAACAAATTCTTCGCATGTCAATTGTTCATGTATTAAAGTCACCAAGAGATAAGAAGTAATTTGTCAGAATAAAATCACGGCATCGGTCAATTACGACAGTTTTTCTCTGATCTGCTTCACATAAATCATCGCGTAATATTCCCCGCAAATTTAAAGTAAATGCGATGGCCTACCTGTGAGAATTTTTTTTTTTTTAAATTAAATCCGTTATGTTTTAAGAGTATTTAGACAGTCGATTAAACCATGTAAACTTTCGGCATAATGACAAAATTCGGTCACCAAGAATTCTCACGGGGTACGCGTCTGGCACATGCCAACTCCGGAAACTCTCCCAAATATAGCTGAACATCTGGCGGCGGCGCCTTTGATCACCTTTCCTCCCTCGTAGTAAAATAAACTTTACCCGAAAATCTTTATTTTATATTTGTCGAACGAGACTTGTTACGTGTGTTTTATTGAACAGTATGAGATTAAATTTTCGGATTATTAAAAGAAGCGGGGATAAAAAAAAAGGTAATTTATTTTAATCTACCAATATTGTATATCGGATGAGAAGTTAATAATTTTGTGACAAATTAACAGGTAAAATTCTCGCATTTTCCGTATTTAGGGAAAACGTCATTGCTACGACTGATTCTTCTCGAAGCATATCATTGCATTTTTTTTCTTGATTTGATACGGCCGATGACAATACCCTCGATGAGCTCCGGATACGAGGAAAGTGTAGTAAAATCGAAAGTAGGTTCAGGTCAATTCGACTAATTTCAAAGGGTCGCACATGTTAATCGTAGCCATCCTTTCAGAGCAGGTCCTGTCGGGGATAGAAAATTAGGAAATCAGAGAGAGAAACCAAGCGTGATATTTTAATTGCATCACCTTCACGGTTCGTAGCTTAAGCATATCGAGGTGCGTGCCTATTCTCGGTCACTGTTATAAATCAAAGTACTGAAAGTACTATAAGCTAGCAAAGCATGGTTGATTTTAGAAAAAATGCCCTTGTTGGGGAGAAAACATTGTGGACATTGAAGAAATTGCTTGTTACAAGCAATTTCTTCATTGTCCACAATGTTTTCAAAAGCTTTTTCTCTATTTGCTTAAAAAGCGGAATCGGGTGGGAATGGGTTAAATAACATGCTTTTGACAGAGTTCTCTACAATTTGAATAGAGTTTGCAATATTCCTGAAATATAAAAGAACTATTTTTATGGCGTAGGCATTCCAAAGATTTTGTGGTAAAGCCTCCAGTGGCGGTTTGCACTCGCTGAACTTTGAGAAGACCTCAAAATTTGTTTGTTAACTTAAGCTATCAAAGCTGACGCTTTGCTAGCTAACAATATACACCTGTTGACACTTAACCCAGACAGTTTGGAGATACCGATCGCCAAGATTCCAAATTACCGATAGTGGATGCGGTATTTGTTAACCTGATATTTTATGTTCGTAAATTCGGTGTCCGAATTTATAGATAAATTCCAGACACCATTTGTCCGAAATTAGAGGCACAAAATTAATTATTTCATGAAATAATTAATGGTGTCCGAATTCTTGGAGTTAATTGCTATCTTAACAAGAAAAGGTCATATTGCACTGAAACCTTCAAATTTGTATTCATGATTTGCTCTTTTTAACTCACCTGAGCACAACATGCTAAAGGGGAGCTGTTAGGATCTTAAATATTGGTTCATGCATTGTCAAGATTTTCTGAAAACATCTTCTCCTCCTAAACCATTTGTCCAATTTGGACTAAATTTGGACTAAATTTTGCAGGAATGCTTTGTCAAAATTTATTTGTTAAATTTTGATTTTTATAAAAAGGGGGCGTGACAGGGTTTGCAAATCAGACCTTTAAATGGTCACGCGACCCGACTAGCTGCTGACAGGTGTCGTGTAAAAAAATCAATAAAGCGTATGGCTAATCTTGTGCATAAACTTTTCAACACGTGAGATAAACATGAACACGCCACTAAAAGGTGTACTCTATCAACGTGTGCTTTGTTGAATGCAATAAGTGCCGAGTTATGTTTATTATAATTAATCGAATTTGATTGATTTGATATAAAGTCTAATTACATATCCAGTTTGTAAGTTTACCACACAGCAAAATTTTATACTGGTCCAATTCCAAAAAAGTTGTAGACGTTTTAACTTACTAATAATCGTCTTTTGCGGTAGAAATATTATGGATAATGCAACTTCTTCATTTCCGACAATGTTTTCCAAAGCCTTTTTAGGGGCGTAAAAAGGCCGGATCGCGTTAGAATGGGTGCGGGTCTGGATCCGAATATTCTTTCCAAGCGGTTCATAGACATTATATACCGGTATTTAGGATACATACGGTCGTAATAGAGTATCTAAAATATATTTTTCGGCGAACCTTCGAATAAAATAAATTCAACGGAACGTCAGTCTCGATCATAAGTCGTTCGACGTTTTATCATGCAACGAGTTATCGTACACCGACCGTAAGTTTAACACTAGACAAACATGTCAATTTTCTTCCGTTTCTTGATCCCGGTCGGTCGTCGCTTCCGAGTTTGGGTTATGCAAATTAAAAAGTGAATGGAAATACTTTATTAAAATACATAAATATTGGTGTGTTTACTATTTTTTGTTTTATTTGTTTTATGTGGCCATTCAGATAGGTAAACGCATCATTGTATCATTACTGCCCTATGTCAACGGGGTTGTACCCCCCCCCAAAAAAAAAACCCACAAAAAAACAACCTGATCTGTGTTAAGAAGCCAACTGTCGAATGTGGCCAGTTTTGATCTGTCCCTTGGCTGGCTGCATACGACAGGTTCGACTGTAATTCTTATCAGATCAAATGATACTCATCTGAGTGATTAAGGGCCATTTTGGCCCTCTTCTTGTTAATTTTGACCCTGTCAAAATCTGTTGGGACTCCTAAAATTTCATGGTCAAGAGTACTTATATTTCTTTGGTGCGTGAAAATACAGGATTGCGTGGGAATGGGTTAAGAATTCTGTGAATCAGACCAGTCTAAAGTGTTGTCATCTGGTAATTTGTTAATTACAGATATAGACTATGTAGCTCATGAAGACATCATTCCCTATCAAAGTACAGTGCCAGTAGAACCCATCTTTCATCCAGCATTTTATACTTTCTTCAATGTTCACACAGATGTAGACAGGGGTAAGATATTGGGGTACTAACACATATGGATGCTCATGTCAATTTTAGTGTTTAATATCCGCTGTCAAACAAGAGCATTGCCTACGAGTGCTGGATAAAACTCATAAAGAGGTATCCCCCTTGTTAGTATAGGTTGCTCTTTTGATAGTGAACAAGTGTGCCAAGTTTCAAGTGAATGCCTTTAGTAGAACTAGAGATATCACAAAATGTCGAAGTTTTGCACAACGACGTCAACCATGATGACAACAACGACGACACCAAGCTATAGCAATACCTCCGAAAAGCCGAGCTATAGCAATACCTCTGAAAAGCTGAGCTAACTAGCACTCTTTTATGCTTGCACCTTGTAATGGCGAGAGGCATATGAATTTTGATGGATTTCAAAATTACTTGGCATAGTTGTTCCCCTTGCTGAGTCCTGGTGTCATTGGTAATGTTCCAAGTTCAAGGTCACAGCTGAAGGTCATGTGATTCCTTTTTGCATGTCAGTTGATTACTTATGATGCATTTATTAATCAATTAATTGGAACTAACAGGTTGGTTTGCCATTGCCTACTGATAAACAATAGGATGTAGTGACATGAATTGTTACAGGGGAAAAATGAAATAAACAATTTCCTTGAGGCCCCTGGTCCATGACAAAGTTATGAATTAAAAAAGCTAAAGAAGGATTTATTGAAGGACTGTCTGATGATACTTGTTGATCTTTATCAAATTGGCCTCATGGTATCACAAACATTTTTTCTGGACGAACAGAAGAAGAAAAGCTCAATTTATGAAAGTCTTTGACTGGAGATAAAAATAAGAAACAGATAATATTGAATAACATTGTCCAAAAAGAAGAAATTGATTGAAACGAGGTATTTTGTTGCAAAAAAGATTAAGAGTTTCAATGGACAGGCTTTATATCGATTTTGGTGCAAGAACATTGGAAAATTAATCATGATGTATTTATTGTATCACAACATAATGTTCAAAAGTGTATTTCACTTTTGATTCAAAAAACACCTACATGATTAACCCTCTTCCATTTTTTGAAATTTTAGATTGGTCCCAATTGAAAGAGGCTACAGACAACAATGAAAATTGTATGCAATTTGAAACAAAATGACCTGTATGTGGAAAAGACAGTGGGAAAAGAATAAATTGCATTATTTTGCATATTTAATGGCCAGTAACATGTAACAAAAAAGTAAAATTGTTGGTTGGTTTCCTAAATATCATAACTACAGCTTGAAAAGTTGTAGTTACAACGTTTAAGGCGCTGAAGCATCAAAAATGCTTCACATGATTGTCGGCCAAAGTCAGAGATAGAAGTCCACTGAATGATTTGATTGGTGGATTGATTCTCTGATTAACAGTTGTGATTGGTCAATTGCATAATATGCAAAAAACATTGTTAAGTGATATCATCTGTTAATGCTGTCACACTGATCTTGACAAGATTTGTTTCCACTATTTTTAACCCTTTCCTGTTCAATCCCTGGTTTTTACGTCCCTGTGATTTTGTAATTGAGAAAACACTGTAGAAAATGAAGAAATTGCTTTTAGTGAGCAATTTCTTCGTTTTCCACAATATTTTCTATCTCACTAAATGGTTATTTTTCAAATTAAAGCCACTTTACATTTTTTCTTCTGCAAGACATTTGAATTTGGACAGGTCTAAAATTTTGCAAATCAGGAAAGGCTTAAGAGACATCAGACATCATATTGTAAACTAAGTTTTTAACCGATTCCCACACATGACCCTTATTGACGCCCCTCAAGAAAAATAATTTGGAAAAAATTCTGGAAAAATTAGAAAGTGCTTGCTACCAGAAATTTCTTCATTTTCCACAATGTTTTCTACCAAAAAAGTCGAAGAATATAAAATTTGATAAACTTTAAATTCTTGTCTGCAACTCTTTTCAATTTGGACCAGTCTAAATTTTGCCATCTGGTTATGGGTAAAAAGGTTCTTAAAAGTATCTGAATTTAAGCATTTTTTATGTAGGTAATGTATTGTAAACTAAGTAGTGTTACATCACTGAGCAATGTACTAGTTATGTTTTTTTTATGTTATTTGTTTTAACCCAATACTATTCAATCCCTCATTTTAACCCGTGTCATACTGAATTAAAATCCCATACAGAATTGCTTTAAAATCAGTGGACTGACAGCACAGGAAGGTCTTAATGACATAAATCTCCTTTTGTAAATTGATTATTTAAAAACTCTGGATAAAAGGAGACAAGCAGACGGTGTAGACCAAGATCAGACTGCACTTATGTGCAGGCTGACCTTTGTCTTTACCTCCTGCCAAAACAGGAATATTCCGGGTTTTCAGCATGATAAAGGTTAATGTTGCTAAAGACTTATATTGAAGAGAATTTTGAAGGACAAGCAAAAACTGCTCGTAACAAGCAATTTCTCCTTTTCTAACAATGATTTCTACCCTTTACATGGCTTTTAATTTTCAGTTCAAATACTCTCAGAATTGCATCTGCAACTTATTTCAATTTAGAAAAAAACTGAAAAGTTTTTTTTTGATAATGGGTTATCAGTAATTTTATTCATCTCAGGTAATGAGTTTTTCATACGAGATGAAGTAAAACAGGCTCAGTTGAAGGACAACTCCTGGATGTGTGTGAGTGACGTGTACAAAGACACTACAGATGATATACGTGTGACCGTGATACCTTTCTACATGGGCAGCAGATTTGGATCATCACACACAGTCTGTCTTTGTTTATATTGATGAATATTCCTCTAAACTAAAACATAATTTCACTTTGATTGAACCAATTCCCACACAATGAACTTTTAGATGCGCCAAGAAACAAAGCTTTGGAAAACATTGTGGAAAAAGGAAGAAATTGCTTCATTATCCACAATGTAATCTACCCCAAAAATAAAAAGAAAAGAAATTAATCATCTATATTTGTTGTCTGCAATATCTTTGAATTTGGACCAGTCTAAAATATTGTCGTCCGTTAATGGTTTAAGCATAATGACTACCTTTATCTCGGCTGTTACGGAGAAAACTCAAGGTATTGCTGTAGCCTGGCAGTGTTTGAATCAGCACACGCATCTGCATGCAAAAACTTTCACATTTTTGCTGTATCCACTATAAGGCAACCCATAGCCAATTCCCACTTAACCCATTCCCACACAAAGACACATTCAAACTCCCCCTCAAAATGAAAGGTTTGGGAAATATTGTGGAAAATGAAGAAATTGCTTGTTATAAGCAATTTCTTCATTATCCACAATGTTTTTCTACCCCAAAAGATAAAGATTTTAAAGATTTCATCAACTTAAAATTGTCGTCTGCAACTTCTTTGAATTTAGACTGGTGTCGTGTCAGAATGGATTAATGTGAACTATTGTAATTGACAATAACCATTGTCCATCCATCTGTCCACCTGTCTGTCCATCATATTCAACCAAACTTCAAAGAAATAAATTTTAGGTCTTGCTCTTTCAAAATACTTAAAAATTTGGAATGAATAAAAAACTCGGGTGACTTTAGCAACTAGAAGAAAAAAACTTTGAAAATCTTCTCCTCCTAATATGTAAAGCCTAGATATTTCCGTTAATGTTCACTAGTTTAGAGAAGAAGTGATTTAGCACTATGATAAAAGTTATCCTACTTATAACCTACATATTTCAGTGGCGATACAGTGTAAGGATAGACTACCTAGGCAATGAAAAGATCACAGTTTTAGACAAAATATTACATCTCACAATAGACAACAATCTCATCACAAATGCTGGAATTATGATGGTAAGACATAGGATTTCATAAATTAGCTCTTTTACTAAGAATTTGTTCAAATTTAAATTCTTAACCCTTGTCATGCTGAATAAAAATATCAAAGGGCTGAAAACATTGGATACACTATCTGTGGGTCAATATTTCTTATGAAAACTAATTTTATAAAATAACTCTGGTTTGAAAGAGACAAACAGGTGGTGTAGACAAAGTTCAGGCTGCACTTATGTGCAGGCTGATCGTTGTCTATACCTCCTTCGAAACCAGGAATATTTCAGGTTCAGCATTCAGCATGATATGGTTAATCTACCACAATATGATCTCTATTTCATGAACAAATTGATGTTTTAGTGCAAAAGCATTGTACATGTCTAAGTAAAAACTAATATGTAAAACTCTATATGTGGTATTATGGGAAGCATAATTTGGATTTCAATGAATTCTGCAAGAGTTATCCTTTGGTATCGCTTCATCATGGTGATCCATAAATAGTAAACACACTACCTTGGTCAATTTATTACATGTATTAAATTAATGATCATTTGGACTATTTGTGGTTTACATTTCAGGACTGTACTTTAACCAAGAAGATGCCCTCGTATCAATTCTATGACAATATTTTATTAGAATCTGCATCAGCACAAATGTGGTATGTTACTACAGGTTCTACCTCAGTCTTGTTGTATATGGCTTAAGTTTTGTCAACTACAAGGAATTCTTATACCCCCAACCATGAACTGTCTGCCTGTCAGTTTATCCATCTGTCCATTTATCTGTCTAGACTTTTACATTTCCTTGCTCCAACTCCAGAATCAATTGACCTTAAAACATGAAATCTCATTCTATTGTAGTCAATGATACAAGCCTTATTGTTTTTGGTTCACATAGGTCAAAGTTCAACTATGCTACTGGAGTGACAAACTGCTGATGGGGGGTTTAAGTCCGCTTACTACAATAGTACAATACTATGCTTTATAATCTCATTCAAATTAATCCAAATGACTTTTAAAAATAATATTTAACATGCAAGCAAGTGTTCAAAGACGCCTTTTCATGGTTGCATATAGGGAAAATGCTTCTAAAGAAATGTCAGGAATAAAAAAATCACTTGTCATGCACAAGATCGGAAATAAGCAATTTCTTCATTTTCCACATTGTTTTCTTATGCTTTTTAAATTAAGGGGCATACGGGTTGTTTGGAAATGGGTTTAACCCAGTACCAGATGACAAAATGTTAGACTGGTCCAAATTCAAAGAAGCTGCAAATGACAATATCATGTTGATGGAATTTCGTTGTTGGTTTTTTTGTGTGTGTGTCTTTGTGGATAATGGAGAAATTGTTTGATACAAGCAAGTTCTTTATTTTCCACAATGTTTCCAAAGCCTTTTTCTTGAGGGGCATAAAAAGGAGGGTTTGTGGTAATGGGTTAAACCACATGAACTTGAAATTTTACGTGGTATGAAAAAAATGTTTTTCATTATCCTTTCAGCAAATGTCTTCTTCCAATTTTGATATTAAACCCCATACAATAAATCAATCAATCATTCCATTTAATATGTTTTTTGTATAGGATTCAGTGCCACTTTCAACAGTATTACAATTACATTGCAGTTTTTGCAACCATGGGTTACTGTTGTTTCTCACACCAGTACAACCACAAAATTTAATCTCGGCCACCAGCTGCTCATTCAACATAGGTGTGATAATACCATTTGCCTTTTGGTGAAATAAATTGTGTCAATTATTTGGATTTTAGGAGATTGAGCAATTTTATTGTGAGTGTCTATACAAATAACTTCAAAACTACAGCTTTGCACTTGCTCTCAAATTGTGAATTATGTACACTTAAGTCAATATTCAAAGATTTTTGGGGGTTATTTCAGGGGAGAGTTTTCTCTAGAGAGAGCGGATGAGAGTCGGACACGATGTACCATACCAGTGATCAAGTTGAGTGTGTTTGATAACCAGAACTTACGCCTGAGTATAACTGATTTAAAAAATCTTGGATCTTGAAGTGACTGCCAACTGTTTACTGTCAGGTTATTGTTAAGACGATTTGTTTTAGGACAACAGTTTAACAAAAAAGGGTTTCACTGGGTTTGTAAAAAATCAAGTCCTAGTCTTGTGAATGTTTCAAGAGATTCCAAGGTTGCTGTTTCTTTATTGTTATTTTTTAAATATGTACTCTTACACCTATCCTCTAAGTGTTTTAGGAGTTAAAAAAAGTGAAACAACCAAAATACTTGATATCTCAATTGTCAGAAATCTTGATATCCGGATAAGTCATATCCAATTGCTAGTAAAATTCAGCAATTCAGAATATACCATTGGGGGTTTTATAGCTGAACTTTAATTTCAACTTCCAAATTTACCTATTTAGCAGACTATATGAATGATATGTACAATTTGACTATGTAATCATAATCCTGCTTCTCAAACTTTGATATTTATCAGATCAAACCCATCATTAATGTTTGTCTGAAGTGGGACTTTGTGAGAACAGGTTAAACTGTAAAAATTTGTCTGTGGATTCCTACCAAATTTTACAAGAATTTTGATCTTCTATAAAGTTTATGATCCTTGAAAGCACGGCTTTTGTTTGGTGGAGCTAATTTCTATAAAACAACAATCGGTAAAAAAAAAAACCTGGTAACTACAGCTTGAATAATCTGTAGCTCTTAGGGTTGGCCTCTCAACAGATGATTAGCTATGGAAATTTTCTGTAGTTGATTGCAACCAAAGTTTACAGAAGTACTATTTTGGTGATATGCTATCAGATGGCTTGAAAAAATATTGATTTTAAACACAGCTTTAGGTGGCATGTCTTTTTTCCCATACTTGGTATATCTAATAAAATATAAAAGTCTTGATCTGAAAATACTGAGGTTATTTCAGTGACTAGATATATTTGTATTATTGTGTATTGAATTCTTATTTTCTCTTTTGAATAATTCAGGTCGATTGACTAATTGACTGATCTGTCAATCAAAGACTGGAAGGGAACTTTGAACTCTGACATTTTCCGACATGTACGTGAAGCATTTTAGTTAGTTTGTTGACTTAAATATTATAACAAGAGCTTATTAAGGCTGTAGTTATAATGTTTAGGTTGCAAACCAACCATTTTACCAGTTTGTTACTGCCCATAAATTTACAAAATATCACCATTTAATATTGAAGTGACACTTCCTTATGGAGCTCTGTTGGCGTTGGCAGCAATTTATTTATTTAGGTGCTCTAGCAACTTAAATTTTTTAGAGATAACTAAGTAGCCTAAGTCTGTTTGGCATGGTAATAGTACAGCTTGAGGGAGTAAATGAACTTTTAAGACACATGTTAAACCCATTACTGCTCAGTAACACCTTTTGACACCCTTGTAAAATAATACTAAAGAAAGCATTGTTGGGAAAGGAGAAATGGCTTGTGACAAGCCATTTCTCCTTTTCCCACAATGTTTTCTACTGTATTCAGTAATTATTTTTCAAATTACACACACTTTGAAATGCTGTCTGATACTTCTTTCTTCTTTAGACCTGTCTAAAATTTTGCTGTTTCGGAATGGTAAACACGAGGAACTGATTATTTATTACTGAGTACATGATTGTTATGGATATTATATTAATCATTATGTTTTTGCAAAATTAAACCATGTTATTCTTGAATATAAAAATTTATTTTTGTCAAGCCCAGTTACCATTAACACAGTATAATTGTCACTATGACAAGTCAGTGTAAGTGTGTTAGTGCATTGGTCTATCTGAATCTGTTCAGGCCAAAACTCATATATATATTGATGGATTTCAAAATAACTTGGTACAATTGTGGTCCATCAGAAGGTCTTGCCATGTGAAATGAATTTTTAGATAGCTCGAAGGTCAATCTTACTGCTCAAGGTTAAACATTCAAATCAAGCTTATCCAGAAGATATCTCCTGTATGTGTAAATGGATTTCAAAATATTTGGAACACTTGAAACCCTTCATGGGTACATGTACCCTTTGTCACATATTTTTAGATAGCTCCAAGGTCAAGGACACAGCTGAAGGTGAAATATTTAGCCAACTCGAAATATTGTCCCTGTATAACTTTCTAGTTTGTTTAAGACAACCCTAGAAAGTTTGTAAATGAGCAGCTAGAACACACCAAGTTTTGATTGGCCCTTTGTCATTTTTCTGCTAATAACCCCTTTATCAGACAAAAATATTTTGAACTTGTCCAAATTACCAAAAAACGAAATTGGTCCAAAGTTTAAAGAGGTTGCAATTTGAAGTTGGTGAAATTCTAATGTTTCTTTTGGGATAGGAAAAAATTGTGTGAAATGATGGAATAGCTTGTTACATGCAGTTTCTTAATTTTAGCTCACAACATATACAGCATGCTCAAGGTGAAATTATAAGAGCGCATGCGTGACATTTCCAACTATTACACATGTGCGCCAAGTAAAGACTCAGATCAGCCTTTTGGGCACTCCAGAGACAATATTGCTTGCTCTATTAACCAGAAAATTGATAAGAATGCTTGTGTTAATTAAATTATGTACAAGTCCGAAATTGGGACTCTCGGGCCAAAAACTGGGTTACTGGGTCAAATCAGACAAAATGCTTTAGAGTATTCTTATCTTACATCCTATAGGATACGACGGCTTGTGGCTGTAACTTAGAGAATCAATCGACCAATCAAATGATTTAGACTGGAAGTGAACTTTGAACGCTGACATTAATATAAAGCATTTTTGTTGGTTCGACGACTTAAAAATCTTAACTACAGCTTGACTAAGCTGTAATTACGACGTTTCGGTCACCAACCAACCAATTAAGTTTTGGTTGCACGTTGGATACGTTTTGCAAAATAACGCCGTTAAATATCAAATGGAACTTCCGGTTGGAATCAATCGATTGATGGATTGATAAAATGGGGTTTAACGCCACTTTTAACAGTATTTCAGTCATATAGTGGCGACTGGAGCACCTAACAATGGATTCCTGTTATTTCTTACACCAGTACTACCACTACATCCTTTCCTAGCCTCCAACTGCTATCCCACTTAGGTTAACGATTATCAACCCATTGGTGAGAGACAAATGTCGGAAAGGATATGTGCCGCCGCCGGGGATCGAACCCACGACATCCCATGTTTGAAGGATTGGAATCAGTGGGTGGGACCAGCGGTGTCAATGGACGGCCAGCGATCCGCCCATCATACACATCAACGCAAGTCCTTAGGTCCGAGAGGAGTAATACATGTATTTTTAGGAGGATAACTGTCAATTGATCCTAAATTAGAAGCTTGCTGGATCGTTGGCTCATAACGAGACAAGTCCAAATAGTAACAACATGTCTTAGGACATGGGTAAAATTGAAATAAGTAACATTCGGGTTTGAAAAAGTCATTATGTGAAAACGTAAAGTTGCATATTTCACGCATGTTCCTGGTTTCACACAATGTTTCCTTTTGGGTGATTTTCATTGGCGTTGCAAGTAGCATTCGGGGTAGAAAACACTATGAAAATGCGAAGTTGCTAATAAACATGCAATTTATCTTTTTCACACAATATTTTCATTAAATGTTTTTTCAGGGGCACCATGATCATCTTTTTGGGGTAGAAAACATGTGAAAATTCGGTGTTGATTGTTTCAAGCAATCTCTGGTTTTTACGTCTCTGTGTTTCCTTCTTGAGAAGTCATTTTGAAAAATGAAGAAATTGTATGTAACGAGCAACTTCTTCCTTTTCCACATAATGTGACATTTTTTCTATCCTACAAAATAATTATTTTTCAAATAAAATCGACTTTGACTTCTCGTCTGAACAGCATTTGAATAAGGAAAGGTTTAAAATTTTGAAATAGAAATAATAATACCATAGGGCTACTTTGAGCAATTCGTCTATTGTTGCACGACAAGAAGAGAATTCTATGATTTTTACTAAAATCATCTATATATACACAAGAAGTAACTCGTCCGTTTCATAACATAGATTTCGACAGAAATATGTGACCCGTTAAGCTAAAGGATACCTTCTGAAAAGTGCGAAGAGTATCGATCCCGATCAGACTGTATACGGGCAGCGCAGACTGTCTAGTGTCGAAACCTTCGCTCATTACAGATTATCTGATTCAAGAATTGCAATTTTACCATATAATTTGCTGTGTAGAAATAATGATAATATTTTTATTTAGCGAAAGTTAGGCTATACTTATTGAGTCATTATCAAATCTATTAAAACAACGGCATAATGTCTAACTTACTCACCATCCGGCATTCGAGAAAAGTAACAACAGCAAAAGTTAACAAAACAGTAACATACACAAAACTGTGCGGGAAAGTTGTTGTTATTGGTGGTGGTGGTCGTGATATTGAAAGTGGTAATCCCCTTTTCAAAAAAAGAAAAAAAAAAGAAAGAAAATTACAGCACTTATATCCAATTAACCTCTTCTAGGTCCGATCTCCTTTTAGAAGGATGGTTTCACGAAGCTCCAGGGGTCCCTTTTTGCTTGGCGGGTCAAAATTTACTATCTATTATTCAAATTGAAGAAAGTCTATCCGCGCCCAATCAAAAATTTCTGCAGCTGAGTTTCTATCCATCCATGAAAGTAGGAAACGCGGGCGTACACGCTTGGCACAAAACTTCCATTCTCCAGTCGACAGTTGCGAATTCCCCATGACGTCACGCCCACCAGTTTGCCGCCGCATACAAGTGGTCCGCCGCTGTCACCCTGTAAAATATGAATAATCGATTCACCTCTGGAACTCTCTTACTATGCCCATCTCACGGCCATACTAGAAAAAAATGTTCTTTAAGTTCTAAGCCGTTTTAATGTGTAAAATGAAAAATAATTATAAAAAAAGCATTGTCTAAAGGATAGGACACATTGCAGGAAAGCATTACGTCGCTTGGCGAGCAAAATGACGTAACTACAACTTTAATAAAGCTGTAGTTACGTCATTTTGCTCGCCCACAGATTTAAAACAAGTTTTCCGAAGCACCGCACCTGTAGTTAAATCTTATCGAAATAAGCTTAATTTCACCTAATCATTGTAAACACTTTGTACCTTGGTGGGTTAACAAACCCAAATTTCGGGGATAAATTGCCTATTACAAGCAGTTTGTTGTCTTTTTAAGACAAAAGTTTTTCACTAGCAACGCACCTGTAGTTTAAACCTTTAGAATCTGCTTAACCCTTTCCTGTTTCGCAAAATTTTAGACCTGTCCAAATTCAAAGGTTTTGCAGACGACAACTAAAAGTCGATATTGTTTGAAACATAATCATTTAGATGGGTTAGAAAATATTGTGTGAAAAGAATAAATTGCTTGTTACAAGCAATTTATTCTTTTTTCCATAATGTTTTCTCGAGTTTAAAACCATAGGGACGTAAAAACCAGACATTGAACAGGAATGGGTTAATTTCACCCGCTTTGTATACATACTTTTACCTTAGGGGGTCAACAAACCCTAATTTCGAAGATAAGTGAGCCTATGCTTACATTTCCAACCATTTCGCATGTGCGTGACTCGCACACATTGAACACTCTGGACAGCCATTCGGGACAATTAGAATATTCGCTGATTGTTTAAAAAAGCTTTGGGTCAGTATCTATCTACAGAGCGCAGAGTGAAGACTCTGATCAGACTGTGCGGATGCACAGGCTGATCCGAGTCTTTAAATGGCGCACATGTGTAATGGTTGGAAATGTCACGCACGCGCTCAAATCATTTAGATCGGTTCTAGTATTTGAATCAGTCTAGTTTTCTTAAAGCTACCCATTGCATACTAAAGGGACGATATAAGAAAGGAGCAAGTTATCTATACTGAGTAAAAAAGAAGTGTCATACATACTAAAGGGACGATATAAGAAAGGAGCAAGTTATCTATACTGAGTAAAAAAGAAGTGTCATGCATACTAAAGGGACGATGTAAGAAAGGAGCAAGTTATCTATACTGAGTAAAAAAGAAAACTTGACACTCCAATTTTTTTACTGTAAGGATCTTTTGTGCATTAACCCATTCCCACACAACCACTCCTTATTACGCCCATCAAGAAAAAACGCTTTTAAAAATATTGTGGAATATGGAGAAATTGCTTGCATCAAGCAATTTCTTCATTATTCACAATGCTTTCTATCCAAAAAGACGAAAATATTTAAAATTTCATCAGCTTGAAATTGTCGTCTGCAGCTTCTTTGAATTTGGACAAGTCTAAAATTGTGTTATGTGGGAATGAGTTAAGACCACAAAAAATCTTGCTATTCGTAGAGGTGTACAAATTTCTCAGCGATAGGTGTTATATTGATTAACATCAAAAAAGTTAGGATACCAAACAAATAAGATTATACATTTTATACACGATCAAAATATATAATTTATTTGTTCATTATTGTATATGCCTCTATCATTTCTAGCATCAAAACATCCCTTCCTCGTGGATCTTAAGTATTGCCATGCTGAACCCGGAATATTCCTGTTTTGACAGGAGGTATTGACAGGGATCAGCCTGCACGTATGTGCAGTCTGATCTTAGTCTACACCACCTGCTTATCTCTTTAAGCCAGATTTTTTATGATATACATTTGTTATTACAAAATAATGATAATAACCCACAATGATTACAAACAGTACTGTCAGCGCTTTGATTTTAATGCAGATTTGAAAAGGACTTTATTCAGCATGAAAAGGGCTGACAATTTGTGAACACTGACTGTGGAAGACGTCTCCATTGTTCAACGAGGGTACGTTTAACATGCCTTATCGTCTTTGACTTGGTGACGGATACGGCGGCCTAGCTCGTCCCTGATGTGCTCAATCCAATTGTGGCCAGTGCTGCGTGAAAGCCAGTCTAAGACTTCAATACTGGCATTTCTCATTAAGTCTTGCGTTAGAAATGCTATATGTGGCCTAGCACTTTCATGTTGAAAATAATACCAGGGACGTGTCTCTTCGTAAAGGGGAGCAAAAAGGGTTGCAAGCGGAGACCGTCCTTGGGCATGAAAACAAGCATACCCATACCATAAGATCCCGACCGCCAAATCTGTACACATCTCTGACACATGCTTGAGCATGGCCAGAGGTACACACGTACTATGCCATCAGTAACCGCGATGAATGTCCTTTAATTGAACGATAGGTCCATTGTGGCACATACCAACCTGTTGCGCTTATGATAAGGTGTAAGAATCAGTACATTAAGTGGCTTTCGAGCTCAACGTCCAGCTATTCGCAAACGGCTCCTAAGGTTTTAGCATGTATCTCGCTTCTAGTGGATTTTGATGACGTAGATGTCGTAATCGTGTATCACGATCATTTCGATGTGACATCACTCATACCGGACCGGGTCTCGGCCGGTCAGCAACTGAATCAGTTGGGTACACACAAGTTCTAAAATTAATAATTGTTTGACGTGAGTAATTCATTCTCTATTTTTCCCAGCTTTTTGTGTGTTGTTTTTGTTCTTTGGGGCGCCAAATAGTATTATTGTGTGTGAATTGATTAAGGTTTCATTCTCTGTTATAAAACAACTATTCTAACACTTACATTACAAGCCGAAGCACCTGTCTCGCTGTCTTCACCATTGAAAATACAGACATGGCCGGGATATATATACGGTGGATAATATTTATTGCACTCTTCGTTTGTTAAGACAGTCATGTTGGCCTCTCTCAGTTCGGAGGATGACGACCCGGATTCTGAAAAAAACCCATAGAAGATAAAGATGTGACCGACACGATAAGCTATATCGTTTGTAGGTATTTTACCAATTTCCAAATAGCAATGGTCAAAATTGAAAGAAATTGCAGGCGATAATTTTAAATTGTCGAAATTGAAAAAATGTTTTGTTTCTTATGGGGAAAAAAACGGTTTGGACGATGAAAAAATGCTTGTCACGAGCAATTTATTCATAGTCCACAATTTTTTTCCAAGTTTTTTTCATCAAGGGCGTTAAAAAGCGGGGCTGTATAGGAATATATTTCAGACTATGTAAAAGCTATCCGAGTTAAACTTTGACTCCAACTAAATAATTCGAAGGGTGCCTTGATCTAAAATTTTCTAACACTTTGTCTCCAACGAAATAATTCGAAAAGAGCCTTGCACTTAAAACTGCATATGCCAACCATTTCACGTGTGCATGAAGCACAAACATGGAGCAGCCTGAACAGCTACTCATGGCATTTAGAATATTCGCTGAATGTCTGAAGAAGCCTTGGGACAGTATATACATATAGAGCTCAAAGAAAAGACTCTGATAAAATTGTACGGATGTACAGGCTGATCTGAGTCTTTAGGTGGCGCACATGTGTAATGGTTGGAAATGTCATGCCATGGTCCATATCTAACCAGCTTATCGTTAATATCTAATTATAATATATCTAAAGTTCACCTCCGGTCTAAATTGAGCGCGTGCGTGACATTTCCAACCATTACACATGTGCGCCAAGTAAAGACTCAGATCAGTCTGTGCATCCGCACAGTCTGATCAGAGTCTTCACTCTGCGCTCTGTAGAAAGATACTGACCCAAAGCTTCTTTAAAAAATTAGCGAATATTCTAATTGCCCCAAATGGCTGTCCAGGGTGCTAAATGTGAGCAAGTCACGCACATGCGAAATTGTTGGAAATGTCACGCATAGGCTCAATTAGTTATTTGGTTGGTCCATTGATTGTTTGATTGACAGTCGTGACCAGTCAATCCACGAAAAATATAGAAAACACGATATACGAAGGAACCTTCCACAATTGACATAAATATTTGAAAAAAGAGATCGATCTAGCGGAGGTCAATTCGAAATAGTATTTCTGAGAGATAGATCACCATTCTAGATTCAGAAAATCCTTAAAATCGAAACGTTTTATCCTTGGCAGGTACGATAGTCTTTTTTTTATTTTCCTGACGGGTCAAACGTACTTTGTCAAAAAGTCACTTGATTTCTTGACATTTAGAATTACCCTAAGAGAAAAAAATCACCGTGGCTAGGAAGATGCATTTCGTCGTTAAGCGAGCAAAATGTCGTAACTACAGCTTTATTCAAGCTGTAGTTACGACATGGTGCACGCCTAACGACGATTTGTTCCATGCTAAGCCTTCATTAGTAAATTTATCCGTCTTGGAAAAGGTTATCGACTCAAAAAGTTATAAAAGTAGGACTATAATAGTTTGTGAACCAAACTCTTGTTTGCTTCTGTATAGGGCTTTCAAAAGTAAATCGGAATAAAGTAACACCACTCAAGCAACACAAACCAAAAGGTAAAGATGACCAACCTGTGACTCCCCATCCAGATATTTTACAATTGTCACCCACAAAAATATCTTCTAGCCGCTCGCTATCCATCTGAATGATCGAACCTTCGTCCTGTACGTTCTGGGAGAGTTTCAATACGGCCATATCGCCCGGATACAAATTCTCGTACTCGTTTATACCGTTTGTGAATTCTTCGTGCTAAAAGTTAGACAAATGACCGACTCAATTGACCAATTGCAGATGTCAATCAAATAACCAGTCGATCAATCAAATCATATATTTTAGACCTGACATGAGTTTTGAACTCGGGGATCAAAAGATATAGAATAGTTGCATTATGCGGAATAAAATCCTATACAGAATTGTATAAATATCAAAGGGCATAAAGCACTGGTAGTACTTATTGTTCAGTTGTCAATGCTGCTTTAATTTTTTTTTTTCATAAACAACACTGGCTTCAAAAGGACAGACAGGAGGTGTAGACTAAGACCAGACTGCACTGAATAGTCCGGCTTCAGCATGACAAGGGTTAACCAACAAATTTGTGAAATGATTTCCGGGGTTTTTAACAACTCTTATAACAAACAAAATTTTCATCGGCCTTTCTGCCATGAAGAAATTCGGGATGTTCCCCCTAATCCGGTTGTTCTTATGTTGTTTTTTTTTGGGGGGGGTATGTTTTTTTTGTTTGTTTGTTTGTTTGTTTGTTTGTTCGCAATCTGTCAATTCAATGCCTAAAAGAAATGTTCTCTTAATGTTTTGTTGTTGTTGTTGTTGTTGTTTTATTTAACATCGTCAATGCAAAAAAATATCGAATTAACATCCTTTCAATAGGTGGAGAAAGATTTATCGTGAGACGGATTGCTAACTCCGTGAGACGGATTGCTAACTCCGCCAACTCTTCGAAATTCAACGGCGTTATGTTGAAAAACTATGTTCAGTAATATGTTACACAAAAATAAAATAGTTGGTTGGCGACTTAAATGTCGTAAAATTCTCCTTCCGGTCTATGTATATGATTTTATTAGTCTATAGTTTAGGTCCTATTTACATGCCTTTCGCCCATCTATTTGAAGATACAAATTTATAGAAGTTTATTGAGGGTTAAAAACTAACTTTTCAGTCAATTAGATATATGATTATTACCGGGAAAATGACTTTCACTCCAATGATCTGCTCTTCCTCGGTCCATTCGTCAAATAGGGTATGGTCATTTATAACCACACGAAACGATTCCGGCTGACTGGAAAGAAAATTTCATAGCTTTTAGACAAGGTTACGTATAAATGATACTGTCCTTAAATGTTATGTCCAAATCCGACGGCCTTTCTGAAAAACTACGAGATATGAATTATTTCGACTATAAGATTTGATGGATTAATACAAAATTCAATCTTGTCTCAGCGTATTAACCCTTGTCATGCTTAACCCGGAATATTCCTATTTTTGCAGAGGGTATAGACAAAGATCAGACTGCACATATGTGCAGTCTGATCTTAGTCTACACCTCCTGCTTATCTCTTCTAAGCCTGAATTGCTTATAATATACATTTTCAAAAAAATTATTAACCCCCAATGATTACATCCAGTACTCTAGGTCCTTTGATTTTAATGCAATTTTAAAGAGGATTATCCCCAAGCTAGATGAATTTGACATATCAGCGAAAAAGGAGACATCCTGGGACATGCGAAAAAAAGTAACAATCCTTGTACGACTGCGTCTATTGTGCAGCCTGACCGAGGTCAAAAGATTCCATAATCAGAAGATTTTGTCAAACTAGAATGATACACGGAATACAGCATTTGGATGAAATACCTTGTTTTATTAGTGAAAGTATTTCAATCTTGCACATAATGCCCCGTTTTTCGGGAGTATTCTTGTGAAGAATGGGAGTATAAAAGTAAACATAAGATAAAAATTCAACGACAAACGACTTGATAATAAATAACGGGATTGCTCAGTGCTTATTTGGAAAAAAAACTATAAAATAATAAAAATTTATCCGAGGGAAGTTATCCAATGCCTCGTAATATCTTTATACAGGACAAGACAAATGGAATGGGTATATAGGTAGTAATTTTATCATAATTGATTGGAAAATCCATTAAAAAAACACGCTTACTTATAATCTACGCAATGAGCTGCTGTTAGCACGAGGTCCCTACCAATAATGGATCCGCCACACAAGTGTAACCAAATTACACCTAAAAATAGATACTGGAGTGACACCTGGTGTGGGTGGAGACTGATGTCAACTATTTCACCGTTAATGATCCTCTGTTTGAGCGCTGAAGGGCCTTCATAGGGGTCTGAGGAACGCCGGAAAGGGGTACCTGTAAAAATATTAACAACATGGTAACATTGGGCCATCTAAACACATTCCCCAAAAATCTCGCATTTTTATTAATTATATTGTAACGCCCTCCCCCTTTCCAAGAAAAGTGTTTAAAACGCAATGTGGAAAATGAAGAAGTTGCTCGTTTCCAATCAATTCTTCATTTTACATCGTTTTCTGCCCATAAAGTTACAGATAATCAAAATTCTATCAACTCAGAATTATCTTCTGCTGACCGGGCGTTGTCGTCAGGTCAATCGTATAAACAACCATGGTTTCTTCTATAGAACGTATGTCGCCGTCATAGCGCAGTCGGTAGTGCACCAGATTCCCAATCTTCAATCATGGGATGTCATGGGTTCGATCCTCGGTGACGGTACATATCCTTTCCGACATTTGTCTCTCACCAATGGATGGATAATCGTGAACTTAAGCGAGATAGCAGCTGGAGGCTAGGACAGGATGTAGTGGTAGTACTGGCGTGAGAAATACCAGGAATCCATGTTAGGTGTTTCAATCACCGAATCACTGAAATACTGTTAAAAGTGGATTTACACCCTATTCAATCAAACAATCAATCTATAGAACGTGTACCGTTTCTAATCTGCAGTTTAAGTGTCATAGGAGTGGGGAATTGGCTAGTGGGGCGACGAATAGGGGTATATATTAGAAATAGAACTGAATCCTAAGAACAAGTTCCCAGCCAGTAAAAAATATGGGACCCATATAGTACCCATGTGGGAACCTATATTGGACCCTCATGGGATAAGTAAACGGGATTTATATGGAACCTATCTGGGCAACCCCTAGCACTATCACTGAAATTTATGATTCTCATATTACCCATATGGTCCTATAATTGTAACATTTGAGACCCACATTGGCATTAGTATGCCTATTTATGACCCACATAGTTTAACCCATTCCCACATAATCCCTACTTTTTACGACCCTCAAGGAAAAAAATGTTTTGGAAAACATTGTGAAAAACGAAGATATTACTTGTATAAAGCAATTTCTTCGTTATCCACATTGTTTTCTATCCAAAAGACGAGCAAACTTAAAATTCTGTCTCTTTGAAATTGTCGCCTGCAGCGTCTTTTTGTCGTCTGTAGCGTCTTTCAATTTGGACCAGGCTAAAATTTTGTTGTTTTGGAATGGGTTAACTTAAAGAAGTTGCTTACTATAATTCTGAAAGTGGGTGAAATTAACACTCGCACACAATCTGTTGTATTTTAATGGACAAGGAAACACAAAAACGATCCACTTTTCTCGCTGCCTTCTCCTGTCCCTTTTTTTAAATATAAAGGCTATTTCAAACTTACCATAGATAATTGTTAGACATGTCAGTGCGATCACGATCTGCAATTTTAGGGAAATCATTTCTGAAATTGAAATAGTTGGTGTTACTGACTGTGTGAAAAATGTTTAAAACTTGGTTCATTGACGTAATGTCTTGAATTCAGTTTTAGTTTTGTTTATTAAGATTCAACCGTATTGATTGGCAAAATTGTTTTCCCCATATATCCATAAACATAGCACGCTGCTATTTTGTATGTTTTTGCAAAAATTAGGCCCATAAATGTTCACTCAAAACTAATAAAATATTTGCCTTGTTTAGGTTGGTGGTATAAAATTATAAGAAATGAAGAGAATAATATTTGTTTTCATTGAGGTAAGAACCTGAAAATTTAATCACACTAATGTATCACTACGCTTCGCGTATTTAAACAGTCTGATTAAGTTTTTAACTCAATGAAAACAAAAATGTTCTCTTCATTTTTTAAGTACATTTAACATTTGACTATAAATAAGATAAAGTATAAATATTGCGACCATATTTTGTGTTTCTGTATCATAAGCGATTGACTAAACAACTCCATGATAAAAATGAACAAGAAATCATTTTGTATACCAGTACTTGTGCATAAATTAGTGCAACAAAGAATCGTCCATCAACTGGTTAAAGTTTCGCTTATTTGTCATCTTTTTGATATTGTTATATATCTTTATAAGATAATTCTGAGGTCGACACTAACAATGGTCCTCGAGCCAAAGACCGGTGATTTATAGGGAGGGCGGGCAGAATTCCTATGGTTTTGGTCCTTCAGTTCCGTGTAGTATTTCTTATACTCTAAATTTCCATCTATTGCTCTTATCCAGTCTTTGTCTGGTTTTCATAGAACATAGATATTTCACAATTAGGGAATACAAGTTGGGAAAAGAAAACTGCTTTTGACAAGCAATTTCTTCTTTTCCCACACTGTTTCCCACCAATATTTTACTTTCAACCTTATGCACTATTCAATATTAACCTCATGATAAGTTTACTTTTATACTGCATAAAAAGACAATAGATTTTCTGAACCTTCTATCACAGTGAAGGACCTGAAAGAACTGGAACCAATTGGGCCCACAGGTCTGTGGCAAAATTCTATTAATGTCCAACCCTGAGAGATGGAAAGAATGATTTAATCCCGTCGAGGTATGAAACAAAAGAACTAATCACACTGCTGTATGGGTATGGTTAGATTTTTTAGTTTCATATCTCCGTGAAGAAAAAGAAAAAAGTCTCTCCATATCCTGACATGACATTGAACAGTTGCATACAAATGTACATTTTGTGCATGGGATTGTATTGAAGTCTCGGGAAATCAACTTCGCAGAGTAGGTTTTGGACAGACAGACGGACTAGTCGACAGACGGACTGGGGGATTCAGGTAAAACACTACACACCGATCTGAAATAAGATCAAAACAAACTATTTAGTTTGTATTGCTTCTTTGAACATATGAAAAACTAATACAACATAATGTAAGCAACCAAAATCCAGTGCATGTACGATGATTAGTGACCTTTTGATAAATTTATAGCTATAAATACCGAATTCTTTGAGTTTTTAGATATCACAAGCCTTATCCGTGAAATTTTGATCAATACGAGAAGTCTTTAATATAAATTCCCTGTCGAGTTACCACTAATAATATTCGGCCAATCTGTGATGAAAGAAGCAATTTTGTTACGTTATTATATATAAAAGAAACCACTTATTAAATATGGGCCTATTGTACTAAAAAATAATGACCCGTAATAAAAAGACAATATAACTTTGATATGATATAACTTAAAAAGTTAAAGCATGACACTCACAAGCACGAGATTCTACAAGTTTTAACTAATAACCTAATGACACAATTTTAAATGGGTCCAAACTGAAAGAAATTGCAGGCGATAATTTCATACTCAAGTTTGATTATTATTTTTTTCTGAGTAGAAAGCACTTTGGGATATTAAGAAGTGATTGTTAAAAGCAATTTCTTCATTTTCCACCTTGTATTACCAAGTTTTTCTCCAAATTTTGGTTTGAGCGTAAAAATGGGGTTGTTTGTCAATGGATTAGGCGTTTAAAAGATGTGAGTTCTCTGATCTGCACAAAACATAAATGTATTTGTTGTTGTTGTTATTATTGTTGTTGTTGTTGCTGTTGTTGTTGGTGGTTTTTTTTTTTTGTTTTTTTTTGTATTCTTGTATATTTTCTTATTTCCTCTGTTGTTGTTGTTGTTGTTGTTGTTGTTATTGTTCAATTAATTCTTTCAGTTTGTTAACTTATTTTCCTGTTTATTCTTTAAAACTGATAATCGTACGATAACTAATATCAAGGTTTTATAGTACAGAAAACAGTCGAGACACATCTTCATTCATACGGCAACTATCCCTTTACTGTTCAAACACGGGATTTTACGTTCCTGTGATTTTATACTTGAGAAAACATTGTGGAAAAAAAAAGAAATTGCTTGTAACAAGCAATTTCTCCTTTTTTCCACAATATTTTCTACCACATAGGATGGTTTCATTTCAAGTGGCACCCGATTTTCATTGTCGTCTGCATCCTCTTTCAATTTCGACCAGTCTAAAATTTCAAAAACCAGGAAAGGATTAAGTCTTGACCAAGCAATAAAAAATCAAAGCACTGAAAGTACTGATGATGGACGTCCGTGTTGGCATAGTAGAGTGATATGCCCGTTTTGGTATACAAATGGCAATTTTCATATAGATAATCCTTTTTAAGCATAACCTCTCGCCTAGCCTGGTTTGTTTAATAGGTACATGTACTACGGGATGTTTCTATACTAGATTCCTGAGCACGATGTCAAGTTTGGAAAAAATGCCATTATCACACACGTTTTTTGTCTTTCACCGATGGAAATGTTATAAGGAATTTGCCTGTTAAGTTGAGCAGCTCATGACTCAAATTTATTGTTGCAGTTGTACATGCACATGTCATGGTGTGAAAAATGACAGGAAGACATAGTTAGGTGCACCTACCAACCGCGGTTTTACTGAAAATACTACTCAAGTCACGTTAAACAAAATTCATTTGATCGCATTCTAACTAGCTTTCAAGATCAATTCTTTTTCTTGCCTTTCCGGGATTATCCTTTTCACCTTCCAAAAATAATTAAGATATCATTTAAGAAACTTGGACAATATTAGATTAGCAATATAAATTGAGATTATAACCTGTAAGAAACATATGAGATATTTTGTATATCTTTTAAACCTCCCATGATCCAGTGGAAGCTTAACCCATTCCCTCATAATCGCGCTTTTTACGCCCCTGGAGAATTGCATGAAAGAAAACATTGTGATAACGGAGAAATCGCTTGTTGCAAAATGTTTTCTATCCTATCTGAGGCTTCGCTTTCAATCTCAAAGCGATTTGAATTGTCGTCTGTAACTAGTACAAAATTTTTTCGTTTGGTAATGGATAGAAAAGGCTTATTTAAAATATTAACACGCGAAGCGGATTCATACATTAGTGTGATTAGGTTTTTCGGTTCGTACGTCCATGAAAACAAAAAATATTCTCTTCATGTCTTATAATTTGATAGCATTGAGCGAAAAAAGCAAAAACTGTACGAATTCTGATACTTTTTGTATGGAGCTATTTAGTGTAGAATCATACAAAAACGCTGCGTGCTAAAATTTTGTTCATGGAGTTATGAATAATTATTTTCGACCAATCAGAACGCCTGTTTTGATAGACGAAACTAAAAATTAGATTATACAAATTTGAAAGAAAATTGGGAGCGAATACCTCGTCAACCATGTCTATTATAAAAGTTTAGCGAAGTCTGTTTCGACCAACAGAAAGAATACAAGAAATTTCGTCGTTGAGCGATCTAAATCAAGTAACTACAACTGGACCTATTACCAGACTGCTAGTCCAAATTGAAAGAAGATCCTGACGACATTTTCAAAGCTCGTGCAAATTCAGAAAACATACCAGATAGGATAGAAAACATTGTGAAAACCAATTTCTCCGTTTCTCATAGGGGTTCCTAAAAGTGTGTTAAATGCGGAGTGGGGACGGTAACTTGTTGAACCAGTGGTATAGAAACGAGATCGAAGGTATATCATCTCGTAATGGCATTGTCATCATAAAAAATAAAACAACTAGCCATGTGTACACAGATGTATCGTAAACCAGTACTTAAAACTGTTTCATATTTTTTCTTTATGATTGTTGGTATACTTAAGTAATTTACACATCATTTAAAAAAGCCATAAAATAACAACGTTGTAAATATTCCTCTGTTTATCTGCTATTTTTTTCACGATATATGCCCCTTCGGAATATCTCTCGGGCGACCTACGATCAACCTTGTATGTATCAGGAGGGACTACTTTCGCACTCGGAGGAATTCTTCGGAAGATTTTTACGAAAGAGAGCTTACGGGAACGACCGAGTGTGTTCTGATTGGATATATGCCGCGATGGTTAACACATTACCAGTCAACATAGTTTTAGACATAAGACAGATGTTTCATATGACAATCCAAAGTAATTTTAACCTATTTCCACACAATCCGTCCCATTAACTCCAACAGGAAGAAATAACGCTTTGGAAAACATTGTGAAAAATGATGAAAAATTTCTTGATACAAGCAATTTCTTCATTTTCAACAATGCTTTCCATCTAACAACAACAACAACAAGTTCAAAGTTACATGAACTTGAAATTGTCGTTTTCGGAATTCATTCAATTTGGACCAGTCCAAATTTTTGTCGAATTGGAGCGGATTAATTGAATCACTGCCACTCCCACTGACCAACAAAGACAGTTAACGAGGGTATCAAACAACGTCAGTTCACATTCATTTACGTATCCAGGGACATAAAGAAGCAAATCGTTGTTTCAAGACTCAGTGTCTTAACCCTTTCCTGTTTTGCAAAATTTTAGACCCGTCCAAAATCAAAGGATTTGCAGATGAAAATTTTAAGTTGATTTTATTTGAAAAATAACCATTTAGTAGGGTATAAAATATTGTGTAAAAAGAAGAAATTGCGGAATGAGGAATAGTCGACGATATTCTGAATGTTATGACTTTGAGAAAAGAAAACATTGTGGACAATGATGAAATTGCTTGCAGAAAGCAATTTCTTCATTTTGCACAATGTTTTCTCAATCATAAAATCACAGCGACGTAAAAACCAGGGGTTAACCAGGAAATTGTTTATCGTACAACATGAATAAACAGTAGCTATGAGTTCTAGTCGTCTAATGTTTTGCGTGAATGTCGGAGGTCAAGAATGCACTTCCGGTTGAAAAGAACGAGTTGATTTATTAATCGCTTGGGTTTGTTTGTTTGTTTGTTTGTTTGTTTGTGTCTCTTTTTTTAATTAACAGCTGCGACCCGTCATTCGTAAGAACAATATCAATTCGTGTAGGGAAAGAATGGAATTAAGAAAACAAAACAAAAATGCACGAAGTAAAGAAATTGCTAACAAGCAAGTTCATGGTCAACCCCCAAACCGTTTTTTTTTTTTTTTTTTTTTTACATTTTTTGTTTGTTTGTTTTGTTTTGTTTTCGGGAGTGTTGTAACAAACAATCCTTTAAGACTAAATTACTAAACATTTCAGTAAAACCAACGGTCGGTCAGTTATAAATTACGTAATAAAAAAAACTTTGCCGTCTAGAAATGGTTTTCCACGAAGCACTCAGTGTCCAGTGTTCAGTTAAAAATTACGTAATAAAAAAAACTTTGCCGTTTTAGGACGTGTGCCTAGGAATGATTTTCCAAGAAGAACTCAGTGTCCTGCGTAATTATCAAATCATCGTTCGAGTTATTTCTTAAATGTTCTAACTACACATTGGATCGTGGTACACTTACGATACTATAGATATTGCCGGAACCATCGACATGTATCATTTCTCAAAACTCCTGTACTGATAAGATTACGACCATTTGACGTGTTTAAACCATTATTTCACCATGTCGACGACACTATGGCTGCATATATCTGCTGTACTAATAAGCCTTCCTCTAGGTAGTATAGATTCTTATTATTATAACTATAATTATGATTATGATTATTATATACCTATAAATTTTTCCGGTAAAATATGCAAATTCCACACAGAGAAAATCGGACAGGTCAGAAAAAATATTCCGTATCTGACAGTTTCAAGTACGGTTCCATGTTCCGCTCCTTTGTTGGTTCGACGACTTAAACATCGTAATAAAAGCTTATTCAACCTGCATTTACGACGTTTATGATACCAGCAAACATTTTGCCTCTTACCGTCCCTGGCAGCGTATGTCACAAAATAATGCCTTTAACCCTTGGCATGCTGTATAAATTACCTTACTGAACTGCTGTCAAATCAAAGGGCTGAAAGCACTGATGGATCTTGTTGTTCAAAAATCAATATTTCTTTAAGGAATCAACCTCATAAACAACTCTGGAAGGGAAATTATGAGCAGGAGGTGTAGACTATGATCATCCTGCAAAAACGTGCAGTCTGATCTTAGTCTACACCTCCTGCCAAAACCGGAATATTGCGGGTTCATCATGACAAGGGTTAATAACCTTAGTCGAACTTCTATGTTAGAGGTAAGTGGTGTGGCCAGAGACCTGACAATGGACCGATCGCTCGCACTATCCACTTACTCCATTGACTCTAACAGGAAGTCTCGTTTCGATATTCAACGGCGTTATTTTGCAAAATCTATGGTCAGTGGCATGGAATCAAACAGTAGAATGGTTGGTTGGCGACATTTACGTCGTAACTACAGCTTATTCAAGCTGTAGTTACGACGTAAATGTCGCCAACCAACCATGTACTTGCCAAACCAACAAAAAATGCTTCATTTTCCCATTTCAAAGTTAACTTCTAGTCTAAATGAATGATTTCATTGGTCGACTTTTTGCTGTTGTTGTTTTTGGTTAACAATCGCTATTGGTTAATTGGTTAAATTAGAACAGGTGGACCGACAGGGAATTTCTTACGCGATGACAGTAAAATTTCTGTACGCGATTTCTGGCCTGTTCCAGTACTCTCCCGCTGCGTAGGCCTTTCTGTAGCTCTTTCTGCCATCGAAGACGATTAAAAGGCTGCGCTTTCTTGTGTTCCCGTTGTCTTCTCGCGATTGTTCTTTTCATCGGATTCTCGTAATCTCGTATTCTCATTATCGTGCTCCTATTCTCCTAGAATTGTACCTTTATGTACTCATATTGTACTCTTATGTTCCTATTATAGTACTTTATGTTCCCTGCTTTCTCATTATTGTACTCTTTTGCTTTTCGTGCAGTCATTGTCATGTCCTCGATATCATACTATCAATGGCTCAATGTTGTTCTCTTTATTCTCACCGTCAAATTGTCGATCCTGACCTTCAACTTTATATCATACCCATTTTACGTCGCTGAGAATGTACTTACGGGAAGGTATCGTGATTAAAGATGAAGTTTCTGTCTATACTGTATTGTTCTTTCTAATCGAAAGAATAACTTTTTTTTAGTAAATCAGTTCTGATTTTTCTTCTGCAACTTCACTGAATTTGTTTCGGTCTAGAAATTTACCGTCGTTTAGTGAAACTGGTTAGAAAGAAATACATGGGGATCTCGTAATGACCTAGTTCTTTAACCTTAGCTAGAAAAGTGTGCTATTTTATATAACATTGTTAATAACTTCTAGTTTTTCTTTACTTTTTAAGATAAATTTATTTTGATACTAGTAAACAAATATGTTAACAGTAAAACTGCCATGTTTTCATCGTGGCAGATATAAAACTATTTTTAGGGTCAATCTCCCCTGACCCTTAATCGTTTCCTGTTTACAACGCCCATGTTTTTGAGTCTCAGTGATTTTAAAATAGAGAAAAATTGTAGGGAAAAAGAAATTGCTTGTTTTAAGCAATTTCTTCTTTTTCTACAATATTTTCTTACCCTACTGAATGGTTATTCTTCAAATAAAATCTACTTTGAATTTTCGTCTGCGAAACCTTTGAATTTGGACAGCTCGAAAAATTTCAAAAACAGGAAAGGGTTAAAGATGTTAAGCGAGGATACGTGTTGATTCTACACATCAAAATGAAATTATGGAAACGAGAAACGTATTCCGATTTTTGACAAATGCGAGAGGTAAAAATTTCACACTGCCAACATTTTAATCCTTGTCATGTTGAACCCTGAATATTCTTGCTTTGGCAGGAGGCATAAACATCTGATCTTAGTCTACACCTCCTGCTTATCCCTTTTAAGCCAGAATTGTTAACTCTCTAAACATAGAGATATTTATAAATTCAATTTTTAAAATAATTTTTACCCTTAACCAGTTCTTCCAGTGCTTTCAGGTCTTTGATTTTAATGTGCCATTAGATAAGGATTATATTCAGCATGACAAGGATTAACATGAGTGTAAAGCGAGGGCATTACGCAACATTGGCTTCACTCTTTTCTGTTCAATCCCCGAGGGTGTTTTTTTTTTTTTTTTTTTACGGCCTTGAGTTTTTATACTTGATAAAGCATTGTAGAAAAGGGCGAACTTGTTTGTAACGAGCAGTTTCTTCTCTTTTTCTAGAATATTTCTACTCTCACGAATGATTATAATTTCAAATAAAATTGACATTGAATAGTCGTCTGCAAACCTTTGTTTGGGCCAGGGCTAAAATTGTTAGAAACAGTAAATGGTTAATAAAACTGTATTAATTTTGTGACTCGTCAGAAGAAAAAGGGATCCCACCAAAATAAAAAAAGGAAGAACCGATCCCGCAGAGGTCAACCAAAGGTAGTAAGATAAAATGGCCATCCAATATTCAGAAAATCGTCAATAGGGCAGTTTCTACCGCACCAGACTCCCAATCTCCAATCATGGGGTGTCCCCGGCGGTGGCACGTATCCTTTCCGACATTTGTATCTCAACAATGGGTTGATAATAGTAAAGCTAACTGGGATAGAAGCTGGAGGCTAGAAAAGGGTGTAATGGTAGTACTGGTGCGAGATATAACAGGAATCAATAGTTAGGTTTTCTAGCCGCCGCGATATAACTGAAATGTGTTAAAAGCAGCGTTAAGCAAGAACTACAAAAAATCATCAGAAAGTGAAAATTTTCAATCCTTGTCAGACTGGGAAGTACATGCAGTCTGACCAGGGTCGATACCTTTCGAAAATCCAAAGAGGTCCTTTTTCACATTAAGAGTATTATAAGTAATCTAAGCTGATCCTCTAAGAAACTTTGAGTCAGCTTATGCCTATATAGCGCATACTTAAAACTCTAACCATACCACAGTGTATTGTTACGCTGGTTAATCCTCTAACAAGCATGGTCCTTTTGGTCCCCTATGGGCAGAAGCTGACCAAAATGTCTATATTGAACCCATGTGGGTCCCGTTTGTAAACTTTAGTCAATGTTGGACCCATAAAAGACCAATATTAATAAAATGAATGCTTAAAACGCCAAATGAAAAAGAAATCATCGAACGAAATTTTGGAATTTGCTTTTAATAACCGATTTTTATGCATAAAAGGATAATGTAATTTGTTTCAGTTTCAAAATATTTGCCAGTGTTGTTTCTAACTAATACATAAATCATAAAGTGATGTATGATATAATGTTCAATCTTTCATTATCATAATCATTATAAATTGCGTTAGGATAAAACGGATTTCTATTGATTTCGATGCATGTCTTTTTTTTTCTGTACGTATCTATATTTCTTTTTCATCCTTAAATAGATTATTGTGTATTTTCATATTGCGGATATGGCCCTCTTCTATCGGCTAAATGGTGGTACTCTATGTCTAAATGAATATGTATGCATGCTTGGCAGATGTTTCCAAATAAGCCAAAGATAGAAGATGGAGCCTATATTACTTTACACGGGGGTTCCATATCCCATCTGGGTCCTAGATGGGCAGCCAAAATTGGACTCAAATAAATCTCCATACTGATCCTAAAATGTGTCCCCTTTTCCACCTGGGTTGAATCTAAACTTGGCACACATTTATAAGCATGGAATTATTACTATTATTATTTACTTCTAGCGGAATGAGGAATAGTTGACGAAATTCTGAATGTTGTGACTTTTAGAAAAGAAAACATTGTGGATAATGAAGAAATTGCTTGCAGTAAGCAATTTCTTCATTTCCAACAATGTTTTTTAAAGCTTTTTTTTTCTTTTGGGCGTCATTGTGTAATAGGCTTAACAGCACTGAAATAACATATTACTATTTTCTAAAATGACAGTCTTTAGTCTGGAATGTGCAAATCTAACCGATGGTATCTATGACATTGGGTGCAAGTCCTACTCGGAATGTCGAGGTGGAATCATCTACCAACACGATTGTCCACAACATCAGGTTTACAACTCTATAGTACACCACTGTGACTAGTAAGTATTGAACGACCCTCACTGATAGTATTCATAGCATTAATTGTAATATTTAGCTGAAGAAAAAAAACCTACTAACAGGACTCTAAATAATGACAAATTTATATCTCTAAAGCGCGTTACAGATCCACTAGTAAGTATTGGACGACCCTAACGGATATTATTTATGACATTGGCTGTAATATTTAGCTGGAAAAACACACACACACACACACTACCAACAGGACGGTAAATAACGACAGTTTTAAATCCCTTAAATGCGTCACAGATCCACTAGTATGTATTGAACGACCCTCACTGATAGTATTTATGACCTTGGCTATGATATTTAGCTGAAATCAAAACCACTTAAAACAACGATAGGTCTAAAGTGCGTCACAGTTCCACTAGTATGTATTGAACGACCCTCACTGATAGTATTTATGACATTATCTGTAATATTTAGTAGAAAAACTACTGTCAGGACTGTAAATAACGACAGGTTTATATATCTGAAGTGCGTGAGAGTTCCCCTAGTATGTATTGAACGACCCTCGCTGATAGTATTTATGACATTATCTGTAATATTTAGTAGAAAAACTACCGTCAGGACTGTAAATAACGACAGTTTTATATCTTTAAAGTGTGTCAGAGTTCCACGATCCTCGCGGATATTATTTATGACATTGGCTGTAATATTTAGCTGAAAAAAGTAAATAAACCCACTACCAACAGGACAGTAAATCACGACAGGTTTATATCTACAAAGTGCGTCAGAGTTCCACTACTAAGTATTGGACGACCCCCACGGATATCATTTATGACATTGGCTGAAATATTAAGCTGACAAAAAAAAAAAAAAAAAACAACAAACAAACCCACTACCAACAGGACTGTAAATAACGACAGGTGTATATCTCTAAAGTGCGTCAGAGTTCAACTAATAAGTATTGAACGACCCCCAGTGATGTTGGCTCTAGTCTCCGGGCCCTACTTGGAATGTTCAGGCTGGAATACCTACCAACTTGATACCCATGATATCAGGTATGTAACACTTAAGTAAATATTTTAAGTAGTACGACAAAGTTCTAGAATGGTCCCAATTGAAAGAAGTTGCAGACCACAATTCTTGGTGCATTTGTTTAATATTTGACTTTAGGGGTAGACAGCATCGTGGATGATGAAGAAATTGTTTATTAAAAGCAATTCCTTCATTTTCAAAAAAATATTTTCCAAAGTATTTTGTTGTTGTTTCGTTTGTGTAAGTTTTTTTCTGAAGGGGCGTCAAAAGGCGTGAAAGACTATTAAGAGTCTTTACTTTGAGAGGGGGGGGGGTGGAGAAATTGAAGGCACAGGCTCATATCGTCGTATTTCTCCGTAAAATGACGTCAGGCTGCATGAGAATAATATTATTTTTTTAATAGTTGAGCTTTGATCATTTCCTTGAGCTTCTATTGCCTTTAATTTATATAGAATATGTACATAATGAATGTAATATTTTGGTGCAGTAGAGGTACAAAATCTGACAACTTGATTCTCCCGGTCAGGTGAAACATAAAATCTACCTACCCAGCTCGAATCTAATACATAGGGAATATTACATCAGTGTATTTTTCTGTTTGTTGTTTTCGTGGTCGAGAATCGTGTGTAGGTATTTTTTATTGGATGAGACCGAAGGTCGAATCCAATAAAAAAAATACCTACACACGTTTCGAGAACACGATAACAACAACTAGAAAAAACACACTGATGTAATATTCCTTTTATTATATACCTTTAAGACTAGAATTAAGAAAATTCTATTAAATGATTTAGAAATAACCATCTTTCCGAACGGCAATACACAAAAGGGAGTCCGTGTTTAACGGTACTCGCCGAATACGGTTTTTTGGTACACGCCGAATATTGATTTTTTTTCTGTCGAGTTGTATTGGATAGCCAGATTTTAATTCATATCATTTATAAGTATATAATAAAAAGTTTGTATCACTACTTAAACAAATTATTCCTTATATACCGAGGAGGCTTGTGTACTTGCTCATGATTTCCTGTCATTTTTAAAACGGAAGGACCCTAACATTCAATCCGTGCATACAGCGCTCATAGCATTTGGGCTTGCTACATATCAGTAGCCAAATAGTAAGAGATTGAACAAGTCATGATCGTAGAGAGTCAGCTTTCCTTCTCGTAAATTTGTTGTAATGGATGAGTCGTCACTGGTCACTTGTAGAGTAGTACGTGATCGAGATTAGTGGTGAGTAAAGGTGGTTAAAATCGGGGAATATCCAATAAAAAAGAAAAAAATTAAGATAGTTGAAAATTAAAAAACTTGCATGTTGACGATATTAAGTTGGATTTTGAAGAAATTGCTTGTTACGATGTTTTCAAAGGCTTTTTGCCTGGGGGCAACAAATAGCATTATCGTGTAGGAAAAATATACGGCGGTTTTCATTTTAAGAAAATAATTTAGATATCATCGTATCTAAAAAAAAAACCTTTAATAACAATATGGCAATGACAAAATATTCAAGGCTTCTTATTGCTCTTCAGCAATTTCCTTTATGGTTCTCTTAATATTCTATTTTTTTCAGTGAGAACAAGGTCGCCCCACCTTGCGGCCTGGTCAGGGACTGCTCTAGCATGACTGACAAGTCATACGCGGATTTGACCAGAAACTGTACTTCGTACTATACCTGTGTCCACCATATTTACTATGGCCATAACTATTGTACACCAGGTCAGTCTGCACAGTCGAACAGACGTGCTTTCGCTAACATAATTAATCAATGCATTTCAAAAGCTCAGGGTCCGAGATTATAAAACTCTTATCGTATACTCAATTGAGAATTTACTCAAAATTCGATTTGAAATTAAAGATGTTTATTACGATAAATTCTACAGTAACTGAGCGAATAGGTAAATTATATACTATAACACAAAATCTACAATTATATAGAAACACAATATTTATTTAAGCTTGAAATTTGAGTAAATTCTCAAATGAGTACGAAAAAAAATTATAATCTAGGGCTAAGATGCCATGTATCTTGATAAATATACATATATATATTTCAAATTAAGATCCCCATAAACTCTGCTCAAACTTTTATAACCCATTATTAGTCGACAAAATTTAAGTCTTGTCAATATTGAATTAATATGAAAAACATAGTGGGCAATAAAAAAAATATACGAGTAATCTCTTCATATTTCACTATGATTTTCCAAGTTTTTTTTTTTTTTTGTTTTTTTTCTTGTGGGTCGCGAATAAGCGGGATTAAGAAATGGCATTCCTTTATAGTTCCTTTTCTTAAAAGACATCAAAAAACGTGAACACAGAATTTCTGTGAAATCGATTGTTTTAACTGTAATTACGGCGCTTAAACATTCCTGCTTTCTTTTACAACCCGATGTCGTGTGAGGCTCAGACAAATAGCCTTGTCGGAGGTCAGTGGGTTTGGCTAGGTCAATTGACTAAACGTTATTTCTTTTTTCATTCCAGGTACAGTATTTGAGGAGACTATGCAGACCTGCGTTTGGCCAGTAGACGCATTTCCGCCATGTGGTACAAAGAAAGCTGGTTAAAACTCGGACCAAAAAAAAACGGCTGTTGTTTCACTGAATTAGGATAACGGATAATAAACGCATCAAAAATTGCAAAGCTGATGTTTAATATATTTGCTACATCCTTATTTTCCCGAAGTATAGTTTATAGGGATCTTGTTTTTCTTCTTCAGGACAATGTATAGTTTTCATTAGCTCATTACAAAGCAGCAAAGTTTTTGACTAGTCCAAATTGATAGGAGTTGCAGAAAAATTTAAGTTGGTGAAATTTCACATTTATTTACTTTTCTGGGTAGAAAACGTGGCAAATGAAGAAATTGCTTTTTGCAAGCAATTTCTTCATTTTCCACAATGTTCTCTCAATTGCTTTTCTTGACAGGCGTCAAAAGGCGACATTGTGTGGGAATAGATTAATAAGCTGTGTCTGTAGCAGAAACATTCTCCCCGTGTAACATAACAAGCTGTAGGGCAAAAACATTTCACTATTCTCCCAAAGCTCTATCATGATAGATATGCTGTTGTTTACAGAAGTGATCCTGCATTTCCTTTGATCAAAAATCATGAGGCATCAAATTTAAATGCACTGTACATCAACAAAGCCTGTAATCATGAATGGTTTCTAATGCTATACAAAATCACTCTAATTTTCAACATTTCGGCAAAAATGCCTTTATCAAGAAAAAGAAAATAAATCTTATATCTAGAACATAATTTTACGATCACTCATTATAGCCATTTTGTTTTATCTAATAGAGGATATGACGTCAACGTCGTATGGTAACGTTTGCGCGACGTTGACGTTCCCGCGCTTAATCAGACGTCAAGTAACGTTAAATGGAATTGCGCGTCCTTTACGTTGCAACCAAATGGCTGTACCGTCCGCAATTTTTTGATCCATGCTGATTCATGAACCTGGCGCTCTATTTTGTCTGCAGAGTACATCTTTTTTAAAAAGAGTTTCTAATGCATGGTGATTAACCCATTACAAGACGAGAAAACTTTAGACTGGTCCAAATTCAAAGAATTTACAGAAGACGTTTTAATGTATACTAGATGTTGAGATTAAGGGCCAAATAAGTTAGAAACCATTGTGTCTCTAAATAGATAGAATTTGCAATGTTTATCAAATTTTGAAAGTAAGTGAAAAATAGTTGGTATAAGCACTTTCTCCTTTTCTCACATTGTTTTCAATGCCGTTTTTTTCTTTAGGACGTCAAAAGACATGATTGTGTGGTAATGGTTTAACCGAATTAAAACTGACATTTGGGCAACTTGACCTTGGCTGATGACCTAAATATGGTACCAACAGTGAAGTTTTAAAAAAAGGGGGGTAAAAATACAATTGAAGTATATAGCCTACCACTGAATGTTTACATGTTGGTATCAGTGTTTTTTCCATCATGGACCATGTCACTGATTTTTGGAGATAAAATGACAAAAAGGACAAAACTATATGCCCCTAACGGTATATTGAGTAGAAAAGCCACAAGGAGATCAATAACATTCATGCAAGAAACATCAAAACAAGAGTACAATCTACTGGTTCTGACTGTCGGGCATTGGATAGTGGATAAATAAATCCAAGTAAAAAAGGGCCATAATTCCCACAACTAACAAGGTGCCAAACTGTCACAAGATACGCCCGTCAAACTGCTTAATATTAACTGGGGGTTTGAATAGAACTGAGGTTATTTTGAATGAATTTTTTTGTCAAACAAAGTATGAAAAACAACAAAGGGCAATAACTCAAAATATACGCTGGGTAGAGTTATGGTTCTTGTACACTGCACTCCCACTTGGTGAGCTCTATCCATCCATGAAGTTTCATGATTCTAGCTATTATACTTTTAGAGATATACTCCGGACAAGATTCAAGTATGAAAAACAACAAAGGGCAATAACTCAAAAAATAGGCCAGGTAGAGTTATGGTTCTTGTACACTGCACTCCCACTTGGTGAGCTCTATCCATCCATGAAATTTCATGATTCTAGCTATTATACTTTTAGAGATATACTCCGGACATGATTTAAGTATGAAAAACAACAAAGGGCAATAACTCAAAAAATAGGCTAGGTAGAGTTATGGTTCTTGTGCACTGCACTCCCCCTTGGTGAGATCTATACACCCATGAAGTTTCATGATCCTAGCTATAATACTTTTAGAGATATACTCCGGACAAGATTCAAGTATGAAAAACAACAAAGGGCAATAATTCAAAAAATAGGCTAGGTAGAGTTATGGTTCTTGTGCACTGCACTCCCCCTAGTTGAGATCTATACACCCATGAAGTTTCATGATTCTAGCTTTTATAATTTTAGAGATATACTCCGGACAAGATTCAAGTATGAAAAACAACAAAGGGCAATAACTCAAAAAATAGGCTAGGTAGAGTTATGGTTATTGTACACTGCACTCCCACTTGGTGAGCTCTATCCATCTATGAAGTTTCATGATTCTAGCTATTATAATTTTAGAGATATACTCCGGACAAGATTCAAGTATGGAAAACAACAAAGGGCAATAACTCAAAAAATAGGCCAGGTAGAGTTATGGTTCTTGTGCACTGCACTCCCCCTTGGTTAGATCTATACACCCATGAAGTTTCATGATCCTAGCTATAATACTTTTAGAGATATACTCCGGACAAGATTCAAGTATGAAAAACAACAAAGGGCAATAACTCAAAAAATAGGCTAGGTAGAGTTATGGTTATTGTGCACTGCACTCCCCCTTGGTGAGATCTATACACCCATGAAGTTTCATGATCCTAGCTATAATACTTTTAGAGATATACTCTGGACATGATTCAAGTATGAAAAACAACAAAGGGCAATAACTCAAAAAATAGGCTAGGTAGAGTTATGGTTCTTGTGCACTGCACTCCCCCTTGGTGAGATCTATACACCCATGAAGTTTCATGATCCTAGCTATTATACTTTTAGAGATATACTCCGGACAAGATTCAAGTATGAAAAACAACAAAGGGCAATAACTCAAAAAATAGGCTAGGTAGAGTTATGGTTCTTGTACACTGCACTCCCACTTGGTGAGCTCTATCCATCCATGAAGTTTCATGATTCTAGCTTTTATTCTTTTAGAGATATACTCCGGACAAGATTCAAGTATGAAAAACAACAAAGGGCAATAACTCAAAAAATAGGCCAGGTAGAGTTATGGTTCCTGTGCACTGCACTCCCCCTTGGTGAGATCTATACACCCATGAAGTTTCATGATCCTAGCTATAATACTTTTAGAGATATACTCCGGACAAGATTCAAGTATGAAAAACAACAAAGGGCAATAACTCAAAAAATAGGATAGGTAGAGTTATGGTTCTTGTGCACTGCACTCCCCCTTGGTTAGATCTATACACCCATGAAGTTTCATGATCCTAGCTATAATACTTTTAGAGATATACTCCGGACAAGATTCAAGTATGAAAAACAACAAAGGGCAATAACTCAAAAAATAGGCTAGGTAGAGTTATGGTTATTGAGCACTGCACTCCGTATTGATGAGAAGAATATAACTGCCAAGTTTAAAGTCAATCGGACTTACAGTGACAGAGTTATGCTCCGGACAAAGAAGTGGACACCGCCGGACAACCGGACGCCCGGACGCCCGGACGGCCGGACGGCCGGACGCCCGGACGACCGGACACCACGGGTGATCCCATAATACGTCCCGTCTTCGACGGGCGTATAAAAAGTAATCCAGGAACATTATGTAGAGGCGGCCAAATATTTGATGTACATTTGTGACCTTGACACTATTTCAAATTTGTTTCAAATGGCACATCTACTTATGATAGACCACAATTGTCCGAATCTAGTTTGAAACATATGCACATATGTACAAAATATGCTGCGGTCATAGCGCAGTCAAACTCCCTATCTTCAATCATTGGTTGTCATGGGTTTGATCCCCTGCGATGGCACATATCCTTTCCGACATTTGCCTCTCATCAATGGGTGGTTAATCGTTAACCTAAATGGGATCGCAGCTGGAGGCTAGGAAAGGATATAATGGTGGTACTGGCATGAGGTATACCAGGAATTCATTGCTAGGTGCTCTATCCGCCGCGAGATGTATGAAATTTTTTTAAAAGCTGCATTAAACCCCATTTAAACGAAAAATGCTATGGACATGCTACATTTGAATATTTGACCTTTACTGTGACCTTGATCTTGAAGCTATCTGAAAATTTGTTTCAAGCATGATCGAGAACATGTGTGCCATTTTTTGAAATCCATCCATTGAGGTAGAAGTTATGGCCAGGACAAAATAAGACAAACCAACTCACAAACACAGACTTGTCATAGTGAAGATTATGTCTCCCTTACCACAAGCAGGCAAAACAAAATTGCAGTATAGGTATAGGTTTCAAAAGCCTTCAATTATACCGCAGATACTACGAATTATTGATTGACTGATTGATTAAATGGGGTTTAACGCCACTTTTAACAGTATTTAAGTCGGATCGCGGCTGCTGGAGCACCTAACAATGGATTCCTGGTATTTTAACACTAGTATTACCACTACATCCTTTCCTAGCCTCCACCTGCTATCCCACTTAGGTTTACGCCGGGGATCGAAGCCATGACATCCCGTTATTGAAGATTAGGAGTCTGATGCGCTACCGACTGCGCTATGACGGCGACGCGCGAAATATTGGTGCTTCAGTGCGAAACAGTCGAAACTGCCTATAAACATAGAGGCAGTTAAAACTGTTTCACGCTGACCCATCGATATGTGAGTTTTTGCATCACATACATCAGACGACAACAAAGCTATGTAAATACTCCAGTCTTCGCAAAAACAGCTATGCCTGTACATAGTATTTTCAATAACTATAAATGTGTATGAAGCGCAGGCGTTGAGCACCCTAGACAGCCAAACAATGCATTTGAATATTTGCTCACTATCTGTAGAAACTGAGTCAGTAGCTATCTATAGAATGCAAAGTGAAGACTCTGATCAGCCTGCGCAAATCTTTAATTGGCCTATATGTGAAATTGTTGGATTAGTTTTTTGGTCACTGCATTTTTAACCGCGACATTTTGGGGGCGATTAGTGTCCGCGTTTTCGAAATTCAGTCGGTGACTCTATTTGCCAAATGTTCCTCTAACTCACCTGGACGCATACAACACTGAGCATTCTTGGTAAAAAGCTGTTCTAATAGCTGTCAATTAAAGGAGCACCTGAATTTCTTTGAATGTTGAGTCTGGAACATCTTTTTCTGAGCATGCAAAATCCTTTAAACGCTTGATTCCTTCAAAGCTACATAAAATAGGGAGAATTACAAGTTAAGGAATAAAAGGAAAATGGAGGTCCAGAGTTTGGAAAAACGTAACGAGCTAAATATAAATACTCTTTGACTGCTACTTTAATACGCGTAACTCACAGTAAATGTTTGTGAACTTTAAACAATTATGTAACAAATCGGTGCATCATGCTTGTGTAAATTAGAAATTGCGGATTGATTAAACCTATAGTCCCCCAACCGGTAACCGGTTGGGACTAATAAAACGAAGACAGACATAATACAATCAACAAGCTGATAGCATTGCCTCAGCTTTTCTAAAGGAACATCAAAGATAGGACAAAGGGTGGTCTACAATTAACACATGTTTCTAATAAACAAATCTATTCAGATAGTTCTTTAAAAAGTCTGACAGTCAAAATACAAACTTAAAAAAAATACAATAGAATTTCATTAATTCTGTCCTGCTGACATACCTTTGAATAGTCCAGTATTAGCAGGCAGCATAGACAAAGATCAGACTGCATAGATATTTTGTATACACAGAATCTTTCCCCACACTACCTGATGGTCATCTTTTTCAGTTATACATGGCTTATGCAAGGTCAACATACAATGACCTTTATTTTCAATCCATTCAGATTCTTCGCTACAAATGATCGAAGTATAAAGCAAGATCCCAAACAGAATATCATTGAATAATGTTTGGCTTAAACCTCCCCCACTTTGAAATTTATTTTAAAAAAATAGCAAGGTATTTCAAACTGGTATTGACAAGAAAATATTTAAAAATGTTTTTTAGCATATTAAGTTTTAACCAACACAGCATCATGTTTTTTAAACACATCTCCAGATCACAGTTTTATGATATCATCGGTATAAATAGTCCGCTTGTAGATTAGCTGCAATGGCTGGCTCCCACATGTCTCCATTCTGTAATAACTTTTCTTTGTTGTATAGAAGTTCTTCATGTGTTTCTGTGGAGTATTCAAAGTTGGGGCCCTGCAACCAAACAGTGGCTGGTCATATATACATATTTTTTTCAATCCCATTTTCTTACATCCCTAAAGAAAATAACTAGGAAAAAATTGTAAAATGAAGAAATTGGTTGCAAGACATAATTTCTTCATTTTCCCACAGTGTTCTCTACCCAAACTGAAAGATTCAAATTGTTGTCTGCAATTTCTTTCAATTTGGACAATTCTAAAATTTTGTCATCTAGTAATGGTTCAAAAACCGGAATAATGTTCAAAGTGACGTTCAACTCCATTCAATAAACCAACTGTATCTTGGCCCTAATATTTCAGGATTGATCCTTTTATCTACACTTACCTCAACAATTGCATCTACAGGACACGCCTCCTGACAGAATCCACAATAAATACATTTCGTCATGTCAATATCGTATCTGGTTGTCCTTCTGCTGCCATCTGCTCGGGTTTCTGCCTCGATCGTGATGGCCTTTGAAATAAAACAAGAAATTGATGTTGTCAGCCATATCTCTTGACAATGGTCTTCCTGGAGAACTGTTGGTAAATTTTACACCAAATAATGGAAATTCCTACATATCATAGTTGTATAAATGGGAAATAAAAAGTGATGCATTCACCCACTACCAGATGACAAAATTTTAGACTTGTCTAAATTGAAATAAGTTGCAAACAACAATTTCATGTTAATGAAAATTTAAGTCTTTGTCAATTCTGTTAGACAACTTTTTGGCAAATGAAGAAATTGCTTATGATAAGCAATTTCTTTAAAAAAAAAAAATCCCCTCTTAGTTGTTTTCTTCAGGGGGTCAAAAAGCCTGATAGAGTTGGAATAGGTTAATCAGGGTATAAATACCTAGTAAGCTTAGCAAGCACTCATATCACACATGTATTAGTTTTACATATGTGTCTATTTTTATCTCCTCTCTTAATACTCTTAAGGTCAAAAGCTTCTGAGATTTTTTTATGTTACAGATATACAGTAGAATTTTATTATCTATGGCAAGGTGTTACAGTGGAATCCTGTTAGTTGTAACACCAATTCGTCAACACTTTTGTTGCAATAAACCAGAAGTTGCCATTAAAAGGAGCTATTTGTTTTTTAAATCTATTGTCTTTGCATAAAATCAGTTGCAATTAACCAATTACCAGACAGCATAATTCTAGACTAGCCCCAATTCAAAGGAGTTGCAGACGACAATTTAAAGTCTATGAAACTTTAGATTTTTTCAACTCTCTGGGTAGAAATATTGTGGAAAATATAGAAATTTCTTGTAAAGGAACACTCAAGGATCCTTTCTATAAAATCTGGAAATAATCCAGTCAAGGGTATCTGTGCAAAAGATTTTCAAAGTTTACAATGTACGTCATACAGGAAAATTAGCCAAAAGTTTTCAGACAAAGACTCAGATGCTGTTGTCATTGACAACTTGGCCACAGCAATACCTTTTCTCTGAAAACAGTAGAGCCAAAAATTAGTTATACTAGCTGTGGCGGATATTTGATATCTTTAAGCACAAACAGGTCTACTGAAATTTGAATACTATTTATTTCTAAATATGTAAAAAAAAAAAAAACCTTTGAAATTCTAAGCTCATTAGCAGTCATGAGTAAAGAGTTAGAATTTTGTTAAAGATAAATGCATTGAAGTCATGTAAGTTAATTACCTTCACTGTACGAGACTTAATCGCAAAATTATTGTTTGTGTTTATTGGCACATTCAAACCCAGGTCACTTAGTAATGAGCTTTGATGTTTGAACCACGGCCTGGTTAAAAATACACTCAATCCAAGGGTCTCCAGTTTGAACCCTGGCTAAGTATTTTCCTGACTCCTAGTGCTTCCAATTCTTTGATTTCAATGGAATTCCAAACACTTATCAGTAATTTAGATTGACAAGGATTAAAACTATTTATTTGTTTGAATACGGTTTAATGCCACTTTCAACATTATTTCAGTCATATTGCAGGGTAAGGTTAAAACAAACTGTTTCTAGTTACCTGTGCTGGACAAATGGCTTCACACAATTTACAGGCAATACATCTCTCCTCCCCAGATGGATATCTCCTCAGAGCATGCTCCCCACGGAATCTTGGACTCAGGGGACCTTTCTCAAACGGGTAGTTTATAGTTGCATGTTCTCGAAATGTCATACCAAACACAATAGAGAACCCTGCAAATGCAATCGATGCTACTTTAAATTTTCAGTACAATTTAAGCTTTCAGTTTGTTTATCTTATCTGAAAACTCCTTTTACAAGTCGGTTGGAGAATAGAAAGATTTTTGTTTGAAGATGATTTCTACAATTAGATTCCATCCATAGAAATCTCTTATTTCTTTAAATTTGTAGATTGAAGTACACGCATGTTATGAAGAAAGAGGGTACCCAAATCCGATTTTGTATAAAATGTCGCTAACTACCATAGGGGATCTTGTGTTTCTTAATGTTCTTATAATATTTTCCAAATTGTAAGATTTTCTATTAGCTTATACAATTAAACAATTTATCTACTATTTTCCATTGAAAATAAATCTTAAATAGATACACCGCGTCTTTCTATAATATTTCTCTATGTTTTTTGAAGTGATTTTTTTTCGAGGGGAATAACGCTTTCAGACTGAAATTAAATTAACGAAAATTAATTCACAAACAAGTACTTTTTTCATAATTTTCTCAAGTCCTTCCTATGCATGCTATTTAACCTTCATGTTTAATCCCTGGTTTTATGTCCCTGTAAATTTAAATTACAATTGAGAAAACAGTGTGGTAAAAGAAAAAAATTGCTTGTTACAAGTATTTTTTTTCTTTTTCCACAATTTTTCTACCCTACTGAATGGTTAATTTTCGAATTATATCCTCTTTCAATTTTCATCTGCAAAATCTTAGAATTTCAACATGTCTAAAATTTTGCAAAACATGAAAGGGTTAAAGTGATTTTTTAAGGGAATAACACTTTCAGATTGAAATTAAATCAACAAGCCTTACACAATATTGAATTTTACAACAATTCTGAATCTGATCTATGAGTGATGGCTTCATGCATTTTGAAAGACCTCCATAACCCTTTCCTGTTCAATCCCTGTTTTTTACATCCCTGTGGTTTTATGCTTCAGAAAATATTGAGGAAAAAAGAAGAAACAAGCTATTTCTTCTTTTTCCACAATATTTTATACCCTACTGAATTTTATTTTTCCATTAAAATCGATGTTAAATTGTTGTCTGCAAAACTTTTGAATTAGAACAGGTCTAAAATTTTACAAAACAGGAAAGGATTTGCTAGCAAAATTATTTTTGTAAGCATCAGACCAAATGTTTTGAGAGAACATTTTTTATGTTTTCTCATGACATGTATATGTCTTTCCTTCTTTATTCCTACATAAAATCCAGGATCCTTAAATATAGGGCTAATTTTCAGAAGTATTTTGGTAGCAGGTTACTGGCAAAAATGGGAAATTCAAGCTTTGGACTTTTTCTTTGATCTCTACCTTCATCAGAAAAAGCCTGCAACAAGAGTAGTGCTCATGTTCATATCAAGATGTATAGGTATGAAAAATGTTAAGAAAATCAGACCCTTAGGATCAAGATGTACACAAGGTCAATATTTCACCTTTAACCTTCTGCTTATAATTCCACTTTTAGAGTGGACAGCTCTCATTCACTCACCACAACATATGAGTGGGTAATTATTATGAGAAACATTATATTATAGGACAAGAGGGTCGTTGGCCCTTGGGCGCTCACCTGAGATAAAGGCTCTTTTTCTTTCAACAGTCTAATTTCATGTTAAGGTTAGGATTATGAAACAAGTGGGCCACAATTACATATAAAGACTATGAACCTGGGGATCCAAAAGTCTAAATAATAAATACCAAGACCTTAGTGCTGATTTGAAAGAAGGAAAAAAGTTTTTCCATGGGTTATAATTTCAGAAATAAGAAAGAAGTCTGTGAACTGATGCTTCATGCCTATACCCCCCTCCCCCCTGGGTCTGCCCCTGGAAACCCTAGGATCTTGATTTTAGCTATTTTGAAAGAGGTCAATATACTGATGCTTCATGCAAAATGGGTCAGGAGCAGAAGATTCTTAAAGATTATTTTGAAATTTCACTTTTGTTGCCATGGCAACCAGAGTTTTTAACGGATTTCAATTCTTTTAGCTTATTTTAAGGGGGACCACCTTAAGCAACATTTCTGCCAAATTTGGTTCAAATTGGCCCTGTGAATTGGGAGATGTCATTTAAAAAATCGTTCTTTATTTCTATATAACCCTCCCCCGGGGCTTTGCCCCTGGGGACCCAAGGATCATGATTTTAGCTATTTTGAAAGAGGTCAATATACTGATGCTTCATGCAAAATATCAGTGCTCTACGCCTTCTGGGTCAGGAGGAGAAGACTTTTTGAAGATTATTTTGAAATTTCACTTTTGTTGCCATGGTAACCAGAGTTTTTAACAGATTTCAATTCTTTTAGCTATTTTTGAAGGGGACCACCTTAGCAATATTTCTGCAAAATTTGGTTCAAATCGGCCCAGTGGTTTGAGAGGAGATGTCATTTAAAAAATCGTTCTTTATTTCTATATAAACCCCACCCCCCTGGGGTTCCCCCACTGGGGACCCAAGGATCATGATTTTAGCTATTTTGAAAGAGGTCAAAAAACTGATGCTTCATGCAAAATATCAAGGCTCTATGCCTTCTGGGTCAGGAGGAGAAGATTTTTAAAGATTATTTTAAATTTTCTTTTTTGTTGCCATGGCAACCAGAGTTTTTCAACGGAATTCAATTCTTTTAGCTATTTTTAAAGGGGAACACCTAAGCAACATTTCTACCAAATTTGGTTCAAATCGGCCCAGTGGTTTGAGAGGAGATGTCATTTAAAAAATTGTTCTTTATTTCTAAATAACCCCCCCCCCTGGGGCTCCACCCCTGGGGCTCCAAGGATCATGATTTTAGCTATTTTGGAAGAGGTCAATATACTGATGCTTCATGCAAAATATCCAGGCTCTACGCCATCTGGGTCAGGAGGAGAAGATTTTTAAAGATTATTTTAAAATTTCACTTTTGTTGCCATGGCAACCAGAGTTTTTAACAGATTTCAATTCTTTTAGCTATTTTTGAAGGGGACCACCTTAGCAATATTTCTGCAAAATTTGGTTCAAATCTGCCCAGTGGTTTGAGAGGAGATGTCATTTAAAAAGTCGTTCTTTATTTCTATATAAACCCCACCCCCCTGGGGTTCCCCCACTGGGGACCCAAGGATCATGATTTTAGCTATTTTGAAAGAGGTCAAAAAACTGATGCTTCATGCAAAATATCAAGGCTCTATGCCTTCTGGGTCAGGAGGAGAAGATTTTTAAAGATTATTTTAAATTTTCTTTTTTGTTGCCGTGGCAACCAGAGTTTTTTAACGGATTTCAATTCTTTTAGCTATTTTTAAAGGGGAACACCTAAGCAACATTTCTACCAAATTTAGTTCAAATCGGCCCAGTGGTTTGAGAGGAGATGTCATTTAAAAAATTGTTCTTTATTTCTAAATAACCCCCCCCCCCCCTGGGGCTCCACCCCTGGGGCTCCAAGGATCATGATTTTAGCTATTTTGGAAGAGGTCAATATACTGATGCTTCATGCAAAATATCAGGGCTCTAGGCCTTCTGGGTCAGGAGGAGAAGATTTTTAAAGATTATTTTAAATTTTCACTTTTGTTGCCATGGCAACCAGAGTTTTTAACAGATTTCAATTCTTTTAGCTATTTTTGAAGGGGACCACCTAAGGAACATTTCTGCCAAATTTGGTTCAGATTGGTCCAGTGGTTTAGGAGGAGATGTTGTTTACAGAAATTGTTGACAGACGACGCAAGACGCACGCCGGACAAAAGGCGATCACAATAGCTCACTTGAGCAATACGTGCTCAGGTGAGCTAATAAAGAGATCTGGGCAGGTCAAAATTTAACCTGTGACCTACAGCTGTGACCTTGACCTTCAAAGTAGAAGTATGAATCAAGCACAGCCCTTGTGCTTTCATCAAAAAGTACATGTGGAACAGTAGAGAATTGGAGCATAGGATGAATAGAGATATAGACAAAATCAAAATTTGATTTTAGACTTCTGCAGTGATCTAGACTTTTAGAGAGAAAGACCAAATGACATCCATTTCCGAATAATACAACTCAAACTCATGACAGATAATTCTTAAGAGTGATTTAGACGCTTAAAAATAATTTTCCTGTCATGGAGTTTGCTTCTTATCAATTTCTGATAGTCAAAACCTGATTACGGACAAGATCAAAATAGGCAAAGGTTAAGTTTGGCTTTTGGCCTACAGTTGTAACTTCAATGCCTGATTCAAATATAGCATTTATTCTCTTATCAAGATGTCATAGTTTGTAAGATATTATAAGAATCAGAGCAAGGATTAAGAGATATATAGGCACAGTCAAAATTTGCCCTTAGACATAAAGCTTTGATCTTGACCATTGAAGAAGGAGCTTGAGTCAAGCACAGTGCACTTGTTCTCATCAAGATGAACTTGTATAAAAAAATTATTTGAATCAGGGCATAGTATCAACAGTTATAGGCAAAGTTATAGTTTGACCTTTCATATGAGGCTGTAATCTTGACCTTTAGAGCAGAAGTCTGAATGTTATGAGGCAAAGTTGCTCTAATCAAGATGAGCAAGTATTTGTAATATAAGAATCGGACCAAAAGTTTCAGATATATCACAAAATTTCTAAGTTTTTACATGACAAAGAAGACAAGGCTATAGCAATAACTCAAATTTTCTCGAATAAACAGACCGAGACTTAAAACAAGGGGACAGCAACGCTCGACTATTCTGAGTTCTGGATAGTAACAACGATTCAATGTCGACATTAGGCTTAATACCCAAGTGCCAGTAGTTATAAAGATAAAAATCTATTAATTAAAGTTTTAAGTCAAACAAGAATTTCTAAGTCCAAAACGGGTTAAAATTCCACTGAGAAATATGTCTGAGTAATGAATCTTTGCCTAGAAGTTGATATGCTGGTCATAAAGAACTGTGCAAAGTTTCAGAGCAATAGCTTTGGTAGAAAGAGAGTAGTTAAAGATATATGACCGTTGCATGTGAAGTTAAACCAAGATTTTTTAAGTACAAAAAGGATTAAAATTCCACTGAAATGAATGTCAGAGTAATGAGTCTGTGTCTGATATTATTGTCACAATAGAATTGGTTATAAAAGATATATGGCAGTTGTACACAATGTTTAGTCAAGAATTTTAAGTCCAAAAAGCATTAAAACTCCACTATAATCAATGTAATTGTAATGAATCTTTGCCTAGAAGATATGATAGCAACAAAAGCATGACAAAAGTTTCCACTGAAATGGATGTCAGAGTAATTAATCTGTTCCTAGAAAATGATATTATTGTCTTAAAAGCATGTGCAAAGATTCAAAGCAATAGAATTGGTAAAAAGAGAGTTATTAAAGATATATGACAGTTGCACGTAAGGTTTTACCATGAATGTCTTACAAATGTAATTGTAATTAATCCTTGCCTAGAAGATGATATGCTAGCAAAAAAAAACATGTGAAAAGTTTTAATGCAATATCATTGTTAGAAAGAGAGTTATAAAAGATATAGGACAGCTGCATGTAAGGTTTAACTAATCGATTGATTGAATGGGGTTTAACACCACTTTAAACAGTATTTCAGTCATATAGTGGCGGCTGGAGCACCTAACAATGGATTCCTGGTATTTCTAACACCAGTACTACCACTACATCCTTTCCTAGTCTCCAGCTGCTATCCCATTTCGGTCTACGATTATCCATCCATTGGTGAGAGACAAATCTCGGAAAGGATATTTGACGCCACCGGGGATCAAACCCATGACATCCAATAATTGATGATTAGGAGTCTAATGTGCTACCAACTGCCCTATGATGGCGGCTTAAGGTTTAAACAAGAAAGTCTGAAAAGGGTCAAAACTACACTACAATAAATGTAATTGTAATGAATATTTCCTCTAAGATGATATGATGGTCTCAAAAGCATCTGCAAAGTTTCAAAGCAATAGCATTGGTAGAAAGAGAGTTATTAAAGATATATGAAAGCTGCAAGTAAGGTTGAACCAAGAATTTCTTGGGTACAAAAAGTTTAAAATACATAAAAATGAATGTCAGAGCGTTGAATCTATGTCTAGAGGCTGATATAATAGCAACAAAAGTATATGCAAAGTTTGTGAGCAATAGCATTCGTAGAAACTGAAATATGACACTTGTACATAAGGTTTAACCAAACAAAAGCGCTGACACCGACACCTGGGGGACAGGAATAGCCCCCATATAGTTGAGCTAAAAATGATACCTCTGAAAATTTCTTGGAGGTATGCGGCAGCAGCAACATCATCCTTGAGCTCACTCCATTCATCAATTTTCTTTGCACTAACATCCCCTGGAAAAAATAAGAATAAACATTCAAGAGGAATAAAGCATTTAACTCATTCCCATATAACCCTGCTATTTTACAACCTCAAGAAAAGAAGTCAGAAGACCAAGTCATGTATCAAAGCAGCGAACCAATTTGTATACTCTTGGATACTGTAAGTGACTATCACATCACTACATGCTTTTTGCGGTATGTTTACCCATTCCGACACAAGTCAGCTTTTTGTACACCCTTAAAGAAAATAAGATTTGTGCAACATTGTGGAAAAGGAAGAAATTGCTTGTTCCAAGCATTTTTTCCCATCATTCACAATGTTTTCAATATAAAATTTAAATTGGAAAAAATAAAAAAATTAAAAAAAAAAATAAAAGAAATTATTAACTTAAAAAAAATATTTTTATAGAAAATTTGAAAAAAAAAAAAAAAAAATCTTTTTAAATTTTAAAAAGTTCTACAACGGCTGAGAAGTTGGCTACAGTTTAGCCAAATTGGCTAAAGAATTTTCAGATTGGCTAAAAGGTAGGCTAAAAGAAATTTCAGTCCAGAGTATGCCCTGTAAAAGTACAAATATTTTTGTAACATAATCAACTCAAATTTGCCATCTGTAGCTCTTTTGAAATGGATCTGTCTAAAATGTTGTTGTCTGGTAAAGGTGTAACTCAAGCTACACAGTCAATGGAAATTCCATTTATTTTCTACAGATGCTCTATATGTAGCGTAATCAATTTACCTATATATAAATACATGTATTAATTTTTAGAAAAAGAAATCTGGATTACCTGAGGCTGGGTTTATCTCATACAAATTTAGCATTTAAAAATTGCCAGATGCTGGCAGATGGCCTCTTTACCCATTACAGGGCCCAAATATAAATCATGGACGCCTCCACATAATTGCCTATCACATGACCTTAAGTTGTGACCTTGAAATTGAAAGCATCCAACTCAACTTTATGCATGACAATGGGACTTTTCAAGGGGAACAACTGTGTCAAATTAATTTAAAATCCATCAATTAATGTAGAAGATATGTTCAGGAGAAGAATGGACATACACAAAAACATTCACATTCACTCACACACAGACACTCATACTCACTCACACACAAACAGAGATATCTCTACATGCCTGTCGCCATTACACAGTAGAGGCATGAAAAATCATCACAGAGTAAGATGACCTTTTTATTTATTTGTTGATAGTAAAAATGAGGGATAAACATATAGATGTAACTGACAGCAGGAGCAAATCCCAGAAAATACTTACTGAATGTGCCCCCATTTCTCTTCGTCTGTATCATTGTGGCACATCTTGGATAAATTTGCTTCAATCCTGAAGCTTGTGCTGAAAGTAACAGAAACACCTAGTTATACTGATGCCTTCAGCAAACTTCTGTCCTTTGGCTTCATCTGTGTCCTTGACCTTGTTGAAGTAAACTTTTCTATGAATCATTGAAAACATGTATCATGCCAGTTATTTAGAACTTGTCTATTATTTCTACAACAAATGCTATTAGTATTAAAATTCCTGTGCTTCTGCTGAGAAAAGGCTACACGTTCAAGACACAGTTAAACAGCATTTTCTTCTTTTCCACAATGTTTTGCCTCTATGTTTTCGTAGCACAATAAGGACTTGTTGGGTAATGGGATAAGACATTTCATAGCCACGAGCACCCCTTTAGCCATCTACAGGTCCAACCATTGACAAGTGGAACGGTCTCAAGTAAAACAGTTCATGTATTACCCAGCAGCAGATAGGGGGCTCTTGGGGGCTGTTTGAGACCATGATCTATAACCACATTTTAATTCTAAACAAAAATACAGACACACAATAAACATGATGTCATGACAATAACCTTGCTGGCCTTCGACCATTAGTTCAATGACTTGTAATGATTTTTGAAATTTAAGAATATTTCTAAAACAAAATCTCTGGGCTTCAAATAACAGTCTGTGTGGGATAAGTTCCAGTTTACCTAATATGCCGTCAAGGTATCCCATGATACAATCTAACACAATTATCAACATTCTTCTGACAACATGATCAGCAAGTTCAAATCTTAAAGTGTCATGATTGTATGTATGCTGCTTTATTCATCTATTGTAGCATTTGCCCATATTACAAATGGTCAGTTATAATGGTTTGTTTGAATGGGGTTTTACGCCGCTTTCAACAATCTTTCAGTTATATCGCGGCGGCTGGAGCACCTAACAATGGATTCCTGGTTTTTCTCACACCAGTACCGCCATCACATCCTTTCCTAGCCTCCAGCTGCTATCCCACATAGGTTTACGATTATCGACCCATTGGTGAGAGACAAATAGTCGGAAAGGATGAGTGCCGCCGTCGGGGTCAGTTATAATGGGGGATAGTGCAAGGTAGCAAGATACTAGAGGCATTTGAGCACCTGCATCACTCCACAGACATTACTGTACTGGTTAAGCAAATTTTTTCATAAGTTTAAAATAAACTGAAGATAATGAAAATAAACCTTAATCATTGAAATCTTTGAAATAGTTCTAGAGGACCATTTCAAACTTTTCAGTGTTTTTGAAAAATTCAAGTCAAGTTATGTAAAATTCATAATGTAAAATTTTCACTGTATACCATAAATGGACATAACCAACCACCATAATAGCCATGTTTTTCAACCAATCAAAATTATATGAAGGAATCTGGAAAAAGTCATCTGGTTATCATTCCCATGAAATTTGGTTGAAATCCATCAACAGGTTTCTGAGAAATTTACAAAGTTTTCAGTATATACAATATATGGAAATTAGCTCTGCCAATTAAAGCCATAATTTTCATCCGTTCAAAATTCTTTTTCATAATCTTATAAAAGGTTCACCCAATGATCTTATTTGTCAAATTTGGTTGAAATCCATCATCTTGTTTCTGAGAAGAAGATTTTCAAAGATTTTACCATATATGGAAATGAGCCCCGCCCATTAAAGCCATAATTTTCATCTGTTCAAAATTCTTTTTCATAATCTGATAAAAGGTTCACCCAATGATCTAATTGGTCAAATTTGGTTGAAATCCATCCTCTGGTTTCTGAGAAAAAATTTTTTAAAGATTTAACTATATATGGAAATTAGCCCCGCGCATTAAAGCCATGTTTTTCATTCGATCAAAATTCTTTGAAGGAATCTGATGAAGGTTCACCCAAGGATCATTTCTGTGAAATTTGGTTGAAATCCATTCATGGTTTCTTAGAAGATTTTCAAAGCTTTTACTATATATGGAAATTAGCCCCATCCATTGAAGCAATATTTTCCATCCGATCAAATTCTATGTAGGAATCTGATAAAGATTCACTCAAAAATTATTTCTGTGAAACTTGGTTAAAATCCATCAACTAGGTTCTAAGAAGAAGATTTTCAAAGCTATTACCATATATGGAAATAAGCCCTGCCAATTAAAGCCATGTTTTCCATCTGATCAGAATTCTTTGAAGGAATCTGATAAAGGTTCACCATAGGATCATTTCTGTGAAATTTGGACGAAATCAATCTACCAGTGTCTGAGAAGAAGATATTCAAAGCTTTCACCATATGTGGAAATTAGCCCCACCCATTTAAAGCCATGTTTTTCATCCAATCAAAATTCTTTATCGTGGTTTATCTAGTTTTCAATACTCTAACCGATGGGAGTAATTAGTGCCAAAATAGAGTGATGGACCTACAAAATCAGATATAAACCCTGAATTCTAACCTTTTCTGTCTCCAAAAATCTTGTAATTGCCGATTTTAATCAAAAGAGCTCTAGAATACAAAAGCTTTTTCGCACAGGGTGAAAAAGGTCACTGTTTGTAAAATTGACCTGTTTTCGTGATTATTTTCTGGTAAAAGAGTGGGACATGGGACATAGCCCGCACTGTTATGTGAATTTTTTAAAACAATCAAATATGCCTGTCCTCTTCTCAGCTAACAAATTTTCTTTTTAGGTCCTTTCTTGGTATTTTTCACGATTTCTGTGAATCCATTAAAAATTGTTTTAACCCTTGTCATGCTGAACCCGGAATATTCCGGTTTTTGCAGGAGGTGTAGACTAAGATCAGACTGCACTTATGTGCAGGCTGATCTTAGTCTACACCTTCTGCTTGTATTTGTCCTGCCAGAGTTGTTTATGAGTTGATTTCTAAAAGAAATCTTGATTTTTGAACAAGTTCTATCAGTGCTTTCAGCCCTTTGATTTGACAGCATTTCAGTAAGGTAATTTATACAGCATGACAAGGGTTAAAAAAGTCCACAAAAAGGTCCAGAAATAAAAGATGAGCAATTGCTATCTTGTTTTCAATGCATTTTGTAAAATTTTGAGTAGGTGAAGATTTCACGACCAAGTGATTGGTAAAATGTAAACAGTTACAGCCAGGTCACAGTGCATATGCTCAAAGATCAGGGTCTCAATTCAGGTACGTATCGAAAACAGGTTGACTTACGATAAAGGAATCTGATAGAGGATTGCCCAAGGATCATTTCTGTGAAATTTGGCTGAAATCTGTTCAGTACTTTCTGAGGAGAAGATTTCAAAGTAAAAATTTACGGATGGACTGACGGATGGCAGGACGGACGCCACACGACACAAAGCCATGACAATAGCTCTCTGGCTTTCAGCCAGTGGAGCTAAAAACTACTGTGAGAATTCATAGTTCTTTATTGTGCTTGGCCTTGTGCATTGCCACAAGGGAACCTTGTTTTAATATCTAATCTCAGAGACTCTAAGTTTTATGAATAAGGTTCAAAGCCACAATCCTTAGGTTTGAAGAACTAAACTCTAGTGTCATAACTAAATGGGTTATATAATTTAAGTTTACTTCAGTTAAAAGTTTAGATTAGATTATATTTGAACCACAATATGTATAGAAATAATAAGAATGTTTCATCGAGATAAACCATTATTCTCATAAACAAATATTTTAAGAAAAATCCTTTTGGGTGTATCGATGGATCATTCGTGTAGACTGTCGAGAAAAGGTTATACAAGAAACAGGTTAAACAGATATAAGAAAATCGAGTGAACAGACACAGGATAATAGGGTATCATTAATGTAATAACGATGTCAGATATTGTTGAATATTAAATGTCAACATCTACATCTATCATCTAGAAAAAATATGCCTTTACCCGTCCTACAAGCCGAAAATATTTTGACAAGGGCAGCCATAGCTTTCAGCGGAAGAGTTTTACGAAGGGAGCTAAATCATAGTTTAGTCGGAATTTTTCGTTTGAACTTCGTAATAGTCCGTCAAAGCCGGAGTTTGTCGACTGAATAATGATGAAAAACACAGACGCCCGCCCGGTGAAATGTTTTCAAAAACGATGAGTATTGCCATAAATAAAGGTTTAGGAATAAGGTAATGCTTATTATTAAGAATATTGGTATCTGTTCCACATATAATTTGGTTGTTTTGTTATTCTAATTTTCGAAAAACGCTAATTTATGATCGCGTACCAGTCTACAAGGACATTTTTCCATAAAACATGGCGGGTCTCCTTCTAGTTCAAGGGCAGCAACTCCAGTTGTGTTCTAATATAAAGACTGTCTGCATTTTATATTGAAAAATGAATTAAATTTATGTTAAGGATGATTTTCAGTCCCAAATACAACCCACGATTTCACCATATAATCTGTTTGGTACTCACTTTCAAATATGTCACTGTGGAAAAAGGGTGTTGCCATTCAATTTTTTTATGAATCCTTTATTCATCTAGAACATTTTCGGAGAGAAGGAAATTAGTATTGTCCAAATTGAGAAGGAGCCCTTTTACGGGACCAATCTGAAGATTAAAAAGTTATTTAAAAGACTTTTCAAGAAAACAAAAATATTAGGAGACAAACACAGAATTTCTAAACCATAAAAGTTTCATGATAGTATCATAGAGTCATGGACTTTGACGCTCATCCATTTAAATTTATGGATCAAACAATGTTTATCCATTTATACAAAGCTCTTATACGCCCGCATCTAGAATATGCAAGTCCAGTTTGGTCACCCTACCTTAAAAAACATAAAACTGCATTAGAAAATGTTCAAAGGAGAGCAACCAAATTTATCAAAAGTTGAAGACACCTAATTTATAAAGAGAGACTAATACAGCTACAGAACAGAAAAATGGGTCACACTCAGGGAATGATAAAACAGTCATGTAATACAGATCTATATAAAAGGAGCTTCAGTTTAAGGGAGGTTGAACTGTGGAATAGCCGAACAGGAGAAGTAGTAAACTCCCCAAGTGTTAATTCCTTTAAAATCAAATTTAATAATCATTGGAAATACCATCCTTCCAAATTTGAATCGCTATGCTACTCCCAAGTTGCTCCAAACAGGCAACCTAACAAAAACTTACTGATCTATAGAAGTCGGACTTGCCTATGATCAAGGAACAGTAAGTTGAAGCCTAATACCTTTAGAAAATGCAGATAATATTATCAATATAAATTACCATGCAGAGTAATGAACTAATGATGTCAAATAAATAGACTGTAGTCACAGTCATGTGAACTGAATGAGAAAATAGCTCTATTTCATACTTACTACATGGCAATTATTTGTTTATCCATCACTGTAATGTGTAATACATGATTTTTTTTATGTTAAAAACTAATGTTGGCATTTCCTACAATTAAAATTAGGCTGTCATAAGGTGACTGTTTTGATTTTTTTTTTTTTTGAGCTGAGGGGTCAAACCAAATTATCTTTATTAACCCTTTCCTGTTTTTTGCGACTGGTCCAAATTGAAAGAGGTTGCAGACGACAGTAAATATTGGGTGCAATTTGAAACAAAACCATCTTATGTGGTAGAAATTATTGTTGGAAAAGGAGAAATTGCTTATTACAAGCAATTTCTTCTTTTTCCACAATATCTTCTCAAGTATAAAATCACAACAACGTAAAATCCCAGGTTTGAACAGGAAAGGGTTAAGAAGTTACATGGATTTACCCCTATCTAGGGAAAACAGAAAATATAAGACACATATTTTTGTTAATTCCTTTTTGGTAAATAAATATGCATGCCGAACTGGAAGTACTAACTAACAATGGTTCCATCATAACACTTCAACCTAAGTAGAGTTACATAGTGCTGACTAATCAGGGGCGTCAAAATAGCTCCCGCATTATGACTAAATTACTGTTAAAAGTGGCATTTAACCCCAATTAATCAATGCTCAGGTTTTCTCTCTACATAGCAAAGTTTTTAAAATTTCACCAACTTGAAATTGTCGTCTGCAAGATGTTCCAATTTGGACAAGCCTAGAATTTTGTCCTGTGGCAATGGGTTAACCCTTTCTCACACAGTGAAATTTCAGATTGGTCCAAGTTAAAAGAAGTTGCAAATCTAAGTTGATGAAATCTTTAAAATCTTTGTCTTTTGGGATGGAAAGCATTGTTGATAATGAAGAAATTGCTTGTAACAAGGAATTTCTTCATTTTCCACATCGTTTTCCAAAGTTTTATATTGAAGGGGTGTTTAAGAGTGTCATTATGTTGGAGGCCATTCTCACTCAATCCTGCTTTTTAACAAATTACCAGAGGACAAAATTTTAGACCGGTCCAAATTGAAAAAATTTGCATGTGAAAACTTTTAGTTGATGGAGTTTAAGAAATCTTTTCCTTTTGGGGTAGAAAACATTGCGGATAATGAAGATATTGCTTGTTACAAGCAATTTCCTTATGTTCCGCTATTTTTCCAAAACTTTTGTTTTTGAAGGCATCAAAAGATATGGGAATGCCAATGGGTTAAAGGCCCCTCAAGCAAAAAGGTTTAGGAAACTATTTTGAATAATGGAAGAAATTTGCTTGTAAAAAAGCAATTTCTTAAATATTTGCAATGTTTCAAAAGACAAAATTTACAATTTCATCAGCTTAGAAATGTGGTCTATAACATTTTCAAATCTGGACTTGTCTTAACTTTGGGTTAAAGATACTCTTGTATCCTGTAACTAGAGCTCTAAGGCACCTGTTTGTTGCAGGCCCTTGTGAAGAATGGAGGATATTCCTCAAGCTTCACTCGCTGCATCCTTACCAACAGGGATGCAGGTACAAATCATACCCACAACCTCCATGATGGAAGGGGTAGAAGGACACATGGTAACAGCAGATGGGCATGTGGTGACAGCAGACGGACACATAGTCACAACAGTCAACCAAGATACAACACAGGCCTTGGTTAATATAGGTCAACCAGGACTTTTTAACCCAGAAAAGGTTAGCTTTGAATTCAGCTCAGTCATGTCTTTAGGGATTTCAATCTTGGAGTCACTGTTCTATGACACCCAACTCCCCACCCCCTCTTTCTACTTTTACCTAATTGACCTAATTCAATAAGATTTCTTAACCCATTCCCACACAACTCTACAATGTTTTCTATCTGATAATAAAAAGATTTTTTTTAAATTAACCAAATAAAAATTGCTGTCTGAAACTTATTTGAATTTGGACCAGTCTAAAATTTAATTGTTTGGTAATGGGTAAAGGGAAGTGATTTGTGCTGCTCGACTTAGTAACTAGGTTTGCATATCTGTTCCTTGCTTTGTTACTCTTCTGGAACAAAGAAATTTTACTTGTTTTTCCTCGATAATAGATCATATATATCTTAACCCTTGTCATGCTGATCCCAGAATATTCCTATTTTGACAATAGCTGTGGCAGGTGTATAGACTAAGATCAGTCTTTACAGACATGCAGTCTGATCTTAGTCTACACTGTTTGTTCTTTCATTGTTGATGAAATATGTTCTTTCATTTTTGATGAAATATTTGTAAACTAAGAAAAGTTTAATTTGACAAAAAAATAAAATTTTGGGAAGAAAAGATAAATATTCAGCAGGACAGGGGTAAGCTTTGTAATGCTGAATAAACTCCTCCACAAAATCATATTAACCCTTGTCATGCTGAACCCGGAATATTCCGGTTTTGGCAGGAGGTGTAGACTAAGATCAGACTGCACTTGTCCACACCTGTCTCTTGAAAAGAAAAACATGAATTTCTTTTTGTCCAAAATTGAAATGAACTAGCCTGCGAAAAGTTGATACATGTATAAAGATAGAAATTTTGAGAAAACATTGTTTTTAATGAAATAAACACTAGAACCCACTGTTTTCTCCATTAACCACAATATTTTCTACCCTTCAATATAAACATTTTGATAGTTTTCTGTTATATGCAATGAGTTATCTTTGAGTTGTATTTTGTACCACTCCATGATTTGCCCAGGTATTTACTAGTCCTGGACAAGTTGCCTTGTAAAATGTACTTGTATTCGAGTAGAAAAGTCCATATCAGACAAGTCCGGCATGGGAATTCCACACGCCCGAGTTAAGTAACAGCTTCTCATTTGCATGTTTTTTGCTCTAGATTGAAGTGCCAGTGAACTTGACAGACTTGGTCAACATTCCAGTGGATGTCGTCCATGATGGATCGGGAACACTGAATTCAGATGCAGATGATGGATTTGGACTGGAGGAAGACAAGAGGAAAGTTGCGGATGACATTAGACTACAAATTAAAGAACTGGTAGGTAGAGTTTTTGTGTGTGGCTTACTTTGATCTGGTGTTTAATTAAGTTTAAACTAATTTGTACATGTAATTTGTATGAATGTAATGAAAGCTTAACACATTGAGGAAAGATATTCAGAAAACATTGTTAAAAATGAATAAATTGCTTGTTACAAGCAGTTTCTTCATTATCCACAATGTTTTCTACCACAAAAGTAAAAGATTTTTCAAAATTTCATCACCTAACACTCACATCTGCAACTTATTTGAATTTGGACTAGTCTAAAATTTTGTTGTCATGCAATGAATTAAGCATATTTATTTGCTCTAGAACAACAAATCTAGATGATTACACATCCCTGAGAGAGATGCAGTGTCTTTACATCACCGTTAAATCCATTAACCCATTCCCATACAGTAATGCTTTTAAAGGCCTCTCATTATCAAAGCTTTGGAAAACATTGTGGAAAATGAAGAATTTGCTTGTGACAAGCAATTTCTTTTTTATCCACAGTGTTTCCTGCACTGAAAGACAAAAATTTTAACGATTTAACCAACTTGGAATTGTCATCAGCAATTCCTTTGAATTTGGACCAGTCTAAAATTTCAGCATCTGGCAACGGGTTAAACAGCTGACTAGACAGGGACTAAACAGAAAATGCCTTGCCAATCATTGGTGTGGAAATACAGATTTACTTCATTTGTCCCATGGACAAGTGAAACATGATTTTCTACTTGTCCAGAATTAAAATGAACTTGTTTGCAAAACAAATTACCCCATTTCCACACAATCTCACCTTTTTACACCCCTCATTTAGAAGAAAGGTCATCTACAACTTCTGTCAATTTTAGCGAGTCTAGAGCTTTGTTGTCTGATAATGGGTTAAGAGAAGACATTGTTATTTATGAAGAAAATTCTTGAACTCTGCCCTTTCTTTTATTACCACAAATTTTTCTAGGTTACTCTTTCATATAAATATTATGATAATTTTTAGCTAGACTATTTGAAGAAAAGGGTTTTTTTCCGGTCATTAGGCATCAACAGAATGCTTTAGTTAAACCTTTTTAGACAATTCTTCATTAAACTTTGTGTACAACTGTCTTGTATCTTTAATAACTCTCTTTCTACTAATGCTATTGCTTTTAAACTTTGCACAATTCGTTGTGACCGGCATATCATATTCTAGGCAAAGATTCATTACTCAGACATTCATTTTAGTGGAACTTTTACAAATTCTTGTTTGACTTAAAATTTTAATTGAAAGATATTTTATCTCTAATACTAGGTAGGTATATGCCTAATGGTGACATTGAATTGGTATTACTATCCAGAACTCAGAAAAGTCATGCCTTGCTGTTCTCTGACAGCTCTTGTTCAATATAATATGAGTTGTCTTTGCGATGTATTTCATACTATTCCCAGATTTGCCCTGATATTTACTTTAACCCACAACAAGTGGCCTTGAAAAATGTAGAAAACCCAAAGTTGGACATATCGGGCATAGGAATTCCACACCCATACCTATGAACATAACTCAAAGATGGTGAGCCTCGATCCCATGACCTTAAGACCACAAGTCAAGCAGCTTTACCACTCAGTCATCCTATTGGAGGCACTCTTTTTCAAATTGTCTAAAACATTTTAAAAAGCATCTGGTAGCTGAAGAATATTCTGAACCATTGAAGCATGAAGATAATTTTGCACTGAAAATGCATTATGCAAGGGAAAAGTTTCAATGCAATTGCAAATCGATTTAATTCTTTGCTGCTTTTTAAAATTTTGGACTTGTTTAAATTCAATGGGGTAGCAGATTACATTATAAAAGAAGCACAATTCAAAAGATTACTGGCCCATATTATAGAAAATGTAGTTGGAAAAGAAAAAATGGCTTGTTAATAAACTTTACCCTTTTTTTATTCCACAATTTTTTTTCAGGTGTAATATCTCAGAGATGTGAAAATGTGAGATTGTATAGGGAGGGTCAAGTGTACAATCAATTTCTTTCGTTTTAATGCTGTGGTCTAGTTTATACCATCTTCCAATTTTTTCCTGTCTTCAACTTTATGATCTAAGAGATATTTTGATTAAAGGGGGTTTAACGCCACTTTTAACAGTATTTCAATCATATCACAGCGGCAGGAGCACCTTTTTAGACAATTGGATCCCTGGTATTTCTCACATCAGCACTACCACTACATCCATTCCTAGCTGCCAACTGCTATCCCACTTAGGTTAAAGATTATCCATCCATTGGTGAGAGACAAATGTCCGACAGGATATGTGCTGCTACCGGATGATCCAAGAGAAAATGTTATTGAAATTATATATCATATACAGTGTGACCAGCTAGCTGATATTGGAGAAGAAAGTTTCCTGATGTCTGTTCGTATTATTGATGGTAACTGCGAGCATGTTGGATCCATCAAGGGAGATCACTATTGTCTGTTACGTCAAGAGATGATGGAGGATTTTCACAACTTCTGTCTTGGTAGGTAGAAAGTGTTGGTGTCAGGGTTAGTGGGCTAATGTTAGCCTTTTGAAATGAGGAGTCATAGGTTCCTTTATTATGAAATTAACCCTTGTCATGCTATATAAATTACCTTATTGAAATGCTGTCAAATCAAAGGGCTGAAAGCACTGATAGAACATGTTGTTCAAAAATCAATATTTCTTTTAGATATCAACTTCATAAACAACTCTGGTAGGAAAAGTACAAGCAGGAGGTGTAGACTAAGATCAGCCTGCACATAAGGGCAGTCTGATCTTAGTCTACACATCCTGCCAAAACCGGAATAATCCGGGCTCAGCATGACAAGGGTTAACGCATCAAAGAACAACCATCCATTGATATCATTCATTTAGACCGTAAGTGAACATTGAATTCTGACATTTATGTGAAGCATTTTCGCTAGTTTGGTGACTTAAAGATTCAAAGGTCAGCTTATTCAAGCTGAAGTTATGATATCGTGCTCAAGGTGAGCTATTGTAATCACCAAATTTTCGACGTCTGGTGTTGTCATCGTCTTGCGCCTGTCAACATTTTCTATAGACATCTTTTCCTCCTGAACCAGAAAGCCTATCTTGATGAAACTTGGCAGGGATGTTACTTGGGTGAAGCATTTCCAAAATAAATCAAATAATTAAAATGCACCCTTAACTCTGGTTGCCATTGCAACAAAAAAGGGGAAATTAAGGAATTCTTTAAAAATATTCTTCTCTGAAACCAAAAGACAGAGCTCTTATATTTGGTGTGCAGCACAATTGAAAGGTCAGCTTATTCAAGCTGAAGTTATAATATCGTGCTCAAGGTAGGCTATTGTAATCACCAAATGTTCGACGTCTGGTGTTGTCGTCGTCTTGCGTCTGTCAAAATTTTCTATAGACATCTTTTCCTCCTGAACCAGAAAGCCAATCTTGATGAAACTTGGCAGGGATGTTACTTGAGTGAAGCATTTCCAAAATCAATCAAATAATTAAAATCCACCCTTAACTCTGGTTGCCATGGCAACAAAAAAGGGGAAATTAAGGAATTCTTTAAAAATCTTCTTTTCTGAAACAAGAAGACTGAGAGCTTTTATATTTGGCTTGCAGCACCTTGTAGGGGGAAACTATCAAGTTTGCTCAAAGGTTACACCTTGGGTCATATTTAGGCTGCTCCCAGACCCAGTCCCTTTAACATTGAAACAAAGAAGGAAAACTTAAAGAAACTTTTTCTCTGAAACCAGAAAGCCTAGAGCATTTGGTATAGGGGACCTCTATCATGTATGTTCATGTGATATTCGGATCACCCAACTTTACATTGAAACAAAGAAGGAAAAGTTTAAAAATCTTCTTTTCTGAAACCAGAAAGCCTAGAGCGTTGATATTTGGTATGCAGCAACTCATAGGGGATCTGTATTATATTTGTTCATTATTATGATGCCCCTTTCTATTTTAACAAAGAGACAAAGAAGGAAAACTTTAAAATTCTTCTCTACAACCAGAAAGCCTAGAGTATTGGTATTTGGTACTTAGAATCTCCAAGTCAATGTGTACAGATTTTGAAATCTAAAAATGCGGAGGTTTATTATATTGCAAAAATGAACATGACCCAGCATGGATATCCATAAGATTCGCCTCTCTATTATCATTCTGTTGTGTGCTGGAAGTCTTCACACTCCTCTTTGGTCTGTTAAAGGAGGCAATTTAACCTGCTGACCAATTGTGGCTGTCAATCAAGAAATTAGTCGACCAATCAAATCATTCATTAAGCCCAGAATTAAGCCTTGAACTCCAACATTGTCCATGTATTTCTTGGTTTGGCGACTTAAGCATCGTAACAACAGCTTATTCAAGCTGAAGTTACAACATTTAGGTTGCCAACCAACCAATTTACTTATTTGTAAATTACTAGCCATAAATTTCTCAAAATAACACAGTAAAAAATGGAAACGAAATTTTCTATCGATGGTAGGGGCCAAAATAATAAGTGGACGGGTCTGGCAATTGGTTAATTAATCCTTGTCATCCTAAATATAGTCCTTGACAGATTTGCATAAAAATCAAAGCACTGAAAGCACTGGAGATACTAGCTATTGGCAAATAATTCTTTATTGAAATGACTCTTACAAACAGCTCTTGCTTGAAGGGGCAAACATGTAGTGTAGACAGGGATCAGACTGCATGTATATGCAGGCTGATCTTTGTCTATACCACCTACCAAAACTAGAATATTCTTGGTTCAGCATGACAAGGATTAACAGAAAATAAAATTTAAGACATGTCAATATTCAATGAAGTTGTTGATGACTATTCCAAATTGATATAATAGCATGTCTGAAAACATTGGCAGAAGAACAAATGTCTACATATAACTTACCATTAAGTAAAATTTTTAAAGAAAAGTGAATTTTTAATGATCGTAGTATCGAAAATATTTTCATTTCTAATAGATTTGCAACTCTTATTCTATTTTCATATGATAAGTTGATCATCTGTTGGGACCATGGGAAAGATTTTCTTTTAATTCATGGACCGTTTTGATAAGATAACAAAAATAGTAGACCTTGTACCTACTTTGTTGAGGTCATTATGAATAGACATCATTAATTTTGTTTCACCTAAACATTATGTGACATGTAAGTATTATTTACAGTTGGAAGTTTGGAACATGTCATGATTTAATTACATTATATGAAATATAACTTAAAACTGGGAATCTCTTAAGTAGCTATTTCTTGCTGTGTTGTATTCATAGAGGAATGAACACCAATTTGAGTTTAATTGAAATACTGTTCTCAGGGTCTATACAAAGAATAGTTGCTTAGAACAGTGTTGCAATTAATCCACAAATTGCTTATCCCAACAATCAAATGAATTTCAATGCTCTTTTGCAAGCTTTTTTATGCCCTCGCATCGAAAGATCGGGGCATATTGTTTTACCGTCTGTCTGTCCATCATTGAGTCTGTCTGTCTGTCTACAAAACTTGACCCAAAAACTTAACATTGACAATTACAACCAGCCTATTCAAGATACAATGCTCATATTTGGCATGATCTCCATACTACGCTTCTCCTCATGTCAAGGTCAAGGTCATGTGATAAGGTCAAGGTCAAAGGTCAAAAAAACCTCATGTGGCAGGAGCATTGTGTTTCACAAACACATCTTGTTAACTTAAGTATTACAAGTATTGTTTGTCTTTCACCAATGGGTGGATAATTGTAAACCTAAGTGGGATAGCAGCTGGAGGCTAGGAAAGGATGCAGTGGTAGTACTGATGTGTGAAATACCAGGAATCCAATGTTGGGTGCTCCAGCCACCACAATATAACTGAAATACTGTTAAAAGTGGCTTTAAACCCCATTCAATCAAACAATCAGTTAATTTTTGCCATAGGAAAATGTAAAGTAGTTAGGTACACACTGTGCTTGGATATAGCAGTCTTTCACTTTTGCCCTCACTTTTTCACTCTTTCACTTCAGCGTCTCTTGCAGAAAGCCTCCAAATTTTCAAGAAACGGTTAACCCTTTCCCGTTTTTTAATATCTTAGACTGAAACAAATTGAAAGAGATTGAAGACAACAATGAAAATTGGATGCAATTTGAAACGAAATCACCCTATGTGGTAGAAAATATTGTGCAAAAAGAAGAAATTGCTTGTTATTAGCAATTATTTCTTTTTTCCACAAAGTTTTCTTAAATATAAAATCACAGTGCAGTAAAATCCCTGTTTTTTACAGGAGAGGGTCAAAATAGTTTTTGAGGTCAGGTACATAGTTGATATACTTCTAAAACCTTGTAAGTATATGTTCATTCGAGCCATAGTTACAAGGTATTAAAATGAACTGGCAATATTTATTCTGCTGAGTGCATTGCAGGTATAGAGGAAGGTAGAGGGGATGAGATAGAAGAATTTTCCCAGATCAAAGAGGATGAAGACCAGATTGAAAGTGAAGAACAAGATGAGAGCATGGAGGTGGGTTCACTGAGTAATAGGTAGATATAGAGGTATAGAGAGTATTGAATTACTGGTCCTGTAATACAGAATTTATTAACGCATTCCCACATGAGCCTGCTTTTTTAGGCCTCTCCAAAGAAGAAGGCCTCGGAAAAAATGGGGTCAATGAAGAAATTGCTTGTAACAAGCAATTTCTTCATTCACAACAATGTTTTCTACCCTGAAGGGCAAAGATTTAGAGTGACGAACAAGATAAGAGTGTGGAGGTGTGGAATAGGTATATATAGTGGATATTGAATGAGTGGTCCTGAAATACAGAAATTATTAACCCGTTCCCACATGATCCCAATTTTTAGGACTCTTTAAAGAAGAAGGCTTTTGAAAACATTGTGATTAAATTCTTCATTTACCACAATGTTTTAAGAAGAAATTTCTCCTTTCCCCACAATGTTTTCTGCTATAAAAGGCAAAGATTTTTTTTTAATATTTTCAAACTTGAGCTTGTCATTTGCAATATCTTTCAATTATGACTAGTCTTGAATTTTGTTGTGTAAAAATGGGTTAAGTGAGTCTTCAGTAAACGGATAAAATTGAGGCTTTGTTAAACTAAATTATTAGATAGATTGGATTCAATATTGACGAAAGATGTGCACATACTACTTTTGAGTTTATGCCATCCATTTTTTATGCCCCCGCTACATAGTGGAATATCTGTATGTGTATGTGTGTGTGGGTCGGGGGTGTAAGACTCAAGTCTTGTCCACTGCATATTATCTACATTAATTGATGGATTTCAAAATAACTTGGCACAGGTGTTCTCCTTGAAGAGCACTAGTGTCATGCATAAAGTTGGATGCTCCCAAGTTCAAGGTCACACTTGAAGGTCAAGCAATTATTTTTGGGGCATCCTTGTTTGTGCCACATTTCTAGTTTTGAGTTGTTTGAAATTCTTGTGAAATCATTTTCTCACATGTGCACTCATTATCAAGCAAAGATCTGCAAATTTAATTTCTGGGTTACAATCCACCATATTTCTTGAAGTTATGGCCCTTTGTTGAAAATATTTAAAAAAGGCTTTGTTCCAGTGTCCAATTATTTTTTCCATTGCCACTTGGGAGGCGGGGGGAGGTTATTGATCACTTGGACCAGTCTAAAATTTCATCATCTGGTAGGGGGTTAACTGATATTGTTGCTCAATTTTATGCCATTGAGTGTAAGTAATTGTTTTGACATTTGATTGATTAACCTTAATATAATGAGTACTTATACAAGACTTCAACCAATCCCACATATCTCGTTTTTTATGCCCCTCAAGAAAAAAGCTTTGCAAAACATGGTGGAAAATGAAGAAATGAAGAAATTGCATGTCGTAGTGTTTTCTATCACAAAAGACAGAGAATTTCAAAATTTAATCAACTGAATATTACCATCTGTATCGTCTTGGAATAAGGACCAGTCTTGAATATTGTCTTTTGATAATGGGTTAAACCCTGTTTTCTTGTAAGATTTTACCTCTTTTTTTTTCAACTCAGAAGGCCAGCATTAGCAATCATCTGTTGTATTCTAGTTTTGATTTTAGAAATTTATTGAAAAAAATGTCCAGAAAAAATTGTAGTAACAATCATGGCCATTGTGAACTGGGTGGGGGGGTATTTTTTTGCTCAAAAGTATGAAAGCTCAATGGTTTTTTTTTTTATTTTTTTTTTTTTGTTTTAAAGGTTGATGTAGAAAACATAGAAGAAAAACTAACAGAACCAGCAGCCAAGCCTGGAGTCCCAGTTACACCTAAAGTGATAGTGATAAAGAAGGCTGCAGATGGGAGTAAGATCACTGTTGATCATCAGTATATGGCTAAAGGTGACAAACCAGACAAACCTAAACAAGAGACTCCAGAGAAACCAACAGATATCAACAAACAGACAACCAATGTCTTGTTTTTATGTGACATCTGTAAAAATGTCTACAACAACATCAAGGATTTGAGGGTAAAATTGTCTTACAAAATAGTCCTTTACCCATTTCTAAATGAAAATTTTGTTAGACTAGTTCAAATTAAATTTTTAAAGTTGATAGAATTTAAATTTTCTTTCTCTTACAGGATAGAAAACTTTGTTGTAAATGAAGAAATTGCTTGCAACAAGGAATTTCTTCATTTTCCACAATGTTTTCAAAAGACTTTTCCTTAAGAGTGAAAAAAAAGTGGCACTGTTTAGGAAAAGGTTAACATCTACCATCCATACTATGGACTGATTGATTTTAATTTTAATGAATTTTTTGTGCTACTGACTCTTAACCCATTACAAGACTACAAAATTTTAGACTTTTCCAAATTGAAAGAAGTTTCAGCCAACAATTTAAAGTCTTGATTTTGTCAATTAATTTTGGGTAAAACGCATTTTGGAAAAAGAAGAAATTGCATTTTACAAGCAATTTCTTCATTTTCCACAATGTTTTTCCTAATTATCTTTATTTTAGGGGCGTTTAAAAAAATAGGATTGTGTGAGAATGGACAAAAGGGGATATAATATTTGACACTATTGAGAATGGATAACATTCTTAATTTTTCATGATTTCAAGCAAGATAGCAAGATGTGATGAAACTAAAATATCAGGATTTGAAAATTGCTAGAGGTTTTACTTGTCCTACACACTAAGAAAATGTTGTACATAAATTTCTACATTGGAATCTTTCAATTTCACTGGTTATGCATACACAGACAAGAAAAAAAAATGTACCAGACATGTGGCCTAGTAGAATTTTTATGCACTGTATATTGTCCAAAGTGGCATATATCATGAATCACAAACAAACTCTCAAATCATGGTTCTTTCTGTAATTTCAACAAGATGTCATGGGTTTGATCCCTGGAGACGACACATATGCTTTCTGAAATTTGTCTCTCACCTATGGTTGGGTAATCGTTAGGCTAAGAGGGATAGCAGCCGGAGGCTAGGAAAGGATGTGGTGGTAGTAATGGTGTGAGACATACCAGGAATCCATTGTTAGATGCTCCAGCCACCGGGATATGACTGAAATACTGTTGAAAGTGGCCTTAAACCCCATTCAATCAATCATTGTTTCTGTACTTTACAGGAACATAAGCTTAAGGAGCATGATGAGGGGGATTATCGCTGTGAAAAATGTCCACGCGTCTTCTCCCTCAAGAAGATTCTGGAGAGACATATGCTGGATGCCCACAACTTGGAGATTGAAGCAGAGAATAAGTTTGTGTGTGATTCCTGTGTTATAGAGTTTAAAGATAGGGATAGCCTTGTGGAACATATAAAATGTAAGCCTAGATTGATCTTATTAAATGTAGTTCTGATGGCTGAAAATTTAATCTAAATCAAGATGACAGGTCCAATACAAAAAAGCTGACAGGGCAAGTATCCGGAATGAGTCAGGTTCAATCAGAATTTGTTTTACAAGTAGTAACCTAAATTAAAAATTGTCATCTTCAAATTCTTTGAAATTAGACCTGTCCAACATTTTACCATAGGATAATGGATAGAAGGTATTTGTTTATTTTTTATGTTTCTATATTGAGCCCTTTTCATTCAATATATGTCCCTACATGAATAGGGTCATTAAATATAGTTTATGGATTTGCTGGTCATACCAACTGACCTTTGACAAGGAATTTGATCAAGATAACAAGCAATGCTGATGTGGTAGGGTTTTTCTTTGTTTTGTTTTGTTCTTTGTTTGTTTGGGGTTTTTTTTTTGGGGGGGGTGCCAAAATGTTGTTTTTTTACCTTTTTGACTCTAATTTTTCAATTCAAATACTCTGAACTGTCATTTGCAACTTCTTTGAATTTAGAACAGTCCAACATTTTGCTGTATGGTATTGGATTAAAACCCATTCCCACACAATCCCTCCTTTTACACGTTTACGCGTTTGAAAACATTGTGGATAATGATTGATTGATTGATTGAATGGGGTTTAACGCCGCTTTTAACAGTATTTCAGTCATATCGCGGCGGCTGGAGCACCTAACAATGGATTCCTGGTATTTCTCACACCAGTACTACCACTACATCCTTTCCTAGCCTCCAGCTGCTATCCCACTTAGGTTTACGATTATCAACCCATTGGTGAGAGACAATTGTCGGAAAGAATATTTGACGCCGCCGGGGATCGAACCCAGGACACCTATGATTTGTGGATAATGAAGAAATTGTTTGTATCAAGCAATTTCTTCATTATCCATAATGTTTTCTATTCAATAAGATGAAAGAATTTAAAATACCATCAACTTGAAATTGTTGTCTGCAGCTTCTTTCAATTTGGACCAGTCTGAAATTTTGTTGTGTGGGAATGGGTTAAACAAGTTTTTGAGAAAGAGATAGGATCCAACCTAGGCAAACCAAGAATAAGGTAGTATATAGTAAAGTAGAAATGATCTTGCGCCTCACATATCCAACAATTTAACATGTGTGTAAAGGGAAAGTCAGTGAGCAACCTGGAGTTTAACCCATTCCCACATGATAAAATTCTAGACCAGTCCAAATTCAAAGAAGTTGCAGAAAATAGTCTTTAGTTGATGAAACCTATCTTTGTCTTTTGGGGTAGAAAATTTGTTGATAATGAAGAAATTGCTTGTAACAAGCAATTTCTTCATTCTCCAAAATGTTGTCCAAAGCTTTCATATTGAGGCGTGTTAAAAAGCGTCAGTGTGTGGGAATGGGTAAACATAGAACATTAACCCATGTCATGCTGTATAAAAATCTCTTTTGAAATTGCATTAAAATCAAGGGATGAAAGCACTGATAGTACTTGTTCAGCGATCAATATTTCTTTTGAAAATTAATTTCATAAATACCTCTTTCAGGAAAAGTACAAACAGGAGGTGTAAAATAAAATCGGACTGCACTTATGTGCAGTCTGATCTTTGTCTATACCTCCTGTTAAAACTGGAATATTCCTGGTTAAGCATGATAAGGGTCAAGAAAGAGTAGCACATGTGCTTCTATTAGAAATATCATTCAAAGGTTAGAATTCATAAAATCTGCCATAAGTAAGAAGTAAACCAGCTTAAGTTGTCTGGCCAGGGTCCATACTTAACCCTTATAATGCTGGATAAAATCCTTATCTAGTAATTAATCAAAATAAAAGGACTGAAAGCACTGGAAGCGCTAGCTGTTGGCCAGTATTTCTTTTGATAATTGGTTTTACAAATAATTCTGACTTGATTTGGGAAAACAGGGGATGTAGACAAAGATCAGACTGCACATTTGTGCAGTCTGATCTTTGTCTATTCCTCCTGCATAAACCGGAATGTTCCGGGTTCAGCATGACAAGGGTTAATTTGTCCCTTTTTGTTCAAAGTCTCATAAATTTGACCGGCTATTCACCTCAAATTATTTCAGCATGCCATGACTATGATTTGCCAATGAAGTGTGATGTCTGTGAACAGAACTTTCCCACTATTACAGAGTTAATGGACCATAAGAAAATACATTTTGATTATGATTGTTTCTGTCACAAGTGTTGGCAGGGATTCTTTGATGGCCTGGAACTTGAAACTCACATACAGGTAAACTAACCACTTAACCCATTACCAGACTATTAAAATTGGTTGAAATTGACCAATTGCTGGCTCTGTCCACTCATTCCATGCCCACTGACTCCGACAGTTCTGCTTCGATTTTAACTGCCTTATTTCGCAAAATTCATGGCCAGTAGCATCTAACAAAAAAGTAAAATGGTTGGTTGGTTGGTGACCTAAACATTGTAGCTACAGCTTGAATAAGCTGAAGTTACAATGTTAATGTTGCAAAACCAACGAAAAAGGACAAAAAATGGCGAAGAATGTCGGAGTTGAAAAGCTCAGGTCCGGGCTGAATAAATGATTTGATTGATTGGTTGATTTGTTTATTGACAGTCAGGATTGTTCAATTGAAAGATGTGCATACTATTAAAATGCAAAGAAATTAGAACAAAAAATGTCAAAGTTTTTCACATACCAAATTACATTTAGATAAAAGTTTGTCATTAGATGTAACTTTTAATAACTTCATACACATACAAACTGACACTTAATAAAAAAGTGTATCATTGAATGTAGATAGACCTAATATGGATATAGATATCCTCTTTATGTGATAATGTCTGTCTAAGATATACGAAAGATAGCCCATGTCTGCACAATAGCACTTTTCAAAACCCCAAGAATAAAGGCTTTGGAAAACGTGGAAAATGATCATCATTCGAAGTGTTTTCTACCTCAAAAGACAAAAAAAATAAAAAATTTTGTCACATAAAAATTGTTGTCTACCACATACTTGAATTTGTACCAGTCTAAATTTTTGTTGTCTGGTAATAGTTAAATAAAAAGTGTCATTGATCTATATCTATGAGGTATCTATACCTCATAAAGATATAGGTTTTCAGTCGGATGTGGTAATTTCTACACTAACGACTCATGATAGATGAAATATTTTTAAAAGTCTCATAAAAAAAGTGTCATTATAAAATTGTATCATTGCCTATATGTTTACCTGATAAAGATGTACATATTCACTTTGACATAGTAATTTCTATGCAAAGGATTCTGAAAACTTAAATATTTATCTCATATGCATGTTAACTAGCATTTAACCAATTACCAGATGGCAAAATTTTAGACTGGTCCAAATTGAAAGGAGTTTCAGACGACAATGTAAAGTTTATGAAATTTTAGATTTTTTTCAACTTCCTGGATAGAAAACATTGCGTAAAAGAAGAAATCACTTGTTACAAGCAATTTCTTCATTTAACTAAATGTTTTTCCAATTGTTTTTCCTGAGGGGTATCCCAATGCATCACTGTGTTGGAATGGGTTTAAGTATTTCAAATTCTAGAAACACAACTTCTCCTCTACAGTCTATTCTTCCAATATATTTTACATGCTAATACATGGATTTAAATCTTATATTTCAATTTTCTAACAGACCAACTGTCGCTATAGAGAAGCTTTGTATAAATGTGACATTTGTGGCAAGAAATACACCAAACTAGCTGCAATCAACAAACATATAGACACACATCCAATACATTCCCCACATGTCTGTCGTATGTGTGGACGAGGATTCGAGACTGAGAGAGACTTAAAGTACCACAGAACAGCGGCTCACATTGTCAGACCCTTCAAGTGTGAGCTCTGTCAGAAAACATTTAAAAAGAAAGAGACTTTAGTAGAACATCGTAGAATCCATTTACGAGTGAAAGTTTTCTCTAGTGGTGAACCAGGGGCATTTATGACAAATATATTACATTCACAAATGATTGGTGAGGATTTTAAGTCTGAAATAGAGAGTAGTTTCGAGTGCCATCTCTGTGGAATTGTGTTGCCCACCCAACATACTCTAGATCAACACATGCATCAACATGAGACGGCCACGGAGGAACACAAGTGTGATAGGTGTGACCGCGTTTTCTTCTCACATAGTCTTCTTACTGTCCACTCTAGAAAGGAACATAAAGTCTTTCTGACTGCAAAGGTAAGAATCACTGCTTGAATAAGCTTTAGTTACAGCCTTTATGTTGCAAAACCAACAAAAATGCTTGTCAAGAATGTCAAAGTTTAAATAAGATAAGCTCTTTAAATAGGTTTTAAAATAAAGTAAAAAATTTTTGCATACAATGTTTCTTTGACCCATTTTGACCAGTCTAATATTGATATCTGAAAAAGGATTTAAGTAGACACACTCAATCTTTATCTTATTTTCAAATGATGCATTCATGCAAAATAGGAATATGAAGCCATTCTGCCCTAGAAACATCTTTGCTTTTAAGATTTAAAACAATACATTAACACTACAGTTGACCATCACCGAAAAGAAGAACTGGCATTGGAAATTATTCTAATTGATATCTATATTAATTGAATGGCCATTTAAGCAGCCATGTTTACAGAAAGAGAAAGGGTCATGCAACCAGGTTTACTTCCATCACAACTATGAAACAAAGGTGGAGTTCAAACTCATTACTCCAAGATTGAGAGCATATTAGGTTACCGACTGAGCTTGCCTGTCCTATCTTTATTTAGTTTGATTAGGTTTTTAGTTCATGCATTAATGAATCAAAAATATTCTCTACATCTCTTTAATGAAAAAATGCCACAAACTTATGTTAATTCTCTTCATTCTGAAATTCTATATATTTATCTGAAATGAAGATGGAGGGATGATGCTAATAACTTCTTGATGCAAGAAATTTTTTTGAAAAATTATGCATTTTTCATTTCAGTATATTTGTATCTTTTAAACCATTACCACTAAGCAAAATTTTAGATTTGTCCAAATTTAAAGGAGCTGCAGACGATAATCTGAAATTTATGAAATTTTAGATTTTTTCAACTATCTGGATAGAAAACATTATGGAAAATGAAGAAAATGCTTCTTTCATGCAATTTCTTTATTTTTCACAATGCTTCCCATTTTTTTTCTCAAGGGGCTTCATAAAGTGCTATTGTGTGGGAATGGGTTAAGAAATAGATATGGACTAGCTATGACTAATTAATGAGTTGAAATATTGAGCATGTGTTCCTTGTTACAGAGTGATGCAAAATGCAGTGATTCTCCTCTCCTTGCTTGTGAATGGGAGGGTTGTAACAAGACATTCTATGACAGCACAAAATGGAAGTATCACATGAAATACCATGAGACAAGGGCAGACAAGATAGCACGGGGTCTACCTGTCACTCCACAGCAGTCAGCTACAAAGTGTGAGATCTGTGGCAAGGTCCTAAAGTACAAGAGTTACCTCAAAGCCCATATGTTGACACACAGTAAAGAACAACCTTTTCAGTGTGATATATGTGGACAATCATACGGCAACCAGAGACGTTTAGATGATCATATAAGGTAAGAGGTCTGTTGTAAAGTCAAAAGCTAACTCAAGGCACGTATGTTTACCCATTACCACACAAGAAAACTTTAGACTGCTCCAAGTTGAAAGGAAGTGTAGACTACAATTTTTATGTGATTTGAGATTTTTCAACTTTCTGGGTAGAATTTGCTTGTTGAAAGCAATTTCTTCATTTTCACTGTTTTTCCAATCGATTTTCGAAAGGGGTGTCACAAAGGATCATGGTGTGTGAATGGGTTAAGAGAGTTAAGAAAGAATTCATTAATGTGCTATTTGTAGACTTCCAGAGACATTTATACGATCATTTATGGTAAGAATAGGAAGTGCAAGATCTATTTCAAAATCCTAAGTACCAGGGTTGTCTCAAAGGTCTAAAATCTCTAAAGGTTGCAGAGGACAATATTCCTGGTTGACAGAATTGTACATTTCTCTTTTTATCTGACTAGAAAACAATGCGTTAAAGGCAGAAAATGAGTGCAACTTGCAATTTCTGCATTTTCAAAATGTTTTCAAAACTTTTTTCAAAAGAGGCATAAAAATGTAAGATTTTGTGGGAATGGGTTTATACACTGTAATAACTAATTATAAAAAAGTAAGATTAGATTATGAATTGTGAGGTCTGTGGAAAAATCCTAAATAACAATAGTTGCCCCAAGGCCTACATGGTAACACATTACTATACAACAAAATATCAAAGACTGACCCACATTAAAAGAAGTTGCAGATGACAATTTCAAATTAGTTGAGTTTAGAAAATCCTTGCCTTTAACCCATTCCCACACAGTAACACTTTTAGACGCCCCCAAGAAAAAAAGCTTTAGAAAACATTGTGGAAAATGAAGAAATTGCTTGTCACAAGCAATTTCTTCATTTTACACAATGTTTCTACCCAGAAAGTTGGAAAAATCCAAATTTTGATAAAATTTGAATTGTTGTCTGCAACTTCTTTCAAATTGGACCAGTCTAAAATTTTGCAAAGTGGTAAAGGGTTAAGAATAGAAAACATTGTGGACATTGGAGAAATGGCTTGTCCACTATGTTTTCCGAAGCTTTCTTCTTGAGGGGTGTCAAAGGCAGAATCAAAGGCACAGTGGGAATGGGTTAAAATATTCCCACACAATTCCGCTATTTGACACCCCTTGGAAAAAACATTGTGGAAAATGAAAACATTCCTTGAACTTAGCAATTTCTTTAGTTCCCACAATGTTTTCTACCCTGTAAAATAAAGATATTTAAAATTCCAACAAATTAACATTGTTGTCTGCAACTTCTTTCAATTTGAACCAGTCTAAAATTTTGTCATCTTGTAATGGGTTTACACACAGTAAGAACAGTCTCATCAGTTTGATATATAAGGTAAGGCATTAGAATATCATATAAGGTAAATTAAATGAATGATTTCATTGATTGACTGGTTATTTGAACCACAGCCTTGATTGTAATGGGCACAAAACAATGTTTTCATAATATTTTCGAAAATGCCTCCAACCACTTCCGCATAAAGAGAGGGATTTTTTTCCTCTATGCCCTCTCCTATATCTCAAGCCTTTAGAGCTAATTCTTGCCTTTTATGTATGTTAAATTTCCAAGATCCTGTATTCACCCTTACATCATAACAGTTTTCACTTTACTTTCAGAGTCCACAAAGGTGAGAAACCATTTAAATGTAAGATGTGTGACAAGGCCTTCACCTCTACATCATTGCGCAATCAACACATGGTGGTCCATTGGGGCCATAAAACCTATATATGTGACGTGTGTGGCAAGGGGTTCATGTCTCGGAAACATTTCCATGACCATATGAGGATCCATAATGGGGAAGCCCCACACAAATGTGAAACATGTGGAAAAGATTTTATTTATTATAGGTATGTAGGAATCAGGGTTTTAGTCTGATGTCAACATATAGTGGTCCCGGGACTCAAAAGCTTCTGTCATATGTCTGGCTCGTTGGCCTATTGGTAAATGTGCTCGACTCATAATTTGATGGTTGCATGTTCTAGTGTCTTTGGGCAGGACTATACAGACAGAGCCTCAGTTTACTCAAGACTGTCTAGAAATGAAGACAAAACTACTTTTAGCCAAGGATCTATACTGAAGAATACATTGTGAAAAAAGAAGAAATTAAATAAATTAGAAATTTGTCCTTTTCTTACAAAGCTTACTCTATATGAAAAATACTTTTCATTTTAGATTAACCCATTCCGACACAATGACTCTTTTTGATGCCCCTCATGAAAAACAATTTGGAAAACATTGTGTAGAATGAAGAAATTGCTTGAACCTAGCAACTTATTCATTTAACGCTATGTTTTCGATCCATAAAGTTGAAAAAATCTAAAATTTTATAAACTTTTAATTGGTGTCTGCCCATCCTTCCATTTTGGACTAGTCTAAAATTTTGACGTCTGATAATGGGTTGATTTTGCAATGTTGTCTGCAACTTCCTCCGATTTGGAACAGTCTCATATTTTGTATCATGTTAATGGCTCAAGTCATAAGTGCATGTATATTTACAGGAGTTTGGTTCGTCATGCCTTAACCCATATAGAACCTAATATGAGACCTAAGCCTTACAAGTGTCAATATTGTGGGAAAGAATACACAGAAGTCACAGGCTACAAACATCATCTTAGAGCAGTGCATACAGGTAAAAACCTTTTATAGTTTGTCCATTGTTTGTGACTGAGATCTATTTATCATAACCCCCTTCCACTATATTTTAGGGATATTTAGGAGTCAGATTGTCAGTCAGTTGGTTAGCACATCCATCCATTGTTGTGTAGTTTTTCTTATCTGCTCACATTCTTCTAGACTACTGGTTGCATTTGATTCAAAGTTCACACAAGCACTCAGTATTAACCCATTCCCACACAGTGACACTTTTGGATGCTCCCCAACAAAAACAATTGGGAAAACATTGTGTAAATTGAAGAAATTGCAAGCAATTTCTTCATTTTACACAAGGTTTTCTACCCGGAAGGTGGAAAAAAATCCATAATTTCATAAACTTTGAATTGTAGCCTTCAACTCCTTTCAATTTGGACAAGTCTAAATCATTCTCGTGTTGTAATGGTTTAAGCAAAGATGTATACATGTTATTTTTGTTAAGTTCCATTGATTTTGCTTGAAAATTATGACCCTTTATTGAAAAATCTTGTCAACTCATTTTCTTGTTGTTTGGGGGTATTGAGTCTATTCTTTTTTTTGAGAATTGAACCCTTTTCATGTTGAGCCTGGAATATTTCTGCTTTGGCAGGAGGTATAGACCTAGATCACCCTGCTTATCAGTGCAATCTAATCTTAATCTACTTCACCTGTTGGTTGTTTAAAGGCAGAGTTTTTACAAACTTCATTAATAAAAAGTATTGATTCACATCAGAATCTTTCAGTGCTGTAAGCCCTTTGGTTTTAATGCAGATATGACAAAGAATGTTTATCATCATAACAAAGATTAAACAGACTACTATGTTTTGGCCAAGTTTTTAAAAATTCTGAAAGTTAGAGAGACCTTATCATCATCGCATAGTTTGTTACATTCTTACTTGCTAATCTGTGGTTTACATGTTTGATAGCATTCTGAGTCATTAACCATTTACAAGACTACAAAATTTTAGACCATTCCAAATTGAATGGAGTTGCAGATGACAATTTAAAGTGTATGAAATGTTAGATTTTCTCAATTTTCTAGTTAATAAACATTGTTGAAAATGAAGAAATTGCCTGGTTCAAGCAATTTCTTCTTTTATTAAAACAAAGTTATCCTTCTTGTTTTTCAAAAGGGGTGTCAAAAGGCGTCATAGTGTTGGATTGGGTTATTTGGCACTTATCAAAAGTCATCACAATTGTTTTTATTGGCAAGTAGCTGAAGTTAGTGATCCTAGTTTTGTATTTATAATTTCAGCTCATTTCTTAATTATCTTTCAATGCTGTTTGAAAAAGAGTAGATAAGGAATATTGCTTTCTTCTCATTAAATGTTGAAGCCTTCTTAACCATATTGCAATTATTTAACAGAGGTGTAATAATTTGTGATCTTTTCATTGTGCCCCTGTCATGTAATGGCAATAAGCATAAAGAGTTACCTCTTTTCAATGTATCAGTGTATCAGTGTGTGCACTTGTGTGTGGGAAATGCCCTGTTCGGAGCTCATCCTCTACATTAATTGATAGATTTAAAATAACTTGGCACAGTTGTCCCTCTGATAAGTATTAGTGTCATGCACTAAGTTCTGTTAGATATGCCGAAGTTCAAGGTCACTACTGAAGGTCATGTGACAAGCACTTAAGTGGGGGCATCCAAGTCTCTGACACATTTCTGGTTGATAGTTACGGTAAATTGTAGTTTATGTATTGCAGGTGAAACTCCATTCCAATGTGATATCTGTGGTGATGCTTTCCATCGCAATGATAAACTTAAGCGTCACATGAAGTCACGGCATGGAAAAGGAGAAAAACAGACCATAAAGGGTCTCCCAGGCCTGACCCATATTGTTACAACAAGAAGACAGAACGCTCAAGGTGCTCCAATCCTCATCAAGACTGAGACAGAGCAGCAGAATGATTTGTTCCAAATAATATCAGACGGACAGACTGTAGAAGGGGAACCAAATGAACTCCATGTAGATGTAATACAGGATGCTGGTCCCCAGCAAGTGTTCCTGATTGGTCTAGGGAATGAAGGAGTGGACACTGCCTTCCTGCAGGAGACCCAAGTCATAGAGGGTCCAGATGGGGTCAAATACATTATAGCAGGATCAGGGGAGGAACTGCAAGTTATAGAGTCTACTGGTGCACAGGTAGATATTCGTAGTCTTAACCCATTACCAAAACATAAAATTTTAGACGAGTCAAAACTGAATGAATTGCAGACAACAATTTGAAATGTGAATGAATGGAAAAAAAAGAGTCATATAGGGTAGAAAATATATTGAGAAAATCATAATTTGCTACTTTTTTCACAGTGTCCCTGAATACGATTCATTAAACTTGAAGTGAAAATCTATGTGATTGCCTCCATCTTGTTTCATCACTGATAAAGAAAATAACTTAATTGCTGAATGCCAACAGCCTCCTTTTTGTAATGAATGTCAAGGAAAATAGTTTAAAACTTGAACTTAATATATCCATGGTAAATAGTCTAATGAATTGTATAAATGAGAGAAATAATTTCCATGTGTTACAAGATAGAATCTAGGCCAGTTAGCCAATACATGTAAACAAACTCCTAATCCTGACCTGGCAGTGCTGAGCAAATTTACACCCCGTATACACAGTATATGTTACAAGTTACAACCCTGCTATAGTTATTTTTATTTAACCCCACCGAATAAAACACCCTTTTACCTCTAAAATTTAACTAAATCTTTGAAACGGACATGTAGTACTACTATTGTAATGATAATATGCTCAACGCAAAAAGAAATGAATGTTAGTTCTGATTTCTTTATCTTTTATCATTTAACCTTTTACCACACAACCACAAATTTTCTCGCACTGATGAAATGATATGAAAGAAAATATTGTGATTAAATCAAAACAGCGATTTCGGTAAAAGGCTCATGATTGATTGAATGGGGTTTAACGCAACTTTTAATAGTATTTCACTTGTATCAGGGCGGCTGGCAGGTAGTTCTCACACCAGTACCGTACCACTACATCCTTAGCGAACCTCCAGCTGCATATCCCACTTAGGTGCACAATTAACTTACTCATCTTGATGATACATTCTGGCATTATTGAGCCAGCAAAATCGCTCACGGGACTTTCAGTCATTTTATTTAAGATTTTAAAAGATCATGTGATCTTTGCCAGATTGACATTTTGACAACCCTTTTTTAGCTCTACTGAGTACAAAGTGCTCTAGGTGAGCTATGGGATCAGTCATTGTCCAGCATCCACCTATCTGTACGTCTATTCACAATAACAATAAGCATTTTTCTGTGTGATCCCGGATCCCACATTTTATAGAAATAAAGAGGGGAATCTTAGAAATTCTTCTCCTCCCAAACCATAAGGCCCCGAGATTTGATATTATATATAAATTAACCCTTTAAAAATATTGTTAATACCTTTTTCATCTAAGTAAATAAATTGACTCATGTAAAAGAAGAAAAGTTTGAAATAATAAAAGATTTCCTTGACAAGTTTTACTTGCTACACAAAGTGAATATGATTTGGTTTATATTGAACTCCAGAAAACACCATTTGTTAATCAGTATAATCAGGCCTGTTGAGTGATACAGGCGCTCAAGTGCCTCTAGTTTTTAAAGCACTGAATGAAGAGGACTAAAATCATGTTGGGTCTATGACTTAGAAACATTCATTCAAGACAAAATATGAAATGAATGACCATGAATATAAACCGTATGATATGCATATCTTTTATTTTACATCATATAAGTTAAGAAAATAAATGTGCAGTTAAGAAATATTTGACTTTGGCAGCAACTCCTTTTCAGTTTGGCCCCAACTTTCCTCAATTTGGCCCCAAACTTTGCTGATATTGATGGCGACCCTGATTTTTCAAGTCAACACTTGTTATTTCAATTTTCCCAGACCCTAGTGTAAGGCTTGAGCTAATTGAAGTTCCAGATAGAAAATATAAAAAAAATCAACCTTTGAACTGGATTTTTTTTAAGAGAAGTCCGGGTTTCATTAAAACACTGTAAACATTCTGTGGTCGGCAAAAGTTTGACAATGACATATCCATAATTTCAGGTTTCTCACACCTCAGACAAAAATTTATGACCAATTTAATTAAAAATGGTCAAAATTTTGTAAATCTGAATTATAATTACCTCATCAAACTATATATTATCGATAATAGTCAAATTGTCTACGTAACAGGTAGATTTTGACACAAAATTGATACATGTATTTGGCTAGAAAAATAACTCGTTGTAGCAGGAATTAGGGGTTTACTGGTTCGAGAGAAGCACTAGGTTTTGTGTGAAATCAAGAAAGGATAAAGTTGCACTTGAATATGACCTCTACATATCCTGACATTCATCAGAGCTACAGATAGAGGGTGTAATTCGTATTTTAGATTAAAATATTTCACCAATGCTGCCATAAACTGTATGTTGTAGGTACTCATTTGAATCGTCTCGACGAGACAATTCAAATGAGTACCCACAACATAGGGTTTTGTTGAATAATACTGATTTTAACATGCTGTTACCCCTCCTTATCTAGACCTCTGATTCGTGATTTCTGATTTCTTGATAACTATTGTCGACTGTACAAACATTTAGAGTGATGGAATCTGAAAATGTTTGCATAACACAACTAAAAGTAAAACTAAAAGTAATGCATGGATCTTGTTTGAATAATAATAAGAAAAGGAGAAGAGAATTTATCATTTTGAGTTCTTGGTTCATAAAAACAATTGTGAAAAGCTATTAAAATATTAAATAAAAGTTAGTCCAAATGTACAAAACAGTGATTTCTTTACACTATTCCTAGTTGATTTGTTGACATTGAGGAAAACAGTATAGATTTATACAATGAAATAACTTGTAACAAAATTATTATCGTTGTTTTCACTTCTTTTTTCTAAAAGAGTTCTTATCAGTACTTTAGCTGAACTTTATGTTTAGTTTCAGGATGCAGAGATAATATCTGGGGACTTTTATGGTGACATAGAACAAGACGGTGGAGAAAATGTGATGATCATGAATGATGGTCAAACATACAATGGTGACCAGGAAACACTGACCACTCTAGCAAACATGGCTGTGGAAGGGGCTGAGAATGAATAGGATTAAACCCATTCTTGTACAAACCCGTGACCTTACATTGCTGTGATTTATTACCTGAGAAAATATTGTGGAAAAAGGAGAAGTTGCTTGTATCAAGTAATATGTCCATTTCCCACAATATTTTCTACCACATAGGATTGTTTCATTTCGAATTGCATCTAATTTTCATTGTTGTCTACAACCTCTTTCAATTTGGACCTGTCTAAAATTTCAAAGAACAGGAAGGGTTAAACAATGAGACTAAAATCAAGAATACATTGTATAATTTTATCATCTGGCAGATATAAGGTGAAACATATATTAGTGACCAGGAAATTTTGACAACATGGCAATAAATATAAGAGAGAGTTGCTGAAGTAGATTGAACTAGGAAACATCCTGAACATTCATTAATTTGAAATGCATAAAGTCTGGAAAATTTAGTCAGTCTTAATTCTGTTATGATGTTTTAGCAATGTTCTTTAAGCTTTTGAATATTTTCTATGATATTAATCCTTGTAATGCTGGGTAAAATTTTCGACAAAATTGTGATCAAATCGAAGGACTGAAACCACTGTTAACACTCAATTTGGGTTGTAAATTAGTTTGGACATGAATGGTATAAACAATGCTGGCTTTGAAGGATCAAGCAGGAGGTCTAGACAAAGATCAGACTGCAATATTCCTGGTTCAGCATGACAGGGGTTAAGTATTATCATTAGAACTAGGCTTTTATTATACCCCTGCTTCAATAAGATGGGGGGTATATTGTTTGACCTCTCTTTGTCTGTCACTAAATTTGATTTTTAATCTGGTCATAGTTTCATAGGATTTTGTGTGTAAAATGCCTGAATGTTGGATAAAAAGAAAATCCTGAGATGTCCACTGAAAAGTCACCGTACAATTTTTTTTTTAAAGAGCAAATTGGCACAATGTGGAAGGTAATTGAGCAATTGCTGGTCCCGCCTACTTAGCCCTTTGGCCACACCCATTGTCTCTGACAGGAAGGCCCGCTTTGATTTTAAATGCCACTACCGTATGAGAGACGCCCGCAGGAAGACATTTAGTTGTTAAGGGGGATAGTGCAAGGATACAGGACGAAACTACTGACAGCTACGCTTGGTTCTTTGACAGGAGGTTCATGTCACTGAGACAATTCTAATGAGATCCATCAATATAGGATTTAGTTTGGATGAAGTTAATTAGCAAAAACGTCCTTTTTATGAAGCATCTTTGTTTTTGGAAAAGAAATTTTGATGCTGGTCGCTTAATAAGATCGGTTTGCTTAGTAGAGGTGGTGGCTGGAGCAGGATTCACTGTATTTCTGTTTTTTAGGTTATTGGTACAGGGAATGAATGGAAATGAATTCTCATTAATTTGCATTTAACCCACTGCAAGACTGTCAAATTTTAGACTGGTCTAAAATCAAAGGAGTTGCAGAGGAGAGTTAAAAGTTTTTGAAATTCTAGGTTTTTTCAACTTTCTTGGTAGAAAACATTGTGTTAAGAGTAGAAATTGCTTGTTACAAGCAATTTCTTCCTTTAACACAATGTTTTCCCTATTTCTGTTTTCAAGGGGCCTCAAAAAGTGTCCATGTGTTGGAATGGGTGAACACAATTCATTATTCCAGACAAAATTTTATGCTAGAAGAACATTTCAAAGTTAGTGTTATTTGAAACACGAGTGCTAAGTAGGTAAGAAAACACAGTTAGGAAAGGAAAACTTGCTTGTTACAAGCATATTCTCCTTTTACAGCTTTGTTTCCCATAGATATTTTTGTGTGTGTGAAAGGTGAGATTGTGTAGTAAACTGTCTCAAGACTAGTTTATGAACTTTGCAAATCCTGTTATTGTCATATGTAATTGTTGAATAGGTTTTGTGACATGAATAAAATCTTTAATGTATTAGTTGAAGTTTTGCAGTTAAAACTTGAAGATATTTGACTTGTGTTGCTGATCCTTGAAAAGGTTGAATAAAGAAGATATATGTTATCCTTATCCTTTTTGAAAAAAGTTGCAGACAATGATTCAAGGCGTATTTGAATTATAAAATAAGTACTAAATGGGGTGGAAAATATTCTGAGAAAAGGAGAAATTGCTTATTACAAGCAATTTCACTTTTTCCCACAGCGTTTTCCCAAGCTTATTTTCATCAGTGCATCAGTAAGCAGAATTGTGCAATAATGGGTTAATGATGGCCCTTAGATATCAAAGGAAGATATTTTCAATTGTCTCTCTTCAAGCCGCCGTCATAGCGCAGTTGGTAGCGCGTTGGACTGTCAATCTAGAGGTTTCGGGTTCGATCCCCGACAGCGGCACTCATCCTTTCCAACTATTTGTCTCTTACCAATGGGTCGATAATCGTAGACCTATGTGGGATAGCAGCTGGAGGCTAGGAAAGGATGTAATGGTAGTACTGGTGTGAGAAATACAAATGTACCAGGATTCCATTGTTAGGTGCTCCAGCCGCCGACATAAACTGAAAGATTGTTGAAAGCGGCATAAAACCCCTTTCAAACAAAAGCCTCTCTTCAATCTTCTAGAAATAATCTTTTACTACCTGTTAGAGTTTAGACGCCATACGTTAGCAGAAAGACATTAAACTTGCATTATTTAATTCTTGTCAAATTCATTGATGTATCTCTGCCGTCACTGACATATCTTTGCTGTCAATGGAAAAAAATTGGTTAAACAATCAGAATCTTTACTTTCCTGTTCAAACCTAGGATTTTACGTATCTGCAATTTTATACTTGAGAAAACATTGTGGAAAAGGAGAAATTGCTTATAACAAGCTTATAACAAGCAATTTCTTCTTTTTCCACAATATTTTCTACCACATAGGATGGTTTCATTTCAAATAACATCAAGCTTTTATTGTCTTCTGCAGCCAGTCTAAAATTTCTAGAAACGGGAGGAGGTTAATACTGGATTTGCAATAATAACCCTTTCCTGTTTAACAAAATTTTAGACCTGTCCAAATTCAAAGGTTTTGCAGATAAAAAATTTGAAATGGGTTTTATTTGAAAACCCATCACTCAGTGCAGTAGAAAATGCAGTAGAAAATATTGTGGAAAAAGAAGAAATTGCTTTATACCAGCAATTTCTTCTTTTCCCACAGTGTTTTCTCAATTATAAAATCACAGAGATAAGAGATTGGACTGGAAAGACATTTAGGTCCAATAAACCATTTTCCAGAATGTTTATCCAAGCTATTTCATCAGGGTGTAGAAAGCAGGACTCAGTGGGAATAGACTTAGTGGGTATAGCTTAATTATCCCCCGCCGAGATATAATAATGGTCTCTGTCCGTCATTCCGTCACTAAACTTGTCCAGAGCATATCTCTGGAAGTATAATTGCTATCAACTTGAAACTTCATAGGAGGATAGATCACATTGAGGAGAAGTGCTGTGTACAAGAACCACAACTCTTGCTTGCATAATTTTGGAGTTATTGCCCTTTGTTGTTTTTAAGACTAAGATTTTGTCTGGGGCATATCTCTTAAAGTATAATAGCTATTAACTTGAAAGTTCATAGGTGGATACATCTTGTTGAGGAGAGGTGCAGTGCACAAGAACCACAACTCTTGCTTGCATAATTTTGGAGTTATTGCCCTATGTTGTTTTAAAGGCTTAGATTTTGTCCTGAGCATATCTCTGAAAGTATAATAGCTATTATCGAACTCATTGAGAAGAAATGATGTGCACAAGAAGCCTTAATCTAACTGGCTTCAGTTTACTATCGAGCTTTTATGGTGGGGGATGGCCATGTCTTGTTATGAATGTTCTATTTCAATAACTATATGTCCTTGAAATAATAGAAAATATTCCAATATTCAATCTATTACCTAATATTTAGATATTTGTTAAAAATTCAAGCCACTTGGCAAAAGTTCATTATGCAGACATTCCTTTTCATCCAAATGGAACCTTTTTCGACTTAAAAGATGTATGTGCTAGACACTGCAAATTGTGTTATCTTTATAATTATTGATGCTTTTGCTTTGAAACTTTGCACATGTACTTAGGATTGTAGTTCAACTATAAGGACAAAGATTCATTGTGTTGACGTTTAATTCAGTGTTGAATTTGACTGAAAAATTCTTGGTTAAAGTTTAACATGAGAGTTGTTTTATCAGGGTAATGGTTTGAAAGTTTGGAAATGTGACTGTGTTATATCATATAAACTCTCTAGGAAAGAAAGAATTACTCTGAATATTCCTTTAGTGGAATTTTGCCATTGGTTGTAATTAATTGCTGTTCCTATCTACCACTTACTTTAGCCGAGGGTCGCTGTTCGCTGAAATTTCTTGAAATATGTCCCCAACAATATATTTTAGCTCCATTATTTTTGGCTGTTCATGACGTCATTGTCGTCGTCATTGTGCAAAATTTTTGACATTTTGTAATAACTCTGGTATCACTAAAGGCATTGAAACTTGGAATACATGTTCGTAATCAAAAAAGATAGCTATACTATCAAGAGTTATAACTCTAAAAGCATTTTTAAGAATTTCGCATATTTTTTCAACTAGATTTTTAGCTCCACTGGCTCCATTGTCATGGTGCTGTGTTCGTCGTCTGTCATTTAGCTTTTGCTTTGAAAATCTTCTCCTCAGAAAGAACTGAACAGCATTTAACCAAATTTCACATAAATAACCCTTGAGTGACCCTTTATCAGATTCTTTCAAAGAATTTTGATCGGATGAAAAACGTGGCTTTAATGGGCAGGTCTAATTTCCATATATGGTTAAACTTTTAAAAATCTTCTTCTCAGAGGCCAATCAATGGATTCCAACCAAGTTTTACAGGAATGATCATTGGGAGACCTTTTATCGGATTCCTTCAAAATATTTAATCGGTTGAAAAAACATGGCTCTAAAAGGCGGGGCTAGTTTCCATATATGGTGAAACCTTTCAAATCTTCTTCTCAGAAACCAATTAATTGATTTCAAATAAATTTTACAGGAATGATAATTGGGTGACCTTTTACCAGATTCCTTAAAAGAATTTTGATCGGATGATAAACATTTCTTACATTGGTGGGGCTATTTTCTGTATATTGTGAAAAATCATCTTCTCAGAAACGTGTTGATGGATTTCAACTAATTTTACAGGAATGATCAATTTTTACATGGATGAATATTGGGTCACGTTTATCAGATTCCATCAAATATTTTGATCAGATGAAAAACATGGCTTTAAAGGTCGGGGCTTATTTCCATATATGGTGAAAACTTTAAAAATTTCTTCTCAGAAACGAGTTGATGGATTTCAACTAATTTTACAGGAATTAATATTTGGTGGCTTTATCAATATCAGTTTCTTTCAAAGAATTTTGATCGGATGAAAAACATGGCTTTAATGTGCGGGGATAAATTCCGTATATGGTAAAACCTTCAAAAATCTACTTCTTATATATTATATATTCTCAATGGATTTCAACCAATTTTTACATGGATGAATATTTGGTGACGTTTATCAGATTCCATCAAATATTTTGATCAGATGAAAAACATGGCTTTAAAGGTCGGGGCTTATTTCCATATATGGTGAAAACTTTTAAAAAATCTTCTCAGAAACGTGTTGATGGATTCAACTAATTTTACAGGAATGATCATTGGGTGACCTTTTATCAGATTCCTTCAAAGAATTTTGATCGGATGAGAAACATGGCGGGCGGTGCTTATTTCAATATATGGTGAAAGTTTGAAAATCTTTTTCTCAGTTACCAAATTTCACAGAAATGATCCTTGGATGACCCTTTATCAGATTCTTCAAAGAATTTTGATCGGATGAAAAGCATGGATTTAATGGGCGGTATAATTTCCTTATATGGTGAATCCTTTGAAAATACCATTTACTTAATCAGTCCAATCAGGCCTGTGGAGCGATACAGGCACTTAACCCATTCCAATTCAATCCCTCCTTTTTACGCCCCTCAACGAAAAAGCTTTGGAAACCATTGTGGAAAATGAAGAAATTGCTTGGATCAAGCAATTTCTTCATTATCCACCATGTTTTCTATCTGAAAAGACGAAAAAATTTAAAATTCCATCAACTTGAAATTGTCGTCTGCAGCTCCTTTCAATTTGGACCGGTCTAAAATTCCACTGTGTTGGAACGGGTTAAGCGCCTCTAGTTCATCCACTGTCCAGACATGGAATAGGTTACCATAGGTGATCCTCTTTGTATGAAATCTAGCAACAATATCCCAGACAAGGAAGACTTCTCTCAAGCTGATGGACAAGTATCAGAGAAATTTTGACAGAAAAATGGTCATCGTTAGAAATTGCTAAAAAAATTGAAATCTATGAAAAACAGGTAGTGTTGGTAATAAAGGTGAAATATTTACATAAATTTTGTAAAATATACCCGTGAACTAGAAGGCGTATTTGGCATAGGGAATCATTTCATGAACCTGCTTTGAAATCGATAAAATTATATCCTTTATATCTCAAGGGGTAGATCCCGGGGTCGGACCTTAAAATGAAGAAGGGTGTTTTAAAATGATATCTCTTAAACTGTCCATTAGTTAATTTTGACTCCAAGCTATAACCATGGCCTAAATGGGATAGCAGCTGGAGGCTAGGAAAGGATGTAATGGTAGTACTGGTGTGAGAAATAACACGTATCCATTGTTAGGTGCTCCAGCCGTCGCGATATGACTGAAATACTGTCAAGAGTGGCGTTAAACCCCATTCATTTAATCGATCAATTTTAACATGGCGACATACCGGTATTCTATTGAATGCAATAGGGCTCTTAGTTTTAGATCCCTGAAATTTTACAGGTTTGACTTTTTTCTCCGTGTTCGCATGAAACGCTGCCCAAGCTCTGTGAGTTGCGATAATGTATGTGTGTTGGATAAATCATTTCTCTAGTAACTGCTGGCTAAGCTCAGAAACGAATATCAAACTATCAGTCTTTGAGACCCTTTGATGATATCTTAAACCCATTCCCATACAATCTTGCTTTTTACTCCCCTCATGAAAAAATCTTTGAAAAACATTGTGGAAAATGAAGAAATTGCTTGATACAAGCAATTTCTTCTTTGTCCACAATGTTTTCTATCCCGAAAGTTGAAAAAAATTAAAATTCCACCAACTTGAAATTGTCGTCTGCAGCTCCTTTCAACTTTGACCAGTCTAAAATTCTGTCTTGTGGGAATGGGTTAACTGTATCCCAATGAAGACAACCTCGGGTTATCATGCGTGGCTTAGCGGTCCGGGTAGCGGACTCATGATTGGAACGGAGTCAAATATTGCGGTTTGAATCTCGGTCGAGTCGCTCGTCACGTGAGTAATACATATATGAAGCCTAGAGTTAAATACCAAGAAATCGCCTATATAATTGATCAACAGTACGTACAAAAGAACTTAAATGTGGGTCAGAGTCCATCCCTGTAATATATCACGATCAAACTGTGTTAAAAAGATAAGTAAAAGATAAAATATTCAAATCCAAATATTATCTTGCTTGCTTTACATATTTAGAAAACGGAAAGCCGTGCAGGATGAAACTCATTATAATTACACTTTCTGCCTTCATAATTTGTAGGTTTGGTTTATTTTCTATATTATATTTAGGTTGTTCTATATTTGAAGTTATTCGAAACTAAAGCAATCAGTTTACTATAACATTTTCAAGTTCTTACTCACTACCAAATGTATTCTTGCACTAACAAAATTTGACGGATCGCTGGCCCCGCCCACTGGCTCCGCCGTATCCACCCGTCGACTCCGACATAAAGCTACACTTCGATATTAAACGGTGTTATTGCAAAATTTATGACCAGTAACATGTAAAAAAATAGAAACATGGGTGATTTGTTGGTTAGATGTTGTAACTACAGCTTGAATAAGCTGTAGTTACGACATTAAGTCTCCAAACCAACAAAAATGCTTCACATAAATGACGGCCAATGTAGAGCCTCAAATTTCACTTCTTGTCTAAATGAATGTTGTGATTGGTCGATTGAATCTTTGATTGACAGTCGTGATCCGTCATTTATATACCAAAGAATTAAAAACCATATTCATGTGGTCTAGGTAGAAAATGGAGACAATATTAACGCCCTAGTTTGATACTGTCAGGCTTCCCGGGAGTTACAATTTGACAGATAGCTATGGTCGTAACTGAGTTATTTCGTACTTCCCGAGATTAGTGTCGTTCATCGAAGTTTCACCGATCACGTTTTAAGCAATTTGAGATAAAACACAGTGAATTAAAAAAAAGAGTTTCCCGAAACACCATAAAAACGCATGTTCTCTTTTCTCTACTGTGTTTTTCTGTGTGGAGTTTTTTTCTTTGTTATAGGTGTAAGTTGTATGCCCGTTGAGCGACAGAACAGTTGTATAACCGCATGTCCCATGTACATTATACAGTTTTGTGGATCGGACGGAAAGACGTACAACAGTAACGAGTGTTTTGTAAAGAACCAGTTATGCAGGTTTGTCACGATTTATTTAAGAACTTGTAACGATAACGAAAGTGAAGATAAGTTATACGTGAAGGGTGTGATCTTTCAAAATGCAGACTTTCATCGATTGTCCATCAATCTTTCTCACCAATGTCATTGCAACTGACGAATCGCAATAAAAAACGATTGAACAGTCAAACCACTCATTAAGGCCAGAAATGAACTTTGAATTTAGACATTTATGTCAAATATTTCTGTGGGTATTCCCACAAAATCGTTATAAACTCGAGCTTATTCAAGCTGTAGTTACGACGTATAAATTACAAACCAAAGATTTGAATCATTATGTCCCTGGCCAAATATTAAACAATAAAAAATGTTTATTATCTTTGTTGAACTGTTATGCCGGGGGCCAGTGGGCCTGGCTAGCAATCTCTAACAATGTTTCTGCGTGCCCTGAGTCAAATGACCTTTTCGGAGGCCAGTAGGCGTGGCCAGCGACCCATTTTTTTCAGGGAATGGGGTTGGGGTTTGAAATAAGAAAGACCGGATAAAAAGAATAAAATAAAGTGTTTGCTATAATTTAGTTCCTAGCACAGGGAAGTAAGAAACGAAGAACAGTTGGGCGTAAGATCCAAAAAATGACATTTTCTCCTCTTCCCAATATGCTTTCTTCAATATTACTTCACGTAATATGTATAAGTGTTGCCAAGAACGGGAGTTACTCTGAAAATATTGGAAAATAATTTTGTTCTCATTTCAGCCAAGGTAGCAATGGTTACGAGTCCTTCTCAAGCCTGCATTACGGTGCCTGTACCGGAGAGGAAAACCTTGGATAACCAACATATCTCGGAGAACGTCATAATGACTTGTCTCTGAAATATACGACATGAAATGGAATAGAATCATTCTAGTTTTTTGTGTTTTTCATAGACAACACGAAGTGTATCTCCTTATCCCTCCACCTCCCCAGGAACCGAAATCTTTAAGAGATGAAGAGAATGTTTTTTGCTTTCATGGAGGTATGAACCGAAAAAACTAATCACACTGTATGAATACGCGAAGCGGATTCATACATAAGTGTGATTAGTTTTTTCGGTTCATACCTCCATGAAAACAAAAAAGATTCCCTTCATTTCTTATAATTTAATAGCATGTAGCGAACAAAGCAAATCTTTACAACTTTTGATACTTTTTTGTATGGAACTATTTTTTGCGGAAGCATACAAAATGGCTTCGTGCTCAAAATTTTGTTCATGGAGGTATGAATTAAATTTTTCGACCAATCAGAAGGCTCGTTTTTGATAGACGAAACTAACAATTAAATTATTGGAAAATGTCTTGAAAAATTATATTGATTTTAACCTTCTTCCTCCCTCCCCATCTCCTCCGGAACTGAAATCTAGGAAAATGTCTTGGAAAAATTATATTGCTTTAAACCCTTGTCATGCTGAACCTTGAATATTACGGTTTTTGGCAGGAGGTGTAGACCAAGATCAGCCTGCGCATAAGTGCAGTCTGATCTTGGTCTATACCCCCTGATTGTACTGTTCTTGCCACAGTTGTTTCAGAAATTGATTTCTAAAAGAAATATTGATTTTTCAACAACAAGTTCTATCAGTGCTTTCAGCCCTTTGATTCTACAGCGATTCACAAAGGTAATTTATACAGCATGACAAGGGTTGAGATACACTTAGAATGTTGTTGCTAAATTACAAGGTCATGTAAAGTGAACTAACTTGTGAAATGCGCAGGACCCATCGCTTTGCGTGCAAAGGTTAGAACATAATCTTGTAGATTTAATTCAACCAACACCTGACTTCAATAATTTCCTTGACCTAGACAAATGACCATGACATCGCCCTTTGGAAATGAACATGCAAACTACCTTGTACCTAATACTATCTACTGCCAATTGACCTTAAGAAGTTTTGTTGAAATTGGCATATGTCCTTAAATAACAGAAATGTATTGCCACTAGAAATACTTGTATATAAAAAAATAACTCTATCGATTTCTTAACCCCTTCCCTTACAACCCCTAATTTCTAAGTTCCTATCTTATACTTAAAAATCATTGCGGAAAAAGAAGAAATTGTTTGTAACAAGCAATACTTTCTTTTCCCACAATATATTCTACTATACGGTTACTAGTACTTAATGAATTGTACTTACTTAATAATGTTCTCCCCCTTGAATTTTGGACAAGTCTAAAATTTAAAAAGAACCAAGTAAAGGAGTAGTATTCAAAAGTATAGAGGTATTCGTTTTTCGGGGAAAAAAACTTTGTGGCCACGATCTTCAGAGAGAGGGGCATACAGATTTATGACTCGGCGTAAAACGATTTCTTCGGAATTTCGTTAAGTATGAACTTGGCCAGACAGTACTGAATGTGTAGGCTGACTAGTGTCGAAACCCTTCGCTCGGTCGATTGTCTGTATCCACAATGATCATTCTACATTGTCGTCTTTTTATTGAATAATGCTGTCTCTAATCGATCTCTGCAAGATCATTTTTTAAAATATTTGTTTACGTAATCCTTTTCCGCGTGAATGGGTACGAATATGTGGAACATTGTTTGTGTTTAATAAAATCACACTGGGTCATAAAATTGAAACTTACGTAAAGATTCCTAGATTGTTTTTTCGATACTGAGAACTACGTGGCTTCACAATATGGAATTCGAATCGTCGCTTTTTGTTTTACTTGACCTATCTTTACACTTTGATAAAAATGATCAATTACTGTGTTACTATTTCACAAGACGACAAAATTTGAAAGTTGCCCATACGAGATAGTTTGTAGACTATGCTCAATTTTTATTTATTCATTTTATTTATTTATTTTTTATCTTTTTAGTTTTATTATTATTTTATTTATTTTATTATTTTGAAAATTTTATACTGTTCCTCTTTGTAAGAAGTTGCAGACGACAATTAAAAGTTTGTGCAATTTGAAAAGTGACCAACTTACAAGTTAGAAAAAATTGTGGGAAAACAAGAAATTGCTTTTTCAAGCAATTTCTTATTTTTCCCACAATGTTTTCTCAAGTATAAAATCACAGGTACGTCAAAAAACAAGGGATTGTACGGGAAAGGGCTAAGTATGAAAACTTGAAAAGGTTCCTTTTGAAAAGAGGGGAAACTTTTTCAGTATGAAGATATTCCTTTCTATTCAATTAACACATGTACTTTGAGGGGCGGGGGATGGGTCATATGTAAAAAACGGGAAATGTATCGGCCTTAGTCGCATACGTATCGGAGTCGATACTTTTGTTTTTTTGGTAGGTTTTCTAAATCTCAAAATCTTGAACTTTCACTCTACCATGTTTATTTCATTTAACATATTCCCATACACTGACCCTTTATGATCTCCCCTACCAAAGAAAAATATACTTCCGAAAATATTGTGGAAAATTAAGAAAGTGCTTGCTACAAGAAGTTTTTCTTCATTACCCACAAAGTTTTCTTCCTAAAAAGGCAAAAAAAAAATGTAAAATATCAACAACTGAAAATTGTCCTCTGCAACTTCTTTCGATTTTGACCAGTCTAAAATTTTGTCGTTTGGTAATGGTTTAAAATAATGTTTCTGATTTATATCTTCTTGATCCTAACACTTGTTTTAACGCATTCGCGTTTTTCAAAATTTTAGACCAGTCTAAATTGAAAGGAGTTGCAGACAACAATCAAAAGTGTGTGCAATTTGAAAAGTAAAGAACTTACAGATTAGAAAATATTATGGCAAAAGAAGACATTGCTTGTGACAAGCAATTTCTTCTTTTCCCACAACGTTTTCTCAAGTATAAGTTCATAGGGAAGTGAAAACAAGGGATTGTAAAGGAATGGTTTAAAGGATCCCCCGAGAGCCCTTTTTCGCTTTATAGGTCATACGTCAGTGCTGAGTAAGCGTTGTTGAACTGTGTTATCTATCTAAATAAGTTCAAAAAGTGACAACCCCCCATTTCTAGAAAGAAGGTTCAACAATGAAGATCACAATCTTGCTTCTAACAGCCTTTGTTATTGGTGAGTTTCTGTACATCTTTTCTCTCATTTTTCCCTTTTCTTGTGATGATATAAGTTCTATATATCAAGACATGTATTTTGAAAATATTACACCGCGGGCACGAAAAATCCGCCAGGAAAAAGTTGTGTGTCTGTTTTTCGAAGGGAAAATAACAGCTACAATGAACATAGCTATTGTTATACTTGGAATTGCTGTTTATCTATATTTCAATTTTAGCTTCACACTCGACGATTTAACGCCACAAAATCAAATGCAGTCAAAAGCTTTTCCAGTTTCGAATGTCTTGAAAACTTAATTTATTCGGATATCCATTAATCAGATTGTGAAGAAATGCAGTAATAACCCGCGATTCAGAAACGCACGTGTCGAATTTCTCGTAGAAACAATTTACTTTATCAATAAGTTTTGTTAAGTATATTGTAAAGGCTTTGGTAATCAGTAACGTAGTTTACAACGTTGAATATCTTCCTGTGTCTACTGTATGCGTTAACGGTTTCCTACTACAAAGACAGTTACTTGCCTTGTCCCATAAAATACAATTAAGTTTTGCCATTTTTGCAGTTGACTGCGCTGTAACGTATGTTACAACATTTCAATACTAGTCCCGGGTCTACTACAGGTGGCGGCAATCGACCAACCACATGCCCCGCCCACTGACCCCTAGACCCCGCCCATAAACTCCGACAAGTAGTTCCGCTTCGATTTTTAACGACGTTATTGTGCAAAATTAATGGCCAATAGCATGTAACAAAAAAGTAAAATGGTTTGGTTGGTGAATAAGCTGTAGTTACGACGTTTATGTCGCCAAACCAACGGAGTTGAAAGTTCAGATCTTGGCTGAATAAATTATTTGATTGGTCGGTTGGTTCCTCGATTGACCCTGCGATTGGTCAATTTACGGATCTCTGGCCTTACTCACTGTCCCTTACAGGAAGCTCGATTTGAATGTCATACGACGTTATTTTGCATATGTTTTTGGCCAGCCGCATGTAACAAAAAAGTAAAAAGGTTGGTTGGCGACATAAAAGTCGTAACTACAACTTGAACACGTAAAAATGATTCACATATTTGTTGACTAAAATGGGAGTTGGAGGTATACGTTCGGTTTAGTTGTATACATGTAGTTTAATTGGTTTATGAACTTTATCGAATCTTTTGACTATCAGATTGCCTATAATAAATGCATTTAAGGTAGATTGATTGATTGATTGATTGATTGATTGATTGATTGATTGATTGATTGATTGATTGATTGATTGATTGATTGATTGATTGATTGATTGATTGATTGATTGATTGATTGATTGATTGATTGATTGAAGCTTAACGCCACTTTTAACAGTATTTGAGTCATAATGCGGTAACTGGAGCACCTAACAATGGATTCCTGGTATTTCTCACACCAGTACTACCATTCCATCCTTTCCTAGCCTCCAGCTGTTATTCCCTTATGTTTACGATTATCCACCCATTGGTGAAAGACACGTGTCGGAAAGATATGTGTCGCCGCCGGGGATCGAACCCATAATATCCCATGATTGAAAATTAGGAATCTGATGCGCTACCGACTTTGCTATGACGGCGGTTAATAATATGACAGAGTTCCGTCGTCGTCGATCTGTTGAACATAGTTGGTTTGTAAACTTAATTGTAAAAGTAACGTATGTAGTAAAACTACACTATTTCACTCGGGTTTACTACTATAGAAGCCTATATGTGCAATCGATTTAACCCTTTCCTGTGCAAACCCGGCATTTTACGTAACTGTGATTTTATACTTGAGAAAACATTGTGGGAAAAGAAGAAATTGCTTGTAACAAGTAATTTCTTCTTTTCCAACAATCTTTTCTACCATATAGGATAGTTTCATTTCAAACTGTATCAAATTTTCACTGTCGTCTGCAACCTCTTTCACTTTGGACCAGTCTAATTTAAAATAAAACGAACGAGAACGGGTTAATATAACTTAAACAACCAGATTGCAACATGATTCATCCCATGTATAATATAATATAAATGCCCCCCTTACGCGTGCTTCTTCTGTAGGTGTAACCAGTTACCCACAACGTAAACAGTCAGGATGTAACACATTCTGTCCCATGTATATGATACAGTTCTGTGGATCGGACGGTAAAACATACAACAGTAACGAATGTTTCATCAAATCTCAATGGTGCAGGTAATCAATTAATTAAGGATTTGATTAGCATGCCGGGTTTTAACACTCAAGAAAACACACTTCTTTCAGTTTGTTTGTTTGTTTGTTTGTTTTCTCTTTGGCAACGAACAACATTTTACGAAATATGGCAAAAGTATTTACAATACATGTATAATGGTAACATAACTGGAAAATAAAAGAAGAAATTATGCAGACAAGAAACTGGATGTACGCTATACACTATTTAACCCTTTCCCACACAACAAAATTTTAGACCGATCCAAATTGAAAGAGGCGGCAGACAACAATTTCAGTATAATGGATTTTTTTCTCGTCTTTTGGGATAGAAAACATTGTGGATAATGGAGAAATTGCTTATCACAAGCAATTTCTTCATTGTCCACAATGTTTTCCAAAGTTTTTTTGGCGGGGGGGGGGGGCGTAAAAAGGAGGGATTGTGTTTGAATGGGTTAAAATATGAGGTACCAAAACAGAATTATTTGTTCATATAGGTATTATGATTACGATATTTGATGCTTACTTAATTTCAAGTAGATATATCTTTTGTTGATAATCGTAGACCTATGTGGGATAGCAGCTGGAGGCTAGGAAAGGATGTAATGGTAGTACTGGTGTGAGAAATACCAGGATTCCATTGTTAGGTGCTCCAGCCGCCGCGATATAACTGAAAGATTGTTGAAAGCGGCGTAAAACCCCATTCAAACAAACAAACAAAGATATATCTTTTGCTTTAGCCATCATTTATCTTATTCCAATTTCGAAGATATCGATTTCAAATGACCGTAATCTGTGAAATAACCATCATTTCGATTATCAAACGTGGGTAATGAATAAATTGCTTGTGACAGAATCCTTACCTTGGTGTTAAATCTTTGGATCGCTAGAAGGCATAACCGTATTGGAATAGGTTAATGGAAACTTCAGCTTGATATGAGCTGGAGTTACGAGTTTTTAGTCGCGCAATGATGATATCGCCGATGGTATATAGGGAATATCACAACAGTGTCTTTTTCTATTTGTTGTTATCGTGTTCGAGAATCGTGAGTAGGTATTTTTTTATTGGATGAGACCGAAGGTCGTATCCAATAAAAAAATACCTACACACGATTCGACAACACGATAACAACACATAGAAAAACACACTGTTGTAATATTCCTTTTATTATATATCTTTTAGGACATGACATTGAGAACATTCTTTTAAATGATTAAGAAATAACCATCTTTCCGAGAAAAAAAACGAACGTCAATACACAAAAAAGTAGCCCGTGTTTAACGGTACTCGACGAATACGGTTTTTTGGTAAATGCCGAATACGGATTTTTTTTAATTTTTTTTTTCTGTCGGGTTGTATTGGATGGACAGATTTTAATCCATATCTTTTATAGGTATATAATAAATCAAAATATCGTAACTACAGCGCTATTAAAGCCATAGTTATGAGGTTTTGGCCGCCCATCGTCGATATGCTGCCTGCTTGCCATTTTAGTCAGTAAGTCGAAGAGTGTAAAAGTCATTTGTGTATTTTCAGTCAAGGTCGCAATGATTTCGACTCCTTCTCCACTCTTCACATGGGACCTTGTACAGGGGATGAACTGAAAGGCGAAAATGGTCAAGCTTAAAACTGGACAGGAAGAAAACAGGCTTGGTCAAAACTTTATTCGGATGTAAATTGTCCTTGTATAAAAGAATTATTTGAATACTTTTTGATGTTGTTAGTGTTGCCCTTGAAGGTGGTTGACGGTGTTTGGTTGTTGTTGTTTTAAATAGACGTGTGTTAAGATATGAAAACTGCAATAAGTTGTCATTGAAATACGCGCTTACGTGCAGTTTTTAGAAACAAATACCAGTATTCTAAAAAGAACAACAACAACAACAAAAGAACTAGAGAGTCTGTGACCACCATTGGCCTATAAGAAACTGATATGGTAAGAAAAAATGACTAGATTTACCGGGAGAATTTCGAATATGGGCTCAGCTTGATCAGTCTGGTCTGGGGTAGTAATATCCCCCCCCCCCTCTCCACTCTCTAGCGGCCTGAAACTCAAGGATTCAAAAATATTTGAAAAATAGTTCGGTTCCAGCTTAGGTCAATAAAAATGAGCATATAGTGAGGAAGACTGATCGTTCTTGCTTCATAAAATCTTTGCAGAACGACAAGTTTCGACCCTAGTAAGTGCAATATGGACAGTCTGAACAGCGTCGATATGATTCGTTCTTTCGATAAGGACTCTTTTCGACTTTGGTTTAACCCTTGTCATGCTGTCTAAAATCCCTTACTGATGGCATTTATATCATAGGGCTGAGAGCACTGATAGTGCAGTTGTTCAATATTCAAAATCAATTTCATAAATTACTCTGGTAGGAAAAGTATAAGCAGGAGGTGTAGACATAGATCAGACTGCACATATGTACAGGCTGATCTTTGTCTACACCTCCTGCAAAAACCGAAATATTCCAGGTTCAGCATGACAAGGGTTAAACACATCGATTTGGAAACGATTCTTCCAACTTAGATTAATCAATCTCTCTGTTCTACTTCCTGGTGAATACGCCAGTACTCGCGACGATTATGTGGGTAATACCAATAACCGCCCTCGGGAATCGAACTCGGGACCTCTTCATCGAGTAGCCGACGCTCTACATCTCGACCACAGACACCACAGTCCACACATCACACTACTTTCTTTTAGCCTGACGGGTCATATATCGTCGGTGGGCGACAAAACCTCGTAACTACAACTTGAATATTCCGGAACTACGAGGATTTGGTCGCCGGTATGTTTTATTTTCATAGTTCCAAAGAGTTATATATAATTGAAGGATCGCTGGCTAGGCCCTCCGCATCCGACGGGAAGTTAGATATTGGACGCCTTAAATGAGACGAAATAAAATAATCAGTAAGTTGGCGACCTAAACGTCGTAACTACAGCTTCAATAAGCTGTATTTACGTTGTTTAAGTCGCCAAACTAACAAACATGCTTAAATGTCGGAGTCATAAGTTGACGTTCAGTCTAAAATGAATGATTTGATTGGTTTATCTAAATTCTATTTACAGCAACTATCCGCCAATTTCGTAGGATAACGCGAGAAAACGTGCAGTGGTTAAAATGCTCACTTTTATTTATTTATATTTTTTAAGAGATAGTACTTTCTTTTAGATAGTTTCTTAAAGATAAAGCTGACCCAGCAGTTCGTTTTGTTTGAATTGGGTTTTACGCCGCTTCAACAATCTTTCAGTTATACCGCGGCGGCTGAAGCACCTAACAATGGATTCCTGGTATTTCTCACACCAGTGCCGCCATCACATCCTTTCCTAGCCTCCATCTGCTATCCCACATAGGTCTACGGTTATCGACCCATTGGTGGGAGACAAATAGTCGGAAGCCAACAGCTCGTATCAAAACTTTTGGCTTTAAACCAAAATACACGTACTTCAAAGAATGACTCCATTCTGAAAATAAGCCTAATTTTGTGGGATCTTGGATTTGTATAAAAATTAAAGTAGAAAATCTTTAAAAAAAAATCTTCTCCAAACCGTTATTAGACCTTCCAAATTTTGTTTATATCATAAAGCCATGAGCCATCATATTCAGGTGAGCGATATGGGACTGTCGTTGCCCTCTTGTTTGGAAGAATATAGTAAGAAAATGTTAGAAAGACATAGATAAGAACACCACCCTTTTCGAACAAACAAATTTAGAGGGACATTTAACTTTACACGACTAAAACTTAACTAAAAACAACTATGTAAAGAGTCTTTTTTATTCATGCGAGACGCTTTTTTCTTTTGTCTTTTGTCATAGTTCTGCGAGTATATTTAATAACCCGGTTAATCCTTTCCCGATTTTTTTTAAATCTTAGACTGGTCCAAATTGAAAGAGGTTGAAGACGTCAATGAATATTTGATACAATTTGAAATAAAACCATCCTATGTTGTAGAAAAAAAATATGGGAAAAGGAGAAAATGCTTGTTACAAGCATTTTCTTCTTTTTTCGCGATATTTTCTCAAGTATAAAATAATAGAAGCGTAAAATCCCGAGCTTGTACAGGAAAGGGTTTAATTGAATCTCATTACGGCACGACTTAGTGAAATAGAAAACAAACAACAAAAATAAGAAATTCTTTTTGATCGAACTGCGAAATTAGACTTTTACTTTTATTACAAAAATGTAATAGAATTTTTCAATCTGGGTTACAGGATTTTGTTATATAAAATTCATATCTATAGGATAATACAGTGAGTGATATAAAAATCATAATTTGAAAGAGGAAACTTCTGAAATACCTTTTGAAAATGGGTCACGGTGGTCGTAGGAGGCGGGTTCGAGTCCGCGATGAGCTGCGCTGGTTTGAGATTCTGATGTGCTGTTGTAAATGTAGGAAAGAATGCAAGGAATGCTGTAAGTATATTAGTTTCAGGATTTTTTAAGATTCTGAGAAAAAAGGGGTTTGCCTTTGTAGTGTCTTTGTCTGGCGCGCGAACCCCGAAATGATCAATGACATGGTTTAGGGCTTCAGTGATCGCAGTCGAGCCTATCTTCTATGGTCGATCTTAAACCCTTATCATGCTGAACCCGGAATATCCCTGTTTTGGCAGGAGGTATAGACAAAGATCAGACTGCACATTAGTGCAGTCTGATCTTGGTCTACACCTCCTTCTTATCCCCTTTAATTCAGAAATGTATATATAATCGATTTTCAGTGCTGTTAGTCCTTTGATTTTAAGGCAATTCTGTATAGGATTTTTAATTCAGCATGACAAGGGTTAATTTGGTATAAATTGTATGAAAGATAACAACAAGTGCTAAGAAATGACCATTGCGAATATTCCTTTTTTATTACGCGCCTTGTGTAATATCAAGACTCACGTTTTAAGCGTAAGCCAAGGTTTTTACCTTGAAAAATTGAAAAACATCCTATTTTAACCTTTAGAAACTTTTCCAAAGGGGGTCATCTTGACCCCCTTGAGAGGGATTTTTAAGGTCAAAACAGGGTTTTATCCCCCAATTTCTTAATTATGTATCTTGGATTATATGGAAAATTGTACGAATTAATTGCTATCTTCACAAGAAAAGGTCAGTTTTTACTTCAAACTTCGAATTCATGCTCATGATTTTGTCTTTTTGTAGTTTAAACCCCTCAAATTCAGGTTTGATCCCTAGAATTTCAGGATCAAGGAGTCAGTGACCCCTCAGTTTTAATTGCTAGCACGAGACCTGTAATTATTATTGTCAAAACTTTGATTTTAGGCTACCGAATGTAAAGTTTTAAAGAAGGATTAAGCCTATTAACGTAATGATTGAATCCATACCTTACACTCTCTCGAAATTGGACGGAGAGGAATTATAACGAAAGACGGAAATGGCTGAAATCGCTTGTAACAAGCAATTTTCTTTATTTTTGAAAATGTTTCCTACTCTTGGTCACGGTGGCAGTAAGACGTCGGGGAAAAGACCACTTAATGAAATGACGTTCATGACGTATTTCTATGATGGACCAATTGACCAATCTCTGGCACCGCCCACTTAATTCGTTAGTCCCGCCCATTGACTCCGACAGAAAATCCCCGCTTCGATTTTAAACGGCGTTATTTTGCAAAATTTATGGCTAGTAGCATGAAACAAATAAGCAAAATAGTTGGTTGACGATTTAAACGCCGTAACTGCAGCTTGAACAAGCTGTAGCTACGACATTTAAGTCGCCAAACTAACAAAATATCTTAATAAAAATGGCGGCAAATGTTGGAGTTCAAACCTCATTTCTGGTTTAAATGAATGACGTCGTTGGTCGACTGGTTATTTGATTGACAGCTGCGATCGGTCAATTGACGGATCATCGTCTTCGCCAACTGACCGCCTACGAAGCAGTTCATCTTGGATATAAAACGAAGTTAGTTTGGAAAATATATGGTCACAAACATAAAACAAAAGTTAAATCTGTTGGAAGGCAACCTAAGCGTCGTAACTGCAGCTTGAAAAGGCTGTTGTTCCGACGTTTATGTCGTCAAACCAACAAAAAAGATCTACATATATTCAACACGCACTTCCGATCTCAATCAATGATTTAATTGGTCAATCAATTTTTGACGGACTGTCAATCAACCAGCTAGTTATAAGAAATAACACGTATTTTTTTCCAGGTTCTCGCTGTTGTCTATACGTTCTACCTATCACATATATGATAGCCGTCACCGCAGCTTGTATAGTATTTGGTAAAGTATAAATTTACTTGTCATGCGAATAGGGGTAGGCTTGAAATATTTAAGATAGAAACGTGATCGGACCCTGTAGGGGTCAATCAGGGTTGGCATGTGGATGATAAAAACGGGATAAAGTTGAGTGGCCATATTCTAGGAATAAGCGAAGAGAGAAACATTTTGAACCATCTATTGAGACCGGTTGTGAACTTTGATCTCCGAAAATCATATCAAAATTTTTGTTGGTTTGTTGGATTAAACATCGTATCCGAAACTTATTCAAGCTGTAGCTACGACGTTCAGGTCGCCATCCAACCATTTGCCTTTTATTTTATATCGCAGATCCGATGTCTTACAAAATAATGTCGTTTATCGCTTCAGTCATCTTGTCATGTTATAAGTCAATGTTAACACTCTGGTCTTGTCGCTTTTCAATTAAGAGATGAAGAGAATATTTTTTGTTTTCATGGAGATTCATACCTCCATGAAAACAAAAATTATTCTCTTCATTTCTTATAGTTTAATAGGATCGAGCGAAAAAATAAAAAAACTGTACACATTTTTATAGTTTTTTGTATAGGGCTATTTTGTGCGGAAGCATACAAAATAGCTGCGTGCTCAAAATTTTGTTCATGGGGTTATGAATATTGTTTTTCGACCAATCAGAACGCCCGTTTTTTTGATAGACGAAACTAAAGATTAAATTATCCAGACTTGAATAAACAGTGGATGTTGGTGGTGTCAGGCTCGGATAACAATAATGCCATAATTACTGCTTTCTTTAAGCTGTGTGACGACATTTTGATATTCACCCAACATCATTCAAATTTCAATAAGCTCAACTTTATTTTTTGACATTTTTTTGTTAGAAATATAGAAAAACCAAATCACTTAATCTTTTATACATATATTGTAACAAACAATTTCTTCATTTTCCACATTGTTTTCCACAACTATTTTATTAAGGAGCGTAGAAAGGAGAGATTGTATGTACTTCTTAGTTACTTTTACATCGTTTCTTTATCATGATAAAGTTTGACTAAGAAGATTATTTAACAAAACCGTTGAATGCTTTGCTAGCTTACGGTACGTTTCAGTACTTTGATTATCCTATGCAAGCTATTTCTAGATACCTTCAAGACCGCTAGTTCTGTGTTTCAGGTATCATCTGGTGGAACGATTGCGATTACCGTAAATACCTACCTATTTGGCTGATTGCAAGTGTTGTCCCACCATACCTATTATTGACCTTCATCAAGGCCGTCAAAGAACAATACATTGGGATCACGTGCTGGAGAATCGTCTACTTTTTCTGTTACGTCATTTTCGTTGCCAGCCATGCTATTGGTATGTGTACTGTTTAAAATGGCGAAATCTAAAGTGTCTGCCTTCTTTATAAACCAAGCTTTCGCTCGCTTTGGGTGTCGAAAACTGAAGTATTTTTGACTTACCTTTATATATAGATTATTTTGTAGTCTAAGTATTTTAGCTGATTTTTATTTAGGAATTATTTGACCGCAAGTTACAAGTTCATTTAAGAGATGGAGAGATTTTTTTTTTTTCGTGGAGGTATGAACCGAAAAAACTAATCACACTGTATGAATACGCGAAGTGTGATTAGGTTTTTTTCTGTTCATACCTCCATGAAAACAAAAAAAAATATTCTATTCATTTCTTATGATTTAATGACATCGCGCGAAAAAATTTGTATACATTTTTTATGGAACTATTTTGTGCGCAAGCATACAAAATAGCTGCGTGCTCGGAATTTTGTTCATGAAAGTATGAATAACTTTGTTCGACAAATCAGAACGCTCGTTTTTGATAATCGAAACTAAACATTAAATCATAAACAAATTTTGGTGTATTGAGGTGATGAACAGTACAATTCTGTGAATATATCATTTTGTAATTTTGCAAGCCTTGTCTTGCTTTTTTTAAATCGTTCAAAATAGAAAAGTTAGTACATTTATGGATTTTTTTTACGGTCACTTTATTTCAAAAATCGTCGATTTGCCACCAAACTGTAGTATCTAGAGTTTTATATACTAATTCATTTTAGTTCGATTGCGACGAAAGCTTTAAGCTATTAGAGTCGCTATTGAACACACAAACCAGATGTTTTCATGTCCCTGAAAGAGAGGCAGTGGCTTAATCCCACTGCTACCCACTTTTACAGCTGGGTAGACTGAGGCTGGCTATTAAGTGTATTTCCTATGAACACACTCCGGTGACGGCAGGGCTCAAACCCATGAGCTTCAGATCACGTGTCAAGCACCTTTACCACTCGGCCATCGAGGCAGTCAAGGGTTTGAATAAAGATGACGAAATATAGGTTTAACCCTTGTCATGCTGAATAAAATCCTAATTCAGAACTGCATTAAAATCAAAGGGCGAAAAGCACTGGAATGTCTTATATTGCGGGGTCACCATTTCTGCTAATTAATTTTGTTTACAACAAATTAAAATACCAAACAGGAGGTATAGACTAAGATCAACCTGCACATACGTGCAGGCTGATCTTAGTCTATACCTCCTGCCAAAGCAGAAATATTCCAGTTTCAGCAGGACAAGGGTTTAAATATATATTATCTCTTGTAGGTAGTTACCTTGTATATGACACATGGGCCAATGGTCGCTCGGACTGCAAGACGTTTTTGATCTGGTTCGCCTTCGGCTATACCTTCCACTATTGGATAATCTTCATAATAGCCACAGTGATGCTAATTTATATACTCAAGAATGTGTGCTGTTGCTGCATGCAAAATGCCATCAAACCACTCAAACCGCACTTTATTGAGGAAGATTATATGTGACATTCCTTTGAATGATCTCCCTTATGTACTTTTAACCCATTCTTGTTCAGTCCCTGGTTTTTACGTCCCTGTGATTTTATGATTGAGAAAATATTGTAGAAAAAAAAGAAACTGCTTGAACAAGCAATTTTTTTCTTTTCCTACAGTATTTTCTACCTACCCTCCTTCATGGTTATTTTTCTAATTAAATCTACTTTAAATTTTCGTCCTCTAAACCTCCGAATTTGACAGGTCTTGAATTTTGAAATATGGGAAAGGGTTAATTGGTACTTTTGTTTCGTTATATTATTCTTGTTATGGTAACTAGTATTGTCATGAAAAATATTGTTTTTATTGTCATCAAAATCATTACCTTATAACTTTTGATTAATTAGCATCATTATGTTGCTGTTTTGATTACTTTATTATTGTCATCACTATTCATGCGCGGATTCAGAAGGGGAGGTGTCCAGATCTTCCCTGGTATTTCGGCTAAAAATATAGTATAGGATTCGGAAAGTCTGGAGATCAAAGCATCATATTTTCAGTGGGAAGCTATAATGTCGTTACTGTAGCTTTGTTCAATCTGTTATTACGACATTTTGCTCACCAACTGAAGAATATTATCAAACGAGTTCTCTTTCGGTTGAACCCCCCCCCTTTTCGGAAAGGATATGTGCCGCCGCCGGGGATCGAATTAATGTCACCCAATGATTGAAGATTTGAGGTCTGATGTGCTACCAACTGCACTGTGGTGAAAGCTATTTTCATTAGCGTTGTCCTTGTTTTCGTTGCTGTTGTTGTCATAATGGAAATTCGTTGTCTTGCTTTATTTCAGAAATTATATACATATTTGCGCATAGCTTCGTGCTTTAACATATAAATTTATGTGTTAAATGCCGAATCTTACTACTCTACGGTCTTTTATCAAGACCCAATAAGTAACCTTTGCTTGAATATGAACGAGAATTCGTTGAATCATTAAGATAGAAAGTACATACATATAATATTATCTTGTTTCGTTGTCTCGTGCTTAACCTATAACCACTCAACCCATCATTTCTGCGTGCTGAGAAAATAAAAACATCTATTAAAACCCCGTTTCCACCGCACTTTCAATTGTTGTTTTCTGAAATCTGGACCAGTCTATTTTTTCATACATCATCGCTACTGGAGCATCTCCCCATATTACTGGCAACCCCAGAGGACGGCTAGTTGTTAAAGGGATAGAGTAAGGATACACGACGAAACAGCCGTGAGCCGGACTCGTTCTTTAACCCATTCCCACACGGCAGAATTTTAGACTGGTCCAAATTGAAAGAATCTGCAGACGACAATTTCAAGTTGATGGAATTTTAAATATTTTCATCTTTTGGGAAAGAAAACATTGTGGATAATGAAGAAATTGCTTGTAACAAGCAATTTCTTCATTTTCCCCAATGTTTTCTAAAGCTGTTTTATTGAGGGGCGTAAAAAGGAGGGATTGAGTTGGAATGGGTTAACCCATTCCCACACGGCAGAATTTTAGACTGGTCCAAATTGAAAGAAGTTGCAAACGATAATTTCAAGGTGGTGATATTTAAAGAATAGAAAACAGTGTTGATAATGAAGACATTGCTTGTCGCAAGCAATTTCTTCATTGTAAACACTATTTTATAAAGCTATTTTCTTGAGGTGCGTAAAAAGTGGGATCGTGTTGGGATGGGTTAACCCATTCCAACACAGCAAAATTTTAGACCGGTCCAAATTGAAAGGAGCTGCAGACGACAAATTCAAGTTGATGGAATTTTAAATTTTTTCGTCTTTTTGCATAGAAAACATTGTGGATAATGAAGAAATTGCTTTATACAAGCAATTTCTTCATTTTCAACAATGTTTTCCAAAGCCTTTTTATTGAGGGGCGTAAAAAGGAGGGATCGAGTTGGAATGGGTTAACTTGCTCAGTGTAAGGCATCGTCACACGAGACAAATGGTTTCGGTCGGGACATTTGGTAGCAGTGTCGGGAGAGTGGACTTGAACAGCTGGACTGTGGTTGTTCGAGGGCGGACTTTGTAAGCTTAACCCTTTCCCGTTTTTCAAAATTTCAGACCTGTCCAAATTCAAAGGTTTTGCAGACGAAAATTTTGAGTGGATTTAATTGGAAAAATAACCATTCATAAGGGTAGAAAATATTGTAGAAAAAGAAGAAATTGCTTGTTACAAGCAATTTCTTCTTTTCCCACAATAATTTCTCAAGTTCAGAATCACAGGGGCGTTAAAACAAGGGATTGTACGGGGAAGGGTTAAAGCTTTCGTCGCAATCGAATTGAAATGAATTAGTATAATTTAATTTTCAGCTTCGTCTATCAAAATCGGGCGTTCTGATTAGTCGAGAAAAATTATTCATAACTCCATGAACAAGCTTTTGAGAACGCAGCTATTTGTATGCTTGCGCACAAAATAGTCCCATATAAAAAGGTATCAAAATTTGTCATGTTTTTGCTTTTTTCGCTCGATGCCATTAAATTATAAGAAATGAAGAGAATATTGTTTTGTTTGTTTTCATGGAGGTATGAACCGAAAAACCTAATCACACTAATGTTTGAATTCGCTTCGCGTATTCATACAGTGCGATTAGTTTTTTTCGGTTCATATCTCCATGAAAACAAAACATATTCTCTTGGTTCATATGAAAGACAATTAATTTGATATTTAAGTAAGCCCGGAGCTCGTGCTCTCGAGGTGTAAAGTCGAGTGCTCTAACAACTGAGCTAATGTGCTGACTGGTAATAGGCTAACGTCGACGTTTTACAATAAGAATTGTCGTATAAGCGAGGGCCGTAGAGTCGTGCAGCACAAACTTGTAGAATATAACGTTTTGCTTAAATAGTTGCAAATCTAGGCAGGCCTGAAAACCGGGTGCTGGGAGTTTTTAGATACCAACACAATGCTTTGACGAATACAGTAGATTTCCTTCTTTGTAAACTTGTTGATGGATAAGGGTCACTTCAAGTTACTCGAAAAAGTGTCAGATAGTAGTTGAAAAGCTGTAGTTACGACGTTTAAGTCACCAGTCCAACGAAAAATGCTTCGGGCAGATGGTAGCCATTGTCGGAGTACAAAGTTCACCCCCGGTAGAAATGAATGATTTAATTGATCCATTATTAATTTGCTTTAGAGATACGATCCTCCATTAATCAGGCATTGTGCTTCAGATTACGAAAACAGTGCAGCAAAGTTGATTTCATAGGTGAAAGTTTTCAGGTATATGCCCGAATTCAAGATTTTGAGCTCTCCAAGTTTTCTTAATTTTCCCCATTAAGATGGATAAAAAAATGGATTTCAGGACTTTTACAGCCTTTCTGACTTTCACCTAACGGAAAAGGAAATTCTAGAACCTTGTGAATTTGAAACTGCTTTGGATGATAATGTAATTTTGATAACCCTTTGAGATTTATTTGCTAAATATGAGTGGTTCCTTTTCGGAAAAAAAATTTAAACAAGTAAGCTGCTCCTGAACCAATTACAGTCTTGAAAGAATTTTGCAAATGGTATATCAAAGGAAAGGGAGACAACTTTGATGACACATAGCGAACGTCTTTTTGAGTTCTGTAACTTTCTTACTGGCTAACTTTAGGTCCGAAGCAGTCCGCAAATTTAAGTTGGTTAAATTTAAAAATTCTTTGTTTTGGGGGGAGAGAAAAACATTGCTGGAAATGGGAAAAATGCTTTTTGCTAGCAACTTCTTAATTTTCCACATTTTTAAAAGATGTCTTCTTTTTGTTCATAACTGAAAGCAGGATTGTGCGGGAATGGATTAAACTCAGACGTCTCAATCATTATGTTAGCGTCTTCAAACAAAATCACGAAATCACTCGAGGTCTTAACGCAACAATATCGTAAATGGATATATCTGTATAAGCTCTTAGGACAGTTTTGTGT